>JANIJI010000008.1:4937500-5280000 GCA_024500535.1 Leptonema lineaticorne | reverse complement strand
TACAATCTATTATAAACTGTGCCAAAATTACATTTACACAGCATTGTGGTGAAAATTATAGGCGAAAATCAATAGAGTATATTTAAAAATATACAAGCTAATTAAATATAACCTTTTTTATTTATTCCGCAAACAAAATATACAAAAATACAAAACGATTTACATCGTCAGCAAAAGAAACTATTATTATTATTATATAATATCATTATGCTCGGAAGAATTTTCACGATTTCAAAAATTATAAATTAGGAAGCGCAAGCTCATATATTTTTTACAAAGAGCCATTTTATGCTTTCGAATCCTATTGTACACTCGACGCTTATTTACATACAAATTCGCAACACGGCAAAGGATTAAAATTTTAATGGTGCCATCTTCGTACGAAAATACGAGCGAAATTTTGTTTTTCAATTTCGTATTCAAATTAAATATTCTCATTTTCCGCTCGTTGTTTTTAAAACTTTTTCTTTTCACTTCGCGTTTGAAGCCTGCAGAAATTTTCAGAACGCATGTATTTTATATATATTCTAAAAATATATCGACATAACATTTAAAAAGACCGCCCAATTTTGAACGATATAAATATATGCACGTTTATATATTTCGAGCGAAATATTCAGAGCGGCAATAATATTTTATATAATAAACGTTAACAATGAGAAATTCGCATTTTTTTTTTGTATAAAATCTCAATGACAACCTTCAGAACGTTATTAAGTTAGATTATAAAAGCACCGGTTAAATCTCAATGATATACGAAAACGATACTTAAATGTATAATAATAGCTTTATTCAATAAATTTCTTATCCGAAAAATATATTTCAAATTTATTTATATATAATCGACGTTAAATATATATGACACGATACATTAATATTAACGATATTTTTAACGTTTATCGCCCGTAGAAAGAAAAAAGAGACAACGGCGGAGATAAATTATCAAAATAAACATTTCGGAAAGTGTAAAATCCGTCTAAAAAGCCTAAATTCATTTATTCATTCATTAGTTATCAAGACAGACTACATCGAGTTGTGAAAACTCATCAGCTTGAATAGAAAAGTTTTCTTGGGCAAATTTCGAGCAGCCCCAATCAATCTCTAACAACTACGTTCCAAGCACTCTCCGGTTACTTTATATTTACTCGAACTAAAAGAGAATTCCGGAAAAATCAATAGAAAGTGTTAATGTTGAAAGCACACTGTTATTTACTGGGAACCCTTCTTACTAGTTTGTGCGTCTCGGGAGAAACTTCAATGAAAATACACTACTAATATAATAATGTTGAGACTGGTCCTTACGTTATTTCGAGTTAATAGCGTAATTCCGGCATAATAATGATAAATAACGTATAAAAAATATGTAATTATCAAAATCAATTATTATATAGATTCGTTTTAATTTAATAATAAATATCGTCCATATTATAAATTTACCTTAAAAAAAGTATAAATACGATATGATGAAAATATTTTAATGATTATTTTTGATTTTATTATGTAAAATTATATTAACGAATATACATATATTTAAATAAAAAAACGTTATAAACTCATTCACGTAATCAAGTTAAAAAATATATATATGTATGATAATATGCAAATTTTGAGAGTAAATAAATATCGCGTATTAGTATTCATTAAGGAACAAAAATTTGTGTATTTAGCACGCGCATTATTACCATAATGCGAGACAAACATGTGAAAAAAAATATGTATATATATGTGTGTGTGTGAATAAAAACAGGGGTTAAAAACGGCGAGCCCGCAATATCCCACCATATTATAAAAATTGTTCATATTTGTAAAATAAGCCGGTAAATATGGCGTTCATATTCCGCAACGTCCCGTAAATGCGAAATATAGAGCAATAACCACAAATCCTAATTTGGATGGAGAAAGTGGAGGTCGGTTGGTGTTTGTCGGTAGAAAAGGACCCGTTTTCGTGGCCCGTGTTTTATTCAAGCGACACAAATCGATGGTGTTAATTACGAGTGAAAAGGTCGCCGGCGAGCAACGGGTTAACCGCCGACGAACGTTTGACCCATTGCCCGCCTTACTCTTCCCATACAAAAGGATCGTCCGCGGCATTTGTGTACCTTCCCGACACACGTGGTGTAATCAGCGACCAAAGAATTCAAAAATAAAATAAAATATACCACAATAATTAGTATTAACGATATTAGTGTAAATTGCAAACGGTAAACTTTTCTTTTTTTTTTTCTAGAAATAAAATTGCAACACTTGCGTCTTTTGGTAACTGGGAATTAACAGTACATACTCGGGCAAAATAAGGCGAACTGGTCTTTACGCATTACTATTTCACTTTATCAAGTTGTTCGCTTAACTAACTTCGATTAACTTTTGTAGAATCTTAATAAGTTTTCTATACTTTTATATACATGTATTTTTTTAATACACTAAAAATATTAAATCATGTCAAATGCGATACAAAGAAAAATAATTAAATATGAAGCGATAAAAAAAAAAATATATATATATATATATATATATAGTATATTTATATAAAATATATGAAAGTGCGCTCTGGGCTACGTTTTCTCGATATCGAGCTTTGTGTAAATACGCCCTTTGTGCTTTCGCCGTAGCACTAACTGAAAAGCAGTACAGAAGATTAACGCTTGCTGAACTACATGAAAATATAAGAGTTAATTTCGCAACGATGAAAGTGCTGTTGTAAAAGCTCTGAATTGAAAAGAGAGCGTTGAAACGTTCTACTTTTTTTTTGCAATTCTCTTTCATTTTTTTAATATTTACTATCAAATTTATGTAAACATTATATTATTTAATACTAGTAAAAAATAACTCAGTTTCAAAACAATAATAAAAAAATTAAATTTTTATATTATAACAAGAATAAAAAAAAACAAATATATCATTCGTAGTTTGATACTGTTGATGTTTTACATAATTCGGCACTCGTTTAATCAGTGTAATTTTGCGTGTTATTACATTTTGAAATTCTTCAAATGTTCTTAGGCGATCTTTGCATACTTTTATTTCTTAATAAACCCACAAAAAGAAGTCGTAAAGGGCGAAATAAAGTCGCTTTATAAAGAGATCAAACACCCTGAAAACGAACATGAAAAGACGCCAGCAGTGTATTGATAAAGAAGGCCATCATTTATAAAATATTATTTTGTAAACAAAATGAAAGTGTTTTTTACACGTATATACTTATATTCAACTTCATAATATTCAATATATTAATTTTTAATTTAATATTATTTTATCAAGAAATAATTTTGGTAGAAAGTTTCAACTCTCTGTGAGCTTTTAAATTCACGTTATTTTATAGTGTTTTTTTCAATTAATATAAGAAATTGTGATTTTCATCGATAAATCTTCGAATTTATTACCCGTCAAAATTCTACCGATTTATAAATATTTTTATTTAACAACCACATTAATTTTTATGATACCAAAACAAAATTTGATAAACGGAAACTATTGACTTGAAACGACTCCATGATCGTCTCGTTAACTATACGTGATATATAGCAATTCAAACAAAAATATTTTTTTATATTATCTTTTATGAATATTATGTTGAAAATTTTCATATATATATATATATATTGTCTTTGAAAAAAAACTTTTATATTTTTCAGGTATAATCAACTAAATAAATATTTGATCAATTTGAAAATCTATTACTATGAATTAATAGTTTATTTAAAAAATAATAATCTAATGATCTTATGATAATATAAAGGAAATCGTATGGATGAAATATTATTATTATAAAAAAAATCGTATAAACTATATTTCTTGCAAGAATACATTAAATAGAATTGATTTAAAGCTTGATTAAATGATATAAAAAATATTTAAAAAATGCATATTAATTTAATAATAAAATAGATATAGGTAATTATTAGAATATGTTCAATAAATCATAATATAACGGAATCAAATGAAAATACATCGTACATTTTAGTTCAACTAGCGAAACGTTCGAAATCGAACTCGTACCAAAAACCGAGACAGCTGTCAAAAGTATTGACAGCGTTCCGACAATACACACTCGTTGCTTTATTCGCATTACAATATTACAACATTATAAAATTCAATAAATTATTCATCGGCATGCAGTCGTATGTCGTTATATCTAAGAATTATATCACTGATAATATATCGAATATCAGTGCGAATTTTCCACATTCAACGCTTTCGGTTCTTTGTTTCATGAATATTGTTCATTACTCACACTTTGAACGCCTCAAACCCTCGATGAGAATGAACATTTAGACATATAGAACCGCTTTATTATATATATATATATATATATATATATATATATATATATATATATATATATATATATATATATATATATATATGTATGTATGTATGTATAGAAAGAGAGAGAGAGATGAGACTGGCATGGAACGTGCACAATTTTATCTAGCAGACAAACAGTGAACATCAGCTAAACTTTTCATTAACGACCCACTTGAAAACTACAATCCTGCAAAGTTATAAGCTCAGAGTCTCTGTACGCTTGTGAATAAGGTAGGACTTGAACCCCGTATATAATGAATTTCTCTCGGCGGTTTATACTTTGGACACGCCGCACGGTTAACACCCAACTATCCGCTTACATTTTCGCAGTTTAACGAAAAGTCATATGTTAATATAATTTACATCGTTCATTTTATTTTATATGCAAATATTAAATTTAAATTTATATATGCTTTAATCGAGAATATCGATAGTGTATTATTTGATATCGGTATGAAGATTGAACTAAATAAATAGACGTCATGAAACTATAAAGGGAAACAATGGTACGTGAAAAGCTGATGCTTTCATTAATTTAATATATTATATATTATCATACAATATCTTATTAAATTTATTAATATAATATATAGATAATTTAATATGAAAATAAAAAGTATAATATAAAGATAATTTGATGTGAAAAAAAAAAAGAATGACATTCGTATATAAACTCGCACGAGTATATACGTAGAAAAGATTCTATGAAAACATGTCGCAAAAGGGGATGAAAAAAATATTGTGATAATGCGATTTCTTTACCCATCACCGAGGATGACATCCAAGCATTCGAGCGAAAATTTATCCTGAAAAATAATCCTTTGTCAATGAACATCACGCGTGTCAACACAGTGACAAAGAGCGTAAAAATTTAATATATCTTTCTATTTTTCAGTACACGCATATATATATATATATATATATATATATATGTGTGTGTGTGTGTGTGTGTGTGTGTGTGTGTGTGTATTTGTATGTGTGTAGGAATGTTTTATGAGCTTTTTTTTATTCATTTCATTTTTCCATTGATAAGCGCACCCCCTTTTGTGTAAGTAAAAAATTACCGGATTTCATGCCGAACTCAAATCGAGGCCGTATCACAAATTCGTCAACGAAACTGTATAATCAAAAGTTGTAAATTACATATAATTTAAAGTTGATTGAAAAACATAATTTAATGGTGTAAAACTAGTACGATTTCAAACTTTCAAACTTAGAGATAAAAAAAGCGTAGCGATAATAATAATAATAATATTGCGAAACTTTCATATTAAAATTCCTTTTATGCATCGCATCGCGAATAAAACACGTATTTTCGGCTGTTCAATATTCAATAATCGAACTTTTTTCATACTTTAGAAAGAAGAAAAAAAATTTTTTTCTTCAACGCTGAAAAAAGTTAGCGCGCATATATAATATATATATATATATATATATGTAAAAAAAGAGAGCTATAAAACATGTGAAACGATGGAAAATTAGTACGACAAAAGCTCAAGTGTGACCGAGACGGATAGCGTGATAGAAAAGGACGTGCAAAACTTCGAACGACAGTTCGTACCAGTTTGATAATATCCTATTGCTTGTCTGCGACGTCAAACTGAAGACTTTTCACGTTTGACGAGAAAACTCGTCAACTTGATCGCATGAATATTTTCATATATATATATTTTCAAAATATCGAACGTACTATATTTATATATATATTTGTCTATAACATGTATATATTTAGATATATATATATGTGACGGACAATTTATATAAGCAAATCTATATATGTGTGTACAGTGGTTTTTCACGTGTGGCACGCGTCGCAGTTCGCGTCGCGACGACCGAACGTCGACTGGGCGTCGAGACACCAGTGTTCCCAGAGCTGTGGTGCGCGCGCATATTCATATATATATATATATATATATATATATATACGTACAAAAACATATGAAATAATACGCACATACACACACATCGGTGTGGCAACACATTTTGGACCACGAGCCCCGGATTCAAAAACCTGACCCTGTATATGCTCTTATATAGGCGAAGACTTTTTTTCCTCTTTACATCCCTGTAGAAGAAAAAGTTTTTTTCCGCGCGTGCACCCCGCGAATACCGTCGAGATGTACGTGAACCGTCATCGTGGTAAATAAGGTTACCGACGCTCCTATATTAGAGTACAAATATTATGTTAAAACATTCGCCTGTGGCATTACGGACCATTGTGTCTCTTTCGAGTTTTCTTTGTGGAAAGAGGGTGGCGGACTCTTTTTTTTTTATTCTCTTAACAAAACGGAGTTGCCAGATTTACGTCCAAACTTCTATTGAAAAACTTGTACGAAGTATTTTTTTTTTTATTTTATTTTGCCCCTCTTCACAATGACACTTCCTTCGAAAGGAAAAAACGGCGAGCTTTCGATTAACCCAACTGGAAAATTTAAACATAATCTTAAACTTCAAGGATGCGGACGCTTAAAATTTAAACACCCCATTATATTTTGTAAGAAAAAAAATACAAATACTTTATTATTTTTAATATTTCAACTAATTTTTTTATATTTTCAAATATTGCATTCTATTTTTTAACATTCATTTTTATTATTATTGCCAAAAAATCGACATTTCTTTATAATTTCAATATATTTCAAATCTTTTTTTATTGATCAATTATATAATAAATTAGTACAATAATTTAGAACAAATTTCGATTATCATATCCAGATTATTTTAATATAAATAAGTGAATTAAAGTAATATTTTATACTATTAAATATTTTATTCTTTATATTTCAAAGTTGGCGATCTATTCTTTTTATAACATAACCTTATTTATTACATAATATTTAAATTGTCATCGGCTCTTAAAAATATTACAAAACATATCTTTGAAATTACAGTACTAAAAGATTTTGACAAATAATGTCAAACCTCAAAATTTCCAATATAAAGCCTTATCAATAAATTTTCAACCTCTCATTAGTACAACAGACATTATTACCCTATTTCAAATTTTCCTTCCAAATATTAAAAAAAAATCACATCGTACGACATTAAAAATATAAAATATCACTGTAATAATATATATTTAGAATTATATATAAAAATACGATTTATCGAGAGAATTTCCGACAATGAATAATAGCTATTTTTTTTTTGTTTTCATACACCGTCAAAAACATCGACAGGTCAGAAATATACTTTTATTTTTTTTTTTCGCTCCGCTTTCTCCGGAGCGAAATTGCGCTTTTTGACGGTTTGATGATGAAACTGAACGCTGCACTAATAAAGTGGAAAACTTTTATACGACGAATCGTTACAGACAACGACGTCGTCGGAAATTTACTCTTCTGCGACGCAAATTTATACGCGCGGTATATAAGTGTTTTCGTCGTAAAACGGTTTCGCTGTAATTTTTTTCCCGCTTCTTTTTTTTATATTATTTAATTCCACTTCCGCCAATAAAGTTTTATTAAACATTCCGACGGTCGATACGTTTATTATAATTTAATATAACGTCGCTGTATTTTTTTTTTGTCGTAATAGGTTCGTCGTATATTCTATTGTACGTGCTCATATACGAATATATTAAATAAATATATTCATATACATTTTTTATATTATAATTAATAATCTATACAGGGATATTTTTTCCAGAATAAAAATAAGAAGGTCATCATCTCTATAAAATTTATTAGAATAAATATTAATATTTTTATATTCAAGGATATCATCATATAATATTATAATATTATTTATTAAAAAGTTAAAGAAATTATAATAGCAATATAATAATTTTTAAGAATATAATTGCTCATTTTAGAATATTTTTTCTAAAATATATGATTATTTAAATTTTTTTTTTTCAAAATTTATAACGCTATCTAATCTGTGGAAAAAGCGATCTTTCTTTAAATATAAAAATATTAAAATAATAAATATATGCAATTTATTATGAAAATAACGAATTTTTCTATTCAAAGCACGTATATAATATGAAAAATTGCCGACATTCTAATAGAGAAAGTTTTTGCAAATTGAGCAAAAAGAAATAATTAAATATGAAAAAAATATAATGAAATTATCTATTGAATCATTAATTTAATAATTTCTTATCAAAAAATTGCCGATAAAATAAAATAAAAAAGATTTCTTTTATATTATACTACTTAAAATATTTCAGACTTTTACCATTCATTTAAAAGTATCGATTATTTACTTATTATTTTCAATTCATTAGTTTTATATTCAACTTTTAACACATTTAGAGAATTTCAATTTAGCTAGAATGAAAATTCTTAGCTATTTTCAAACCACAAGAGGCTATTTACTTAAATATCTCAATGTGAACTACAATTATTATATAAATTAAATTATATGTCATGAAAGTTATTCGTAAATAAACGGATATAAAATGGAAATTTAGCTGATTAAAAAATATTTTTATTGTAAATAGAAAACGGTATTATACAATGTTATTTTTTGCGATATTTAAAACCGGTCAACTGAATATATATATATTACGAGTCACTAATTTAAACTATTTCAGTATTTTGAATCAAATTTAATTACGTTACGTAATTTGATTATCCGTTAAATGTCATAAAAGAGCTAACCAAACATCGCATATTTTCACGTTTTAATAGAGAAACCTTTATTCGAACTAAAAAAAAAAACTGACTGACCGCTCGTTTTTTTTTTCTAAATAGTCGTTTTTAAAACGAAATTTATTATAAACGCAGAAATATTATATAATATTTCAAGATGATCCACGGTATTTTACTTTATGAATAATTAATTGTTTATGTTTTGCAACATCCTTATCCTAGTACAAAATAAATTATTCAAATATAAATCTGGAAATTTCTCTGAAATAATAAGCAAAATTCCGTTAATAAATTAATTTAAAGCGAAAGTATTCGAAAATTTGCAAAAACAACGGACGCGATGTATGGAAATTGTGAAATTCTGGTGCAAAAATTCAATCGAAAACCGCGAATTAAAATTGAACGCTTTTTCAAATTTATGTATAAAATTATTACTTCGGCGATCAAAGATATATTTTCATCGGATTGGTTTTATGGGAAAAGATCAACAAAAACCGCATTTCGCTTGTTTATTCAGCGATCATTATTGGAGAGAATTCTCTCTTTTACGATGAAAATAAACCTTCGGTACAGTCAGACACTCGTTAAATCTAACTAATTCCCAACTCTTATTATTACATAATTTCTAAAAAAAAATCCATAATATTTATTTTACAATTTCTCCATTAAAAATTACTGTGTGCTTTTATTTATTTGTATCAGTATTAAATTGATTGACATAAACCATTTTTGTTTTGATAAATATTAAATTTATTCAATATTATAAAATATCACAGATTTTATTGAAATATCATATTTTAAAATATTTTTAAAACTTTTGACATATTTAAAATATTACTATGTTAATCTATAATAACATTATATATCGTTAATTGGTTTATTAACGGTTAAAAGATTTAAAAGACTTATCAATTGTTGATGATAATATTCGAGATCCGCGATTTGTAAAGATTTCATTAGTAATGCGTTGGGTAAAATTTTAATCAACAATTTAAAATTGGATAAATGGAGACTGAGTACGTTTAAGGAAATAGTAAAAGGTTTTAACATTCCGCGAAAGCCTTCTCGTCTTTGTGACGTCATTGTAATTCAAGACGGGTAATTCGTATAATCATAAAGTCGAAACACTGTACAGAATTATTCCACAATTTGACATACTTTCGCCGAATGAAGAACGTATTCTGACGCTAAGCATCCACCATAGTCATCATTTATGTGTAATGAAGTGAAATAATTTGTTTACGCAGGATGTTGCATTCAAATTTTCTCATCCTTCCAATACCGGTTTTACGTTTTAATTCGCGATGAATTTTGAAATATTTCCGGTTACCAAGTGTACTAGATTCAAAATCGCCACTTTCAACGGTGAAATTTATTTTATTATAAAATAACTATTTCACAGTCAAAAACATCAGGAAATGTGAAAAAGTTTTCAGCTTTGCAATGTCGCTCTAACATAGCACTAGAGTATTAAAAGTTTCTACTTGAACTTTTTTAAAGTCGAATACTAATTTTTTCTCACTACGAATGCAAATCGAATGATTTATTTTCATTTAACATGTGATGTTTTAAATTTGATTTTGAAAATCGTTAGATATTTTCATGAATATTTTATATTAGAAACAGGGGAATAATTTCGAATTGATCGTTCAAATTCAATGCAAATATGAAAAGCATTGAAATTTTATCGTAAATCGTAAAGCAAACGTTTTAAAATTGCATAATCACATAAATTGCGATAGATATTTTATTCATACTTTGGCAAAGTATGCGTTTTATTACGACGAGAATCATAATTTCCTATCTTTTGAAGGGTGTCCCCCATTGAATGAACGAACAATCAAAGCGAACGACAATGAATCGGAACCAAATAATGATTTTCCTCTCTGAATTGCTTCGCAAACATTTCGTAAACAAGTCATAATAAATATTAGCAATAAAATGAAAATAAACGCATAACTTCGTTTGACAAGAATAAACACTCAACTATATTTTTATAAATAACAAATATATTTTTAATTAAAAAATAATAATAATAACATTATAAAAATCTAAAATTTTCCACGATCCATAATATGGAAATATTAAATCATTATATTTTATACGAAAACATTTATTCATGTTAAAATTTAATCTTGATATCATTTCAAAGCTATTCATGTGTATATACAAATTTATAATGTTACGACTTTATACAGCTTATTTTAACATAAAGAAAGGAGTTGAAAATTTTCGTTCAAAATAGACTACATTGACGCGAATATTAACTTTTCTAAAGAGTTATACCCTTTTTCGTTTTACTGAAATTAATATGGTAGAACATTTTTACAAACGTTAATTTATGTATAAAAAAAGATTAAATTATACAAACGGTAATATAATATATATTTTATTATATTTAATTATCGAATCGATTTCTAAAATGTAAGTTCATTTTTTTTTTAAATACTGAAAATATCATCAAAATTAAAACGATACAAATGTAAATAATGAAACTTTTGTATACTTAATCTTTCAAGAATATACAAATATATATTCGAAGACTGAATAGAGAAAATATTATATTTTTAACAATTATCAAAAATATTTATTTTAAATTTTCAAAGAAATTTGAATTTTCAATTCATTAAAATTTACCTTCTCTAAATTTAAATTCAAGTTTTTATTCAATAACTTCTTCAATTTTTGTTTGATATTAATTCAATTATATAAAATAGAATTTTAATATATAAAAGGATTTTAATTTATAAATTAACATTAAATAAATAAATAAATATATATATATATATATATATATATATATATATATATATATATATATATATATATTATAATTTAACAAAAATATAATAAATTTCAAATTATTTAATAAGAGTAATTATATTTCATATTTTGCATTCGGCACGTTTGGCAACGTTATTGTCAATTTTTTACTGCAATCTTTAGATTATTATTAAGAAATATATGTATACTTTTTATAAATATTTTTTTCAAACTTTTATATTTTAAAATTGTATATAATACCCCTGATGTACCCAGCTATACTGATCTACATAATCGTTTCATCATTCCGTGTATTATAAGGATTAAAATTTTTAACTTTCGTAATCTTTCTGTCAAAAAAAGTTTAAAAGTTCCAATGCCGAAAATGCAGTTCTTTTTACAGTTACGTAGTTGCGAACTAATTTAAAATAATAAAATCATATCTCTATTGCAAAAATGTCATTTTACACTTCATAATATTGCACAGAAAAAATGTGGGAATTTATTACAAAGAAATTTATACATATAATCATTACTGTGCATCGAGTTTTCGTATTAATCTAAGTAGTAACCAAACGGTTGCTCTAGAATGAAAAGAATTAAAAATAAATTTTAAATAGTTGAAAAATAACGTTTATTAAATCAAATTGTGTAATTAAAAATTTCCATTAATAAAAAAGCGTCTGCAAAAAAATAAATTCCTCGTTTAATTTTCTCCGTTTCGCATTGGATTTTTCCGCATTTCGGTTCGATCTCAAAAATCCATCGAGATCTGAATAAAATTATACGGATTTAAAAATAATTAGATTCACGCGGTAATCTTTGATTAAAAACGGAACACATTCACCGTGCGTTATGATGCGTGCGCAAAAATGTACGAGGGTTGCGTTTTCCGCGCAACTTTCATCCCTTAGCGCTCAGCTCGAGATAGTGGAGCAACAATAAAAAGGATTTCGCAACGTTTGTTTACCGAGAGGTTCAACGTGGCAGGATTACACTTAAATTGCCCCCTTTTCGAGTCCCTTGGACCTGCTGGCCTCGTCGAGCAAAAATACGACCGGGTCGAAAGTGTGAGATGATATCTGCCAAATAATAAACCCTGGTAGGAAAAGCCGACTTTTCCCACATACACACACACACACCGTCGAAACGGTCATCCCCCACGCCGAAAATCTCTGGCTTGAGAAAATGAATATGTAAAAGGCGGAGAGAACGAAAAAAAATGTGTTCTTTTCCGCCTCGACCAAAATAAAAATGGACCCGAGGATGTTTCGGCGACGCTTAAGGGCCCAAATGCCTCGAGATGAGAACGCGAAAATATATATGAAGTGTGCTCAGAAACGACTGGACGCAAGTGCCTTGAAGGAAAATTGAACTATATTAATTACGTTCAAGAAGTATGTATTATATGTATAATACTTAAATATTAACACGTTCATTGGTAAATTTTTGTTGTAAAATGTTTCATAAAGTTCTATAAAAATGTAATTATGGTCAAATTATGTTTTGTTATTAACATATTTTATATTTTGTATAAAGTTCTAAATGAAAATTGTGGCGAGTTGTATGAATAAAAAAAATAATAATAATAAAATATGTAATGTAAAAATGTAATGTATTAAATATTTTTTTTAAACTAATGTATAATGAAATTCAAAATTTTAAAAATTACACAAAGATAATTTTATTTTTTATTTATAAAAATAATAAATCTATCGATATTTTCCATTTAATTAATGTAATATTTTCAACAATAATCGCAATAAAAATAAAAATAAATTAATTATTCATGTATATTATTAAACAAAAGCTATTATTCTGAAAGCGTATTATCGATGAATATATTTCTATATTAAAATAAATTTAATTCGACAAGTGCATTTTTTTTCATCCTTCGGTTCTTCTAATTAATATTCTGCGCGTTAAATAAGGCGAAAAGTATTCTCATCTTTTTTTTTATCGAAATTTTCAGCGTTAAAGTGAAAAAATAAGGATTATGAAATCGTTCATGAATATTTAATCTTGATTCATTATTCACCGGATGAGCAAAAATGTTCATTCGCCTACTAAAATGGAACAAAGTTACTTTTAATTAATATGACTTCCGAGTTTTATCGATATTTTAAACACATATAAATTACGCCAAAAAAAATAACGTTAAGATAATGGATTTGATTTTTCGCTTCAAAACATTAACACTGAAAAAATAATCGGTATGGTCATATTTAACTTTTTTTCAACCAAACAATTTATTTCTCTTTTTGTAAGTTAAAAAAAAACAATATATTTTATTTTTTGTATAGATATAATTATACGCCTATATTTCATAATATATTGCGAAATTAAAATAAATCGTTAATATTTAAACATTTATTTATTTTTTAATAATTATCTAAATGCGATATTACATTATTTTGAAAATCGCTCAAAAAGGATAAACGCTTTTTTAAAAAAAAAATATCAAAAGTAATATTAATCATAACTTTTACAATCGTATTAAATGAAACTCGCAACTTTAAAACAATAATTAACATTGTAATTAAATAATTTTACATGTAATTATTAAAAGAATATTATTTTTATACCATTTTTATATATTGAGTTTATATTTTACAGAATATAAAATATTTGGAATTAATAGCTATTTTTTATATTAATATATAATCTTATTTTCCATATATCCCTTTTTTAATCCAAGACCTCAACTAACCATAATCCACTTTTTATTTTAATAACACGTCATATATTTTATTTTAAATAATATTTTCATAAAATTATAGTTTATTTAATAAAAAGTGAAAATATTTAGGAATTTATAATATTTTTTATATTCTTGCATATCTTTCTTTATATTATATAAATAAAATATATTCTATTTATTTTACAATAAACAGAAATGAAAAATAATAATGAATATTTTTTTCAGAGTTTTTCAATTATGAAATAACAGAACATTAAATATAAGAAAATTTTTATTACTCACAATAAACCAAATGAAACTGTTTTAAATATGCATTCGCGTCAAATAAAATGTTATATATTTTATTACTACGAATGACGATAAAACGAAATTTTAGTTATTTTTTTTAGATTATATATATATATATATATATATATATATATATATATATCCATCTGTGAAAAGTGTACGAGATGACGCGGCTCGTCGGGTTTTTCATTTGTAGGCAATTTGAGAATTTTCCAACGCCAAAGTGCACATTAAACGGCCGGGCCTTTTTCCTCTCAGGCTGTGTTTTAAGATTTATGTGAGGCCTTCTAGTTCACGGCGAAAGGGTGGCCAAAAAACAAAGTTTTTTTTATTGCTCACATAAACAGGTACTAAAAGCCCACGGTTGTATTTTTTTTTTTTTTTGTAAGGTTTCGTTTCACTGGCGACGACAATGATGGGCCCGAACGTTGCCCGTGTCGTTTCAACTTGTTTTAACTCTCGATACGACGCCGTATACGCGGTATTTATTGTTTGAAGATCGAGATCTTTAACGACACGTGACGAAAGGTAAGCGTATATAAAAAAAAACTACTTATAGCCAATGTTTAACTGAAACTTATTTTTATATAAATTCTTCATTAGTAAATTTTTATTATTATATCTATATAATATGGATATTTCAATTACTGAAAATAAAAATAAATTTTAAAAAGGCAACATATTTCGAAGAAAATATTCAAATAAATATTATAACTATTCCGAAAATCTTTTTAGGAAAGATTGGAAATCAATTTCACATTCAATCTTCAAATTTTGATCAAACTCAGATTTTAAGTACATGATTAATTCAACGTAAATAATGAAACTTATCCGTTTCACTGTAAAGAAACTCAATTAATTTTACATTTAAACAAATCTCAAAAAATAAATTAGCATTTAAATGATAATAAAAATAAACTGTTATCGACGACATAAAACTCTCAACACCACCATTATAAATATAATATATATACGTCTAACATTATCGGACAACCATAGTCCCAAATCAATCAGCGACTTATCTCCGACATCGGCGAACAGTGTCCGGAAAGCTTTCAGGTGCACCCCCCATGAGAACTACCCTTGCACGAGTACCATTTATATATAACAACCCTTACAACTATTATATATCGAAACTCCCAAAAGTGTTGGTTGCCGCGTTTGTAGTCTCGATCACGATGATTAATGTTTCGCCGTTTTGATGAGGCCGATGTAAGCAAAAAAAAATGGAAAAAAAGGCACAACCCCTATCGCAATCCCTCTCGAATCCTATAGAGTTGTCCCGTGTTAAAGCGACATGTTCATTATGTATATAGGGGATGATATTTGAAGCAAAAATGGGCGCATGGCCCAATTTTCCCATTATGTATTATATATATATATATATATATATATATATATATACCGCAAAAAAAATAATCCGTACTTCCCAAACTATATAATATCACATAATACAAAAAAATCTTTTATTTTATTTTATTTCATAAGATGAATTATAGGAAACTTTATATTATATAAGTGAAAACCACTATCGTTAATCAGCCTTGATCTGACTCTTAAGTTTCCCAAGGTTAATTTCTATCGTTAACATACGATCGTAAAACTTTCTGTAGAATAATTTATCTTATCACTGCAAATTTATAATGAAAAGATCTCCGATTTAATTCCGAGAGACATTCGAGTGACACAATTCAAACGTGAAATTAGTGATTAATTACTATTATACGCATTGATAATGATAAACTATATCAATCACAATATATAGTAATATAAATTTCAATCATTTTATTTATAATATTTTTAATACATTTTTTTTAATCAAAATTGAGTCATTAACTTTATGCTCAACATAGATATGTTACTTATTTATATTTATATATTTTATTACAATTTATTTCTCAATTAATATATTTTTACACACTTTTGTAAAAAAAAAAATGGTTTGTTTGTTTGTCGAAGTGAAATCTTATAATCGATTTTTCAATCACTTCCCATTATCCGATTAAGTTGAAATTTTGTACACTTACTCATTTTCGATGACAATGCACAAATTAATTACCAGAATTTATTTATTTTTTAATTCTTTTTTTTAATATGAAAAAAAAAATATAGAATCACCGTACTATCCAATTTTCGAAGCGTCAAAAAAAAAATAAATATATAATAATAAATACGTCGCGACGGAATTTTGTTTAATTTACGATCGAATTTCGTTTTATTCGCGCGAATTTTCACCGGACACGCCGTCAGACTAAAGGGGAGGGTCAATCGTCGATGGGGATGGTCGGAAAACGCAACGCTTGGGGTTGACGAGAGAGAGAGAGAGAGAGAGAGAGAGAGTGAGAGAGAAAAAGTGCGCGCGCTTGCGTTCGTTCAGATTAACGCACGTATAAATTTTCCATGAATAAATTTGAAACGACATGAATTATATTCGATTAAAATTTTAATTAGTCCCCCGCACACACCGTCGTAATAGCTTACGAGATTACGGGACCCAAGATTAGGGTCTCTCGTCTTGAGTTTATCCTTTTGGAGAGGTTTCGGGGCGCTCGCACGGTTAATCAGTTAATCTAATCGCGAACAAAAATAAACTCATATATGCGGCACGAGCGTCATACATTATTTTATATTGCCGGTATAATCGTTTTTCATGCAAATTATAAAGCTTTCGTCGACGTTATTTCACTAAAAACTGCTTAATAAAGCATGCGAATATGTCTAGTGTATGTCTATTTATATATATATATATACAATATATGTATGTATATGCCTCGTTGTGAAAATTTTCAAAATGTACACGTAACACGAAAATACAAACAATTTACTGAAAACTTCTTAATTTCGAGTTCCAACTTAAAAATTTAATTTGATCTCTCTACTTTTCTCGTACTATTCTAAAGAAAAATAATACAATCTTTTACAGACTTCGAATAATCCAATATGATACGCTTATAATAAAAATAAAATTTTTCCCCTTTTCATCATTAAAAAAAATTAACACTATTAAATTAATAGTAATTTGATCAGTTAATTACAATAATTCACAATAACATCTTACTTCTCTATTAATGGTTAATAAACTTCTATGGATATAATTGTATTTAATATATTACTATCATATATTTAATCTTTTCTTATTAATAATATTTGACATAAAATTAATTTTCTTGAATAAATAAAAGACAAGAAAATAAATGTCTACAAAAAAATAACATTTATAACTAGTTTTGCTAGATATTTAAAATAAAAATCTTGTACTTGATTTGATTATATCTTTTACGAATCAATCGTGCATACAAATCAAAATAAAATATTTACTATAATTATCTTAAAACTCTTTTTTAATCTGATCATTTATTAATATAAAAAAAATAATATACTTGAAGAATAAAGATAGTTGAATTGTATTTTCATTTTTATATCTCAAATTTCCATAACACTTTTCATAATTCAGCCTTACATAATAAACATTAACGTTACACTTTACGGATTAAAATGTGAAATATTAAAAAAGTTACATTCGCGCAACGAATCAAAACAGAAAAACAGAAATTTCACGTTCAGAAACAGGTAACCGATAACCCAGTAAATTCGTTATGTAAACTTTTCAAGAAAACTTCGTCGAAACAATATATTTAACAACAAACCAGACACTAACCCATAAAATAAGAGAGAAAACAATGTACTTAGTTAGTTTATACCGGTTGTGTAATTCGGTACACGGAACCTACTTACCAACTCTTCGCCATCATAAGAACAGTGCGTCATCATATTTATTTATTTATTTTCTAATTTACATAAAAGAAAATACATTCAATTCAATTTAAATACAAAAATATACAATTTTTATAATCTAAAAATATATTTTTTATAAAATAATAATAAAAATCCTTATCCGATTTCTTGAATTTTTATTATATTACAACGGTAATGAGCATTCGCTTTTGTAAAAAAAATATCGCGTAGGATCAAAAATATATGTAAATATATATATATATATATATATATATATATATATATATATATATATAATATACACGCGTTTTTTTGGGAAAAACAAAATATAAGAGATCAATAAGAAGTGAACCAACAGGATCAACAGTTACATAAATAGTCAAACATTGTTTTTGTAACATCCAAGATAAAATACTAAAAAACATCAAACGCAAAACGAAAAAAAAAATAGACACATTGGAATATTAAATTTATTCGTGTATTTCATATAAAAATATTTTTTTTTTGAACTTTGATACTTAAATTTAATTTTATATAATATTTGTTTTTTATTTGAAAATGTCGAATATATAATATTATAAGTGCTTTTTATCTGAATATGTAAACGATAAATAAAATTTGTTTGTATGATTTTATTTATTACATATATATACTGATATTATATTTTTTCAAGAAATTATTCATTGTAAACGTTTTTATGTATTAAAAATTAGTTACAAAACAGAAATATTGAAATTTAAATGAATAAATTATTAACAATAGATATTCAAAAGTTATTTTATAATAATAATCTTCTTTCTGTTTTTGTTTTTGTATGATATTCACTAAAGTGACCAACCGTCCTCTTAAAAAAGTGTCTTCCTAAATATCTTTTTTTTTTATTGTATTATATCTCTCTAAAATTAGATCTTAAATAATTTTCCCAGTTAAATAAAGAATACGGAACATTTATAAATTAGAATATCAATTGTTCCCCTTTGAACAGAACAATCATCTTTTTGTATATTATGTCCTCCTAAATAAATGACTTTCCTATCGTTTTTTTTTTGACGGCCTTTATTAACATCTTTTTCAAAAATGTCCCACTTAACCATCATCGAAATCTGATCACCTTATATTATAGAAAAATATTCATCATTATAAACTCAAATATAATCCTAAATTGATATTTGATTACATATTTTCTTTTTTTTTTCTATAATAATTAACATTTATATTGAATAAAAATTATATAGATCGAAATAATCATCAGCGCAGTGATCGTTCGCGACCAGGTTGGTAACAGTGCGGATATGATGCTAATTATTATAGCAAAGCCGGTGCGCGGACATAAATCAAACTTCCCCCCTTCTGAGCTGTCGCAGTGTGTCATTTTCTTTCGTTTCTATCCGTATCGCGTTTCTCTCGACTCTTCTCCTTCTTCTTCTTCTTCTTCTTCTTCGTCGTCGTCTTCCTCGTCTTCCGATGTCTTGTTTTCTTCCAGCATTCGCTTCTATATACGGCCGAACGAGTCTTCCCAGCTCGCGCTTCCCGACAACCATTATAAGCACTACAACAATGGACAAGATGAAAGCTACGCAAAATTCGCAAGACAAATTGCTCCAGTATGGAAATGACGATGGTTCCGCTTTCACCATCAATCACGTTTAAGTGACTTTGTTACCGATTTTATTTATCTTTTTTTTTCTTCTTTTTCTTCTTTCTTTTTTTTTTTCTACGCGAACGTCGTGTAGAAGAAAGAAGGTGCCAACAAAAAATTTCCAATTATCAAAAGCTGAGATGACAACGCTTCGACAATGTTCGTCTCGTCTGAACAGTTTCTATTTTCATTTATGTCTGGGTTACAACAAAAGTTTGTGAATTGCTTACAGAAGAAAGCTTGCATTTAACACTAAAACTACCAATATATATATATATATATATATATATATATATATATATATATATATATATATATATATATATATATATATCTACATTGAACACTAATATGACAACATTAGAAAAAATAACTTAATTTTTGTGCTTTTCCATTATTAAAACTTTCATATATTTGAAAAAAATAATAAAATACGAAAATCTTAATTCCTCTTTTCTTAGGTGCATATCTTTTCACGCAATGATGACTTTTAAAATATTTTTAGCATAATATTGATCTCATGTAAATATTAACAAGGAAAATCATTTGAAATATTTTTTTTATTGAATTGGTTACATCTGAATTTTATAATTGTTGATATCTTTACTGAGAATAATTGTTCTAAAAATATCGTCATAATTCACAGATCAGCACAGATATTAGAATGCAATCCCAATAACAAGAAGCTTGGCGTCATATATTCATATTACATAAATACGTAATATTTTACTTTTTTCTTTATACAACTTTTCATATTCGAGAATGTTCTTTTAATTTTTAAAGCCCCAACCATTATTAAATACATGACATTTTTTACACTAATTTATCACATATTCGTGATATAATTTAATAATTCAAAAAGTACTAAAGGATTTTGATGGATGACATCAGGTCTCAGAATTCCCAATACATAATTTATCCAACATCATTTATTTTCAATCTCTATTTGATACTGAGATTAAATAATGTTTTTGGTTTTCTTTTCAAGTATTTTCAGATATAGAAATATCTTGGTTGTACGCCATAATATATAAAATAGTCTCGACAACATAATAATAAATTAACATAAAATATGAATTATTTTTTAAACAGAAATGTAAAGTAATTAAACGCGCGCAAACATTGACTCACACTGAAGCATATCCAAAATTCTAGATTTACAACCGCAAACTTACGCTTTTGAAACAAAAGCGAAATATCACGTTAAAACGCATAAATTAAATTAGAAAATTTTGATTACCGTTATTATTATTTATACACGCTCGAGAAACTTTCAAACTCGAAGGTTTGATACAAGAGAAGTGTCTCACGTTGACAGAATTTCGTATTGGAGCTTGTTTCACTCGAACTCGACTGAAAATTAATATTCACCCCGCGCAATCATTATATTTATGAATAGACCTGCTGAAATATTCAAAAGTTGCAACCCCCCCCCCCGCCGTGCAAATATCGAGCTAATAATAGACAAACTAGCCATTTAATCGACTACCAAATTTTTTATATGTATATAAATATATATTATAAACTTTTCCAAATCAATAAAAAGGGACGAACAAATTGATTCGAATAAGTTGAGATCTGTAAATGGTGGTTATTTTGGTCTGAAAAAATGTTTTTTTTTTAATTTTCGTCCGTTAAAATGAAATGTGAAGAAGGTGTATTAAAGCGTTGCCTGTTCGAGTGTTTTTCGACTAAATGAGCTTGATTGAATTCGCTTCTTTTAAGCGATTTTCATTAATCGCACAAAATTAAACCGCCTTAATCGAATGCCTCTCGTGATTAATTCTTTAGCGGAAAAATTATAATATAATACTGTTATATTGTTTATTATTATTTTTTTCGATGTTTTTTTTAATATAATGCTATTATGCCAATTATGTAAAAAATGTATTTTATTTTATAAAAATATAATAATATATATTTTTAACTTATATTAAATTTATAATTTTATACTATTCTGAAGATTTATTTTAATATGACAAACTACCATTAGTAGTTTGTTAAATGGAATCTGTGGATGCAACGTAAAACTCAAAAAAAGTGTTTGAAAATTATATTTATATATATATATATATATATATATATATATATATATATATATATATCTTCTTTAATGAATAAAAAGTATTTTCTAAATATTTTTTTATAATAGTTATACTCAGCATCCTCATTTTTTACGTCATAAATATAAACTTTAAATAAAAATTAAAAAAAATAAATAATATATAGAAATTTTCCAATTAGAGCTTAATTTTAAAAATTTTCCACAAAATGTATCTTAGAGATATATTTATATATAGGCGGCACTTTATATAAGTATTATTGAAAATTTTCATTTTTATTTTAAAACTTAAAATTTTAAATAGAATGAAAAGAAATATTCTATATATAAATATTATTGAAAAAAAATATTTTAAAAATAGATTACTAATCACATAAATACTTAAAATATTAATTAAGCACTTCAAATCAATTATATAGACTTATATTTATACTATAAATTAAATTAATATTTTAAAATTATATCAACATTACAACTAAAATTTTGCAATCCCTATTATTGATCAATTAAAAAAAAACTGTATATACATATGTTCAACATTTAACCGTAGATCTATTCAATTAACCATTTATCAAGAAAGCCGAACGGCATCCGAGAGATTGATTGCATTAATTTACTATGAGAAGATGTTTGATTTCATCGCCGAATTTTACGATTGCTCACACCTCAGTTACTTCGGCATTCTTTTATGGCATTATCATCCGACATCGCATTTCGAACCGAAAGTTTCATCAATATCTGAAAACGCCGCGAAGACGCAATACGTCATTGATACGTCAGCAACGAGGAAAAACTAAATAATAAAACACGGGTCCGATCGTCAATATCTCAGATCCATAAAGGAACCTTCTGTAATATTCCAAAAATAAAATTCGCAATATTGTAAATCGTAAAAGTGCGTATTGTATATCGTACTATATATAATTTAATTCGTTATAAAAAAATGTATACATAATCAATTTTAATTTTATATATCATTGTGAACTTTGATATATTATTTTTTTTATTTTTCATTTATTTGGAGACGATGGATCAATTTAATCAACGTTTCGTGCCTGTTATACCCCATTTCGTTCGTTTGATGGTTTGAGGAATTCAATCCACTTGGCAGTATCCGGGATTCTTGGACTATGACGCAGTCGTAGCGGAGCCTCAGGTGCGATCCAAGGCGATGGTTTTGCAAATGCAATCGCACTAATAAAAGCCCGACACGGTTGTGGTTCGTGGAGCACGAGAAGCAATAAAGTCGCGGATATAGCCTCGACGGTATCTATTAATATGCCGGAAGTCGCTATCTGCGGCGTTTTCGTGCCGTCGCTGTCCGCCATTAGAGCTTTTCATTTCAACGTTCGCCATTATTATCTTACGGTTTATAATGAGTAAAAATTCGACGCAATATTCGCATATTCTTTATATACCGAATCGTCATTACATATATTTGAAGGTGAATTAATAATTGAAATTTTTAATTTTATAATTTAAACGTTCGATAATAAAAAAATCGAAACATTGAAGGTAACAAAATCGCCGGATATTTAAAAATTTCGCCCGTATAAGGCACACTAAATTTTGTATCAAAAAGTAATTTAATCATATAAAATCGCAATTAGGTCGATAATAGTCTTCTCGGTATGATATTTCATAATATTCGAACAAAAACTCAGCATAACCACAGTTGATTTTGACATTTTTGCGTTTTATTCGCGTACGAATTCAATCTAATCAATCTAATTTTTTTATTTCATTTATCCATTATAATTTTATTGAAATAAATATGTGTCAAAAAACCGCTTCTATCATAAGATTCCTTTTGTCCACACAAATCATTTAATGAATGATTTCGTTTAAATTCTCTACGAAATGACCAAATACTTTTATGTTAATCCGAATAAAGCACACCATTTCATGCATACTTTACATTTTCTTTTCATCAAAAGCGCCCTTAACTTCAAGGATAAAATCAATGTCAAAAATTTCTTTTGATATGTAGCTGTTGATATCGAAAAACATCTAAAGACTTATAAATTATAAAAATATAAAAATAAAGGCAAAACAACTTTATTATTTAATCAAAATATTTTATATGTGACTAAAAATTAGAACCAACATCGAATTTAATGAAATAAGTAATATAATATCCGAATTCTAATTATAGAATCTTATAATACAAGTTATAGATATCTACTTATATAAGCCGATAAATATTAAATAATCCATCCATATTAATACACAATAAATAATTATATATATATATATATATATATATATATTTAACCGATATAAAGCTGAAACACTTGGATAAATATAATTTTAACTTGAATAACATCTGGCAGAAATAACAACAAAGTTAACGCTCGACAAACACAAGCGTATAAAGTAGATAAATTGACTATAGCGAATTGTGATTTTCGGCAAAAGTAAATAAAAATAGATTAGAAGTAAAGTTCGGACAAACTTGAAAACTCTTTATCATTTTCCATGAAGCGTTCCTGCAATGCCCGGGGAACTAAAGTCGTATAGAGACAAAGAAAATTCAAAGCACGAAAAATCTCTAAGTTAAATATCAAAATCTTGTGATAGTTTAACTTTGTGCAAATATTACGAAGTGAACCGTTTAAAAAAAAAATCTAATCTTCTTCGTAATATTAACGATTTATTAATTTTTCACTTAACGGATATTGTAAATATTTATATTAGATAAAAATTCATTTTCTCTATAAATAGAAATTGAACTGTTTATCTGGTTTATATTACATTATATATCTATATGTAGGTACGATATTGACAAAAGAAAACCACGGCTAACTCGTAATAACATCTAAAAGACGATAATGGCAACTCTGACTCGACATAACCATAAAATAGGAATCGATTAATGTTTTTTTTTTTCTCCCTTATTCAAGATGGAATCTCAAATAATTATGGACAGAAGAAGCGGTCGACCCCGAAAAACAATAAACCAAACGACACCCCGTCACGAAAGTGGCCCAAACAAAAATGTCATTAGTGATATTGAGTGTCGGAACTTAAAAGCGATAATATTTCAGACAAAAGCCTTCAAAATCCACTCATACCGAGGAAAATACGTAATTTCTGATGTTTACAGATTAACGGATATAAGTAAATTGAAAAAAATGATTACAGAATATATTAACAATATCTATCTATTCATATTGCTAGAATTCATATCTCATTGTCCGCATTTAATTATTTTATATTATAAAATATTTATCATATATATAAAATTCTAGCGTCGACGACGATCTCTCGCAAACGATGTTTATTATTTTTTATTTTTAAACTTATTTAGATGAAATCTGATACATTTGATATATTTGAAGTTTGGAATAATTAACTTATAAAAAACTTAATCCTTATAAAGCGATCAGATTAATTGAAATATATATTAATAATTAAATAATTTCAATATATATATATATATATATATATATATATATATATATATATATATATATATATATATATATATATATATAAACAATATGGTAAATAAAGTTTAATCTACACTATTATGTAATAAACTGTGAATTTAACATATGTAAAATTAAATAAATATTCTTCATTTTTATTACAGAATTACATCTGTTTCTCCAAGATTCTGAACACCTTGCTTCTTATCCATAACATCGATGGAAAACCGAAGAAACTATCTTCGAGTCGGACCGTTTACGTAACACGCCGCCATATGACAGGGGTCGTAAACACGGAAAATTTGAGCTCGCAAAAATTCATGCAAAACATGAACGGTGAAAAAAAAAAAAAAAACACGCCGCGTTTAATAAATGCAAATATGAAACGAAACGAAACACAAGAGCGTTTCCAATAATAATAAAATTTTATTTAAAGCGGAATGGACCTCTTTTGCGAAAACAGAAAGAAAATCGACGCGTTTTTCGCACAAATAACATTGCCTTTTTTTTCTGTGGTCTAAATTTTTCGACAATAACACGCGTACGCGGAAATTCTCACACCCGTCCCCCTCGATTTTTTCCAATTTTTTTTTATTATTTTATTTTTATTTTGCACGCATAAGGACCGTTTAACGTAAATATTTATACGACCGTTCGGAAAATAGAAAAGACCAATATTCAACACTTTTCTCCGTTTTTTTTGTAACGACGAAACGCTGAAAAAATATCGAAACGATAAAACACATCACATTCGTTTAGTTGGGAAAAAAAATGAAGGACTCTATTTTTTTGTACGTGAAAAACGTTGGAAAAACACTCGTGCGATTATATCGCTCTTTTTTTCCTATTTTTAAAGGTATAAAAACGTAAACTACTTCATTCGCTTTCAAATATTTATATAAACACTTTTAAAGTGTAAAAATAAACCTTTTATAACAATCAAAAATAACATTTTTAAATCAAATAAATATTGCGAAAATTAATATTATTAATATTTTATGATAAAATAAGCTATTAAAACTTAATCGATAATGATACCTTTCAATTTTCATTAATAACATTTAAGACGTCTACTCGAATGGTTGACAATTGATGTTCAACAAATTTTCCATTAAAGCTACCCTTCAAAACTTACTAAAGGCAAATTCGATTGTTTTCAGACCTCCTTAACTTAACAGCAATTAACGAATGAATTTAACACGTGCCTGAAATATACTTATTAAACGAACAAAAACAAACGTTACCCTAAATTATCAATATCCAATTATGTCGAGATTTTCATTCAATTATAATTTTATTATCTATCATATTTTTTTTTTATATGTAAACGTAGAACTATATAGTCGACTTAACAATTATGCAAGTCTCGAACATTTGGCTTTAAGTTGGAAAACTCTATCTGAAACAATGCAAATTGCTCGGATTATGTAAGAAAATTTCACACAAAATATCCACCATTGACTTAATCTTGAACACGAATAATTATCCATTCTTGCAACTCACTTAATTTTAACAGGAGCGCTTATTAAATGCATTCTCCACATCAAAAAGCTGAAACCATCCGATGCAAGGAATCTCGTAAACCTTCTATATACTTTTAATGCCATACAATATTAAATTTATATTAATAATTAAATATATATATATATATATATATATATATATATATATATATATATAATGCTCATGTAATAAAATGAATTTTAAAAATCAGACAGTATAATAAAATTATCAATTATATATTCTTTAAATCATTGGCTGCATTGTGAAACTATTATATTATATATTTTGTGTTATATAGCGAGCTTATCTTACTTTTATTGTGTTATTAATCAATATTTTCTTTTTAATAAAACATTAAAAGAAAACATGACTTCATATCTAATCAAATTATTAATAATATGGTAATAACATTTTAATCAACATCGCAAAAAAGACTAATTATTTCTTTAATTTTCAAGATTCTGTAAACTTAAACATTAATATAATCATATTAACTAATATTTCTATATTTTTTTTCTTAGAAAATCAGTATATGATTTTAAAAATTGTTTTTTTTTCGACTATAAAAGATCATATTTCTTTCAGAATTTACGATATTAATATTTTAAAAGCTTAGAAGCAAAATAAATATGAAGTAGCTAGTATAATAAAATTCCTGAATTTTCATAAATCTAACTTTAAAATTAATTTCAAATATTTGTATAATATAAAAATATTATACACGACATATTTAAAGAATACCATTAATAAAATACCATATATACTTAACTTGTGACAATTTTTATTGTTATTTCATAAATATAAGCTTCTGAAATATATATATATATATATATATATATATATATATATATATGTGTGTGTGTGTGTGTGTGTGTAAAAAAACATATTCTAAAAGTAATTTAATCTAATATTTTTATCATCGCGATGACGAAATATTTGATTATAATGCTAAAAAAAAGCACTATAGTAATTTTTCTCAGTTTCACGTGGGCTGTTAACCGACAAAACACGCTGTAAACATGCATTAAGGGCGGTGTCGAGGTTATTAAAGCTCGTGTTTCAGGAAGGGGCTGAAAACGCTACCGAGGGGGTGGTGAAATACGCTGAAGCGTCGGTGCAACAACAACCCCAAAACCCGAAAAGGGGTAGCGACACTCGGCAATTACCAGTTTAATGTTTGCCCCGTTTTAACCCCCTCCGGTCATAACTGTGAAACCGAACACGGCGAATAATTCACTATCGACAAATATATATGTGATAATAATAATATCCGAGTTACGATATCTAAATACGAATTTTCGATGGTGAAATTCGTATTTTTTTATATATGATATAATAAAATTTGAAATTAAAATAAAACGTTATTTATCACAAATTCTAAAGATAATTCTATGCTATTTTACTTAAATATAATTTCTGATATGTGGCTAACACGGTTGAAAAGTCCAATTTTCGATCATTTTTTACAACAATTGAGGCCGTATGTCAGTGATAACGTGGAAAATATTGTCTTTCGATATGTTAATTTTTAGATTTTACATAGTCTCAGAAAAAATAGTCCAGCATGAATTTAAAAACAAATTCACACATTCATTTTCACCATTAACTTTGCTTTTGTCAAGCTCATAGCTTATTGTGTACCACATGAGCTTTTACTCTACTTATATATATTATGAAAACATGTAAAAAAAAGTTATGTATACTATCTTCCACATCAGCAATAGCTTCTTAAGTTCGCATTGTATGACATCTCATACGACGTGTGTTATCTTATAGATTAAATCGATCCGATGGAAGATTATGTCGACCATAAAATAATATAATAAAAAGTGTGATGTGTGTCTCGAAATTGATAATGATTTTTATTTAAAACATTGCAAAATTTTTAAGCTTTGTTCAGGTGTTAATCGATGCATTATATAAAGACATATCAAACTAAATACAAAACAAATAATGACTGTCTAAATGGCGTACATATTAAAAAGTGTTGTCAACATTTGCTAATTAATGAAGTAGTGAAATGGTTTATTTTGAATGTGGCGTAAATACAATAATGAGAGTTTTAAATTAAATTTTATGAGATCCATTTTTTATTTTATTTTATTGCATAGTGTTATCAATGTCGTAATTAAATTATCAATTTAACTTTGATATCTCAATTTGAAAATAAATGGTCTTACGCCACTTTCAGAATAAACGGCTCATATAAATATTTTTAATCAATTTACATCAATCATAAAAAAAAAATACGTCGAAGTGTACTTGATTTTATCCGAGTTACGGAATTTTTTGAGAATTCCATTTTTATCGCAAATTTTTTTCTTAAAACAAAAATACGCATCGATATATAAAATACGCGTGCATATTATATATATATATATATATATATATATATATATATATATATATATATATATATATATATATATTGTACACATAAATTTTCTATTTTCCACTCGTATTCCTCCCGTTGAGTACATTCAATTTTTTAAGCAACCTTTACAAACGCAAAATGCGCGTTCTTGGCCCATTGGAATGAATAATAAAAGGTTTTTGCGTTGGTCTTTCTTTCACTTTAGTACAAAAAATTTTTTTTTCTTACATCTCAGGGTTCTTTCTTTTCAATTTTTTTCTTTTTTTTTACATTCGCAAAAACGCAAGCGAAAACCTCCGACATCCATTCCCTTGGCGGGGTGAAAAATTACATTCTCTCTTTTGTGCGTTTATGATAGACTTATCATTCGAAAGACATCTTAATTGAAATTCGTTCCGAAAAAAAAAATAATATAGAAAAAATAAAAGAAATCGACGGTGATATCTGATTTCAGCGAACGTCGTCACCGGAAAATGTCTCCGGAGAAAACTCCTGAAGGAGATGAGAGATCGAAAAAAAAATCCATGAGTAAAAAAAAAGTAGAAAGTATGAACGTAGAAGGATAAAAGAAGAGTTCAACGTCGATGACAAAAACTTTCATTAAGTTATTTACTCACTGGAAAAATCGAACATATTTACTAGTCATATCAACTTAACCACGGTTCAGTAATTTAATACCGTTTCAGAACAATATTCAATATTAAACTTTTGTCTTTAAACTTCTATATGATTTTCTTGCTGGAAAAAATAGACGATTTAATATTTTTCCTTTCTCGATTATATAAATATATACATCCATATATGAAATATATAAAAAATAAAAATTATATATTATACTTGATTTAAAACAATGCGTACGCGAAAATTATACGAAAAATTTATATTTTCATAACGTCAATATTTTCCGCGTTCGTTCGCGTAATTTTGCATATTTGCAACGTTTTGCATTACAAATATGCAAAACAAACAATAAATAATAAAAAACACAAACCCCCTAGACGTGAGGCGCTCGCTTCCATAAGAAAATACACAAACTCAAAGTTATATATCAAATCGAAAAGCCGAACGAGAATATTGAAAAGCCGAAAAATACGATAGTCGTACTTCGATGGTAACTCCTAGAGTACTAAACATTGTTTGGTATAAACTAAAAACTGGATCGTTTCCAACGGTCGTACATTATGCATCTTTTAATATCCTTTTCTAAATTAAAATTTATAAATTCATCTGAATATTTATTATATTATATAAAAATTTGGCAATATATATATATATATATATATATATATATATATATATATATATATATATATATATATATTATAAATAGAAAATATTGTTTATTATTTTATATATTAAATCAATTAAAATATATTAGAAATATATTAACATATCTTTTGTAACAATGTTCATATTAAATTTTATAATTCTATGATAATTTTATATCCGATCTTTATACATATATTATTTCATATTACAAAATTTTTTTTTTTTTGTTTTTAAATAATTTCAAATCAAATTAAATATTTTATAAATTTTAAATTAATTAATTATTATAAATGAATTGATATTTTTAGACTTATAATATATATATATATATATATATATATATATATATATATATATATATATATATATATATATTGTACGAATATCACGATTTTAACAAAATTAATTTATCTTTTAAAAATAATAATATTTTAGCTATTTTTTTTATTAAAACATCTGAATTATCTTTATATAATATTATTTTATTATAATATATATTTAAAAAATTAAAAATTTATAATTTTATCTATGCGTATATTTTAGACAAAAATAGTATATTAAAAATGTCTCCAACATAAAGATTAGCTCACTGAAATCAGACTAAAAATTTACATGTACCATAATATTTTTTAATACAAAATCCTTTTTGTACAACACACGCACGCACACACACACACACACATTCTGCTACAGGTTGATATCGGCGAACGCGTTTGAATTATCTAACTGATTGCCACACCAGATTATGCACGTCGGCGCATTTTGGCAGTCGGCCATGACGCTTTTCCACACACACACACACACAAAACCGCCCTCATCCGCCTTTCGAATACCCCTTCCGGGACTAATAAACCGCCCCCGCTCAATTACGACCATCTATTTGCATTTTCGTTATTTTTTTTCTGCGCCACGTTTATTATTGCCGTACAATATTAACGAATAACGACATACAGTCGACTACTATAAAAAAAATAATGATTCCAAACTAAAAATTTACAACATTAAATATATTTTTCACTTTAAATATATATATATATATATATATATATATATATATATATATATATGTATAAGTTTACTAGATGAAATGTACACTTGTACTCGGATGTTCATTTGTGAATTTTCCTTTATTTCCTTGGGCAAAATGTACAATTGAATTGTACACGTGTTGTCCCACTTCACTCGCTTCGTGTATTAAATCTCTATTGATTTTCAAAACCGAATTTAGCGCGTATATACATCAAATTGAAATCAAATCCATTTCGAATTGTTTCGTATCGATATAAAACTATCGCTTTTTATATATATATATATATATATATATATATATATATATATATATATATATATATTAATAATAATAATTGAATATTTCGTCGAACACGTTTCATTATAAATTGACACAACTTATTAATTGAATCGTATCAATCATAACCGCGCGGGCATTTTAATAAGATAGATTAATATGAAATATGCATAATTGTGATTAATCGCCTTTTCATATACTAACCGACAATTCCAATTATATTATTAATGATGTTTAATATTTCGTGAAACGTTTTAAACAGATGGATTATAGTTCATTAACTGATTTTAAACTATACCATATATTATGTATATGAGTTTATCAAAAATTTCACGTTCATTAATATGACCGGTCGTTCTTCTTTGAAGTGAACAATCCTTATTTATTATTCTATTTTTTTTAGTATTTGATCGATTTTTAATCGATTTAATGATTTGTTCAATTTTAAAAAAAAAATTTTTTTTTGAACTCTCCCTCAAAATATGGTCACTTTATATTAAAGCATATTACAGTTCAAATGAATAGAATTATTTTTAATGATATTTTATTATGTTCTCTTTTTCATTGTAAATTTGTCAGTCATTATGTATTCTACAAACTTCATATAAACCAGGAATCGACAACTTCTTTTGGCCGCTATTCAAAATCGATCAAAATATAAGTGTTGAGGAAACGTTCGAGTCAGAGATATTTTCAAAGACAGAAATCTTGTTTCTTTTTCAATCTTAGTTTCCATTTTTATAATGTTTTCTCTAAAAAAAAGTAATTTCTGGAGTGTGTCCCGCGGATTGTACGCCGACATCAACTAATGCCATTTTCAATTCAATCAATATTATAATAATCAACGATAGTAATGTAGGTAAATGAATTTGACTATTTTTTTTTTAAATATAGATTTGATTTCGTTTATTAAGCATGAAAATGATAATACTCAAAATACGTTATACATCTTAAATTCGAAGACGCCCACCCTCGGTGACAAATAGGGTGCGTCAACGGCACAATATGATGCCGATTCGGGGGTGCGCCCGTGTTTCGACGGGCAATTTAGGGGTGGTCTATCGTCCATTACTAGACGCGAAAACACTATTGTCGATCCTACTAGGGAACACGATACACCATACAATAATGTTTAACTATATATCCATAATATAATGTAAGATTAATGGTGACGCTCGGTGTGGCCGCTGCCACGGACGCGTACCGCTTTGTCATCGTTAATTTAATTGGAAGGCGGAGGCACTCGTTGATTAATAAACAGCCTGATTGCCCGAACGTGTTTAATTTCCTGATCTTGATGTTGCCAACCCCCTTATCCGGCTATCAATCGGTCGGCCGCCTTGGACCTCTAGTATTTTGAACCCGGTATATCTCTGTGTAACGACGATAACGAACCAACATATTGTGTCCAATTCGCTTTCTGAGTGTATTTAAACGATAAAATTCGACAGATTCTCAGAAAATTAATATTATTATTATAATTATTTCACAGTGTTATGTCAATAATAATACCAAATCGATGTACATTGAATTTAAAGTTTTCCTATTAACCCTTTGAGAGGTGCCATTTGGTCACCACTCGATGCGCGACAATGACTATATAATATTATTTAGTAGATAATGACACCTTTTATAAATAGAGACAAAAAAAAATATCTTAAATTATTCCGCAAACTGAAATGCATTACCTGCGTTGAATTTTGAAACTTTTTTGGTTCAAACTTAACAATCTTGCCAGAAAGATTACTAAAGTTTAAATTTTTAATCCATATAAACATGCAATGATACAACGATTATGTAGATCAGTATAGCTCGAGATACTGTTTTTTTAGATTTAGAAATTAGTTCGATCCATATATTCTATATAAAACCACTAAACAGCAGAGGTATATACAATTTCAAAATATAAAAATTTTAATTTATAAAAGCATATATTTTTTGTATAATAATTTTAAGTTTTGAGTAAAAAAATCAACAATAACGATGCGAAACGTTTGTAGTGTAAAAGGTTTAATGTTTAATTTTAATTCTGACAACGTGTACTAAAATTTTCTGGTAAAATTATTAAATAAAAATGATAAACTTTAAAAATTGTCTTCTATATATAGTTTCAAATTCTAAGAATCGTTTATATTTTTATGAATTAATTTAATTACACTGTTAATTAATTAAAATATTAATCTAAAAATGTCGATTTTCTTAACTTCTTTATGTTATTAAAAATTAAAACAGTACTCCGAAACTAAAAAATATTCATATCCTATATAAATTTTATGAAAAATAAATAATTCTTAAAGATTATTTTGGAAATATTTTAAAAAAGTACAAAATTATACTGAAAACCTTACACGTTTACAAAATTAATACATAAATGCGTTTTGTACATTATCGATTGTGTTAGTATAAATTTTTCAATAAATAGCACAAAATCATTACAAATTCATTAATATTTGTTGGAAAACAATTTGAGAAGCGTTTTATGTGCGCATGCGATGTAAACATTTGTCGAACTATAAACACATATAGTATTAAACTATAGTTGAATTTATATAATATAATATAATATAATCGACTGGCAGGTTTATACGAATATTCTACATTATTGACAGAATTTTAATTGAAATAAACATATTTGCTTTCGAAATTAATAATTCATACGCACTATTGAATGTCTAATTTTGATTCATATTTATATATTATATATATTTGTCAATTTATATTAAAAATGTTTACCCATCGATCGATTATTTCTGATAAATTTTAATGTGGCTTCATAAAGAATATGTTGCTGCTTTAATAATTATTATATACAAGTGGACCTGTGTGCAATTACGGTGACGAAATGTATTGTTTTGTTGCGTTAAAGTTGTACAAGCGAAAAGTGTGGTATATTTCGTTTATAACCGTACTTTAAGAGACCAGCTTTCAAAATCGAAGCAAAATTGTTTTGTAAATATTGAAATATTTTACATGAAATTATATAATAATAAATTAAGCTTTGACATGGCAAGGTTCTATATTTTGAATTGTAAAGATTATTTAAAATTAAATTATAAAAATAAAATAACATTTGATGAAAAAAAAATGTTACACCACCACCACCTACCGGCTTTAGTATTATATATGGTATATATATATGATTATTATTCTGAAGAGTAGACGATTTAAATTTATGTATAAAATAGATAATTTTGATAAATCATTCTTTAATTTCTATAATATTTTTTTTTATTAAAAAAAAACATTTCATGGGGCTTCAATAAAAAGGGGGATGATTTTAAATGAAAATCTCTAAATATCACGAGGTCAACACAATGTACAACATTTACAGCCTCGACTTTGGTTCACGCTCAAAATTTGAAATTTTATTTTGAATTCGGCAAAGGGCAACAGTAAAAGCGTGGCACGCGCAGCGTTCAACACATGCCAAATTAAACCGCGAACCACAGTTTGAACACGGCTGTGTGCAGATAGTATCGTTATCCGCGGGGTGGGAAAAACGTTTTGGACAAAAGCCCAGCCTACCTCAACCGGACAAAAATACAACCGCCTCTCTATATATTATCCAACCCGTTCTGTTTTTCGTATTATTTTTCACTTGTTTTTCCCGCGGTTTTTTTTCCGACAAAATTTTCCACGGATGTACTACTTTTTTTTTATTCATTTTTACCATCGTATACTCTCTCTTTCTCACTTTTATTTTTATTATTATTATATATATATATATATATATATATATATATAGAGAGAGAGAGAGAGAGAGAGAGAGAGAGAGAGAGAGAGAGAACGAGGGTCCAACTGGCATCTGTTCATGAGAACGGTAACGAGCGCAACGAAACGGCAATTTTTCTAATTGGAGAATAATCCTATTATCCGTACAAATGAGCCGATTACATTCGTTCCCGTTCGCAAAATAAAGCTTTGGTAATGAAACGTCATTATCTCGTACCCCGAAAAAAAAAAATTGATTGCCTTTAAAACGACCTATCTAGGGGCCGAACAATAAAAAATAATAAAATATGAAATAGGAGCAAATATGAAAAAAAAACTTTATTGCGATTTATAAGATTCTTTTGTGCCCCCATCGACCCTACTTTACTTCCGACGGTCCCTTCTATGAATCAGAACGTGAAGATATCGTTATTGTCCCTAACCGAAAGAATTTATGATGGACGTGCAACAGCTTACTGGACCTGATAAAATATTTCACGTATTTTGTAATAAAATATTACATATATACCATATATGTACGTTTTTCTATATTTAGGATTTGCCATGTCAACCGTATCATATTTTCCGCGTAAAAATATAATGAAATTGACATATATAAAGAATCTACTTGAATAATGCGTGATCATATATTTCCAATATACAAATATAACAAATATAACAAATATATTCAGATAATTTATGAAACATGCATATAAGTTTCTCGATATACATAATTAAGTAGATATGAAAATGTTTGGCCTTTTGTAAATTATATATAAAATACCTCTTTACTTTAAATAATAGTTATATTATTAAACAATCGTATATATTATATATAAAAAACTAAGCGCCTATATTTTTGTTTTGAGAAATTCTACTATATTTTTATAATACATTAATAAATAATTTTCAGTATTTATCTAAATGCAATATATTTAGATAATATTTCATCATTTACTTTTTTTCTATATGACAATACTTTTTGTCACAATCATTTTTAGATATTTTTTTTACATATATGATTTTAAAATTTCATACATTTTTCCTTGATTTAAATCAAATTCGTATTCTTTTTGTGATAGATATTTATTCCAAAAATCTCAAAAAACAAACAATTTATTCTTCGTATATATTAAAAAATCTAAATTGTATACCCAAAAGAGTACTGTTTAGTACTATATTTTTATTCTGACATTGTAATGTTTCAATTAACTTAAATTTTCAATATTTAATTGTATAACAATTCAATTTTTGTAACTAAATATATAATAAAAGTGGAAATGTTTTCGAATTTGCACACAAGTCTACTAGACAAATAATAAACTGAAAAATAATTTAAATTATTTAATTACCTATTTTTTAACCAAAAAAATAAATACACGTTATGTAATGAATATTAAAACTCGCTATAAGTTAAAAAAGTATTAAATAATAATATATGGTATATAAAAAAAATAATTAAATCGTAAACGTTTTATCATTTTTATCACTTGAATTTTAAATTGATTTAAAAACATGTAATATTCAACTTAAATAAAAATAGACATAATTTAAAATTGTTATACTTAACAAGAGCTCAGTTTAAACTAGTACTAATATTAATCAAATAATTTCACTATATTCGACAAATAATAAAACTTTCATCAATATTTAAATAATTCAAATGGCTGCGTGGAATACTCGAAATTTATATGCACATTCAATTTTACACCATTGAATTTGCCGACTATTATTGGCCGCCGGTTCGATCTTGGCAAAATGAGAATTTCAGATAAATAAGCGGCGACTGAAAGCGGAATTTGGACGAATTAAATTACTGAAACGGCACGCGCGCTGAAACTCATACCGCACCACCGCTGCTGAAATATTCACGGTGCGAAGTCCTGGCGAAACGAGCTTTGTTCCTTCAGGAGGAAACCCGCAGGAAGAAAAAAAATCTAATCGAGAACACACATTGACGGGCCAATACCGTAAATAGAAACGTGTTTCACCCCAGTCTCCCCTTATGTGAGTCTGTCTTTATTTTATTTTATTTTATTTTTTTTGTCTACTCTTCCTTCTTCTTGTGAGTCCTTGCCTGCCTGTTATTATTATACACAAACAAATGAACGAGAAGGGAAAAAAGGACAGAGATGAAGCCGAAAAGTTCGCGAGACAACATTCGTCCCAAAGGATCCCGTGGGAAAGGTGTGAGACGTACACTTTTACGAATTCGCGCTACTAAAGTATCGGGAATTTGCTCATAAATATACATTGGAAATTAATTTAGAAATCTTTGATTCCTTTTCATACCTATATAGCTTTTTATTTTTCGTGAAGACTGACCGAATACATAAATTCGTCATAAAATATTCAAATCGAACCGAACAAAATAAAATGAATGATTTAATAAAAAAAATATTATACAACTTAAATTTGAAATTACTAAATTATCACATAAAAAGTTTACATAACAATACAGATCGTCGATATTCAATCTGCGGCCCACTGAGCTTTTTTGTAAGGTCCATCGAGCTTTTCTCTACGGCCCACTTAGTATTTAATGACATACTTAGTGCTTAATATGCCGGTCATAACATAGATTTTTTTTATATTTTGTAAAAAATATATTAAAATTACAATGATGATATCAATTGTAAAAATTTAATGCAATGGTGATTTATTAAATTTTATGAGCCGCTTTTTAAATAATATTCGAATAAAAAATATGATTATTCTAAAATTCGTTTATTAATATTCAGAATGAGTCCATAAAAATTGAAAGTTCAATATAAAGTTAACAACTCGATCTCATAAAATCTTTTATAATTGATCTAAAGAATCAAAGTTTAAAATTTTATTTCCGATATATCGATAACTATAGTTTTATGTTTAAATCTAATTTCTTGACTTTTTTTTCTATTTGAGTACGGTTATTTTCTAATCATACCCAGGCATATATAATACATATTTCTCATTGAAATCTACATACATACGAACAAGTATCACCCGTCGAGCGACCGAGACATTTATTTCACTTTTGACTTTTATTTCTTGTGTTTCTTTTGGCGGGTCCGCATTCGAAGATGAAGGTAGAGTTTTACGGTCGTTCTCCAACCAAATGGGACCCGGGATAAGGTCGATCCCGAAAAAAAGGAGCACGTGGACGGAATGGGGCCACGCGCACCCCTTTTCCGAACAAGACGAAAAACACAGGAAACTAGAAAATGAAATAAAAAAAAAGAGTGAATAGAAATAGAGAGAGAGTGAAAGGGAAAACGAAAAACATGACCCCGCTTGCACACATCCATGAATATTTATTCGAAGGTTAGGATTGCGGCCGAAGGCACCGGCGAAAGAAGAAATCTCGTTATGTCGGACGTTTGAGGGTTAACCGAGAAAAATATATTGGCCCGTCGAATAAGTCAGTTCCCGTTAAAGATTCTACACGTAACAACTATCAATTTGTCAATACAATGACACATGAACATGTTATTTATGTGTATTATGTGTGTCATCTTACTATTTTTTTTTCTTTTGTGGCGACATTTTCTTTCTGGTTTCAAGTCCATCTGTTTCACGAAAAAAATCCATATTATCGTTATATTATACATTGAAAGTAATCAATTTTTCATATGGAAAAAAATAATTAAATATTTGTAATAAAAATTATAATATCCATTGATTCATTAACTCTGATATTATATCCAAATAATTTATTGATACTATGATTAATAATGTAAAGTTAAATTGGATTTTCGCTAAGTTTATATTAATTCAAAATTATACTTATTATATCTAATCTCTTTTCAGCAATATATCTGAAAATCCATTTTAAAGGTATCAATTTTCTTCCTGAAATCTTTTACCATAACATATTAATAATTTCATAATGTAAATATAATATTTAACATAAAAGTGATTTATCTATCTATATATTTTTTCTATTTAATTATACATATTTGCAATCATATTTCTTGTAATTTCAATAAATAATAACGACAAAAGACAACTAAATTTGATATAAACTTTTTTACTACTGTTTATTTGTTATCACTAGTCACTAGATGGCGTTAACATCGTTATTATATTTAATATATATCGTTAACGTATATATTATTTCGCAATTACTATTAAATGGATAAAAAATCAGATAAGAACCTGATATAAATAAGTTTCTCAATATTTTTTTCAAATTTCTAAAATTTCAGTGTATCATAAATCTACATATCATTTTTCATTGTGTAGGTGTTTTTTTTTTAATAAATAAAAAATCCTAATACTTTATCACCTACTCATAATAACATCTAGAACATTCTTTCAATCAAATTTTATGAAACACATGAGTACCATTTTGTATAATTAAATATTTTTATAGTAATTAGGGTAATATATGAAAAAAAGGTTTGTTATCAGGAATTGTTAAATAATTAATCAGTGAATAAATAAAAGCAAACTTTATTTCTGTTCATTTCTCGAATTAAATGAAAAAATATAATACTATAGAAACAATATACAACATTTACATTTTTTATATTAATAACTTTATAATTTCGAAAATGATAATATAAATATATATTATATTCAAAGGATATAATATAATTAAACATATGTATTTTGGTGATTGATATTATATAATATAATATTCGAGAACATTTTTAATACGTACTTTTTATTAAAACCACACACACTAGCCAAAATGTGGAATACGAAAACGAACATCATTTATTGCTAATATAATAAGTATTGATATACAACATCAAGGCATGGGGTCCCTCTAAATTATGCAAAACAACTTTCTTTAAATATATATTTATATCATAATATACGTGATTGCATAAGAATATAACGTTATCTAATAAAATACAAATTAACAAAGATATAGATTTACATTTTCAATATATATTTATTCATACTTCTTTTAACTCATTAAATACAATAAATTAATAAAATGAATCCGTACTTCATCATATTTCAACAGTCTCCAAAGATATTCTAAAGATAAAATACGTTTCTAAGAGAATTTATATTGTCAACGACGTTACGCAAAAATTTTTATTTTTTTTTCATTTTTTTTTTCAATAAACAAAATCATATACAAAATAAAAATAATTAAATGAATTATAAATAGCTTTAAATCAACATTGGTGAATCTCAAAAATATTTTCTAATTCTAAAAGGATCACAGAGGAAAGTTGCTTCATAGCAACAACAAGGATGTTTCGATAAGAAAACGTTAAATGCTACTTAAAATAATTTCAATTTAACTTTCAAATATACAATAGATATTTAGAATACTCATCTGCAATATGAAAATGTAAACCAATCTCAATATATAAACAACATTTTACTAAAATAGTTTAATGGATACTTAAATATTTGAAACCCTATTATAAAATTCTACAGTATATGTCCACAATTATCAGTTCAAGTTACGTTTATTTCTTAATTTCATTATTATGATATCCTCCAAGAATAATACTATTTCTTTCTAAATATAGTAAGTTTTGCATAAAATAAATAATAAAAATTATAATTTCTATATTATCATTAATAAAAAGCTGTCCTTTATATTTAACATATATGTTATTTATAATTCAATTTACATTTTAAATTTTGTATTTATTTTATATAACAAGCAACAGTCATAAGTATAGATATCAAATAATATTTACTGATAAAGCTAAATTTACATCTTCATTTTCATATTGCAGGCCACTCTTTACAAAGCATATAGATATGTACTAAATAACTTTAAAAAATATTTACAAAGTTCAAATAATAAAACTATATAATAGTTACAAATTTACACTAAACAATATTACATTTAATAAACCTCTTTACCTTTACCTGTATATGACAAATAACATCCATGATGATAATTGATGTTACTTTTCTATTCCTATAACACTTTTAATGCTGACATTTTCATCAATTGTGGTAATAGATGCCCACATAATAATTACTTCAGTATAAAATAATATTTTTCTTTACTCACAAGCTTTGTCAGCAATTAAAAGGTTACACATTTAAATATACTCCAATCCATTATTAAGTTAGACACAAAAATATGTTTAGACTTAAATAGTAAAATCAAAAATATTAACGCAATTTCCAAGGTAAACAATAAGGAACAACACAAGCTTCCATTTCATCATCACCATAAATTAAGGGTAATGATAATCTGCCTTGTCAGCGTCTTCTTGGAGGACTACTGGACATTTCGTTTGATGTTTGTGATGATTGTCTAGATAGTGTCCCCCTTTGATTGCCATACCTTTGTGGTATGACAAATTCCGTTGTTCTTTGTGGTGTTACGAATGGATTCGATCCTGAAAAAGGACCTGAAATAGAACCTTGTCTTTGACCTAATCGTCTTGGTGGACTTTGTGATAAACTTGCATTTCCAGATGATTGCTGCTGAGACTGTGAAGTAGTTGTAGATTGAATTGAAATACCGGCTCTCTGGGTTGCTGTTGTGGTTCTATATATAAAAATAAAAATATATTAATAAAATATATAGAAATAAATAAAAAACTAATAATTTAATATACCTTGGTACTTCTTGTGAATCAGGCATTGTATTATAACGACCTATACCAGCAGTAGGAGGAACTTTTCTGGGAGGAATGGCTGGTGGCGGACCTTGACTCATTTGTCTAGTTGGGGTTGTCTGTTGTATAGGACCTTTACTTATTGTATTTTCATTTCCTGACATTTGACGATTAATCAAATTGCTTTGTGAATTTTGTCTAGGTGGTATTAAAGGTGGAGGTGGATGTTTTGGTGGAGGATTTCCACCAACATTAACATTTGAGAAAGTTTGTTCAGTTTTACTACTAATGGATTCTGATGGTTTAGTGCTATCAGTAGGTATTGATGGTGTTGAAGTAGTAATTGATTTAGTAACAGTTGGAAAATCTGTTTCTGATACTTTTTTTATTGTTGTTGAACATTGAATAACAGTTGGTGGTGTTGCATGTGGTGTCGTTTCTTGGGTATTTTTACTTTCTTCAATATCACTTTCTTCTTGTTCTGGTCCCCTTGCCGCTTGTTGTAATATTTGTTTTTTCTGATCATGACCAGCGGCCAAATATGAAAATACGCATAGTACAGCATAACATATTTGATCAGCCTGTAATAACACATGCGTGTTAACCAGATTTCTCTTCGATATTATATCAGAAATAAAAATTATAAATATTATATTTATATTAACAAATTTGAGGATCACACTATTTAAAAAAAATAAAAAAATACAAAAAACATAAGAGTTCAAAAATTAATAAAAAAAAAACAAAACAAATAATGCTTACGATTCACACACAATATGGAAGTGCTGGGATTATGAGGATACAAATCTTCAAAATATATTAAATAGGTAAAAACTGTTAAAATATTTCAAGAACTTATCGCAACATTCATATGATGCATAAAAACTATTGAAAAACATCGATGTAAGGATTTTGTAATTTCTTTTGCCTAAAAACATGCAATACACACATAATAAAATAATATAATTCAACATAGCCAAGAAACGAAACAAAAATAAATTAGGAAAGAAGGCAATTACAACTAAGTAAATCAAACACAATATACACTAAAAAATAGAAATGTGAAATAGATTCAGAATAGTCACATTTCTTAAAAAATAAATATTTTGCTTTTACTGTAAATTAAAAATCACATTAACAAAAACAAAAAAAAATAGAAAAATATTATAAAAAACAAACTCTGATATAATTACCATTGATGATTTATATTTTCGTTGAATAACTTGCCTAGTTTTAGGATCTGAAAATTAAACAATTTTTTTGTACTATAAGTTTCTTACACTTAACTTGAAGCTTTAATTATAAAAAAAATAACATTATATAATATTTAAATATTAAAACATTAATTTATAAAAATATCTTACTAAATTCTTCTAATATAAATATTCCTCCTTTCTGCGTAAAGCACTTCCTTATGTGATCCAGACGCACAAAAAACTGTAAAAGAATACCAATTTAAGTTGACGTAAACGTTTAATATTTACACAAAAACTATGAATTTCTAAATGCGTACGTTTAAAATTTGGATCAATAAGCTGTTAAAATCTATATAATAATATATAGACAATAATCATTTAAAATTAATCAATAATTTCCATGTCAAAGTAATAAACCTACAACTTTCAACAAAAAAAAATATATCATGCTCGATTTTCAATATATTTTGAGTTTTATTTTCTACTAAATAAATGTTCCTGTTGCAACATAGCAAATTAGATAAAATTGGTGCAGTTCTTATTTTTCATGTAATTACTATTACTATATGTAATCGTGGAACATTGATATTGTCATCTAATATTATTTTTGTAAGATTGTATGGTGAATATAAAAGATTATCTAAACATTTCTTTCAAGCCACACTTCTAAGTTAGCGATCTCCAAATATATTACGTGCATGCTATTATCCTAAAAATACAATATTTTGTGGATTTATAAAGATTGTGTGGAGTATAATTTATTAAATATTGTTTTATTCAGAAAATAGTGATAATTCTTGATTATTAATAGGTATCATATTCAAAAATATATATGTATATCAGAAAAAAATACAAGTTTTTTTATATATAATTGCATAAGATGGCACATGTATAAGCGTGGACTATTTGCATATTGCTAAAATTTCACCACAGACACTGTAAGAAAGAAAAAGAAAAACACCTGCCTCGGAGACCACTATTTTGCTATCCTATTTTACCAGGAAGCGAAGCAAAAAAGCGTAATAACAAAATTGCAACATGCTAGTGGAAATGAAACAAAGAAAAGTGTATATAATAAAAATAAAATCAAATTTATGTACATAAACACTATAAATTGATTATAAAGTATTTGTTCGGTCAAACAACCGAGCAGCATAAGATGCAACAGTCATCAGCCAGCTAGACCACGGCTTACTCCGCTCAGCCAGAGTTAACGCCATGAAACTTAAGAGATGGTCTGCCATATATATATACATAAAAGTGTATATATATATATATATATATATAAAAATATTATATATACATTTACATCTTAATAACAAATTACCTTGCACTAGAATAACTGAACCAATACAACTAAATTAAAAACAAAACGAATCAACCATTGACATGTTGCTCTTCTAATAAAAAATAAATACGTCAAATCACACCAAATAGTTAATTACCATTTAAACAGAAAAATATCTGGATAGTTTTTCATTTTATGTGTGTTTTTAATAAATTCATGAATGATACACAAAAAACATGATGATAATGTAACATTAATATAATAATAATAATAATAATAATAACAATAGCATCCTTGCATTAATAATTGCCATCCCATAAAAAAACACACTAAAATGGCATGCGTTAATCTGTCGCCTTTGTTTTCTGCACAAAAATCTCGTTGTGCCTTTTAGATTAAAATAATAATAATCGAACAGCAACTCACAAAATCATACATTTATTTTCTTATAATTTTCTCCACTGACGGTATATATATATATATGTTAATTCCTTGGAAAAATAATATCATGTATATACATACGCTTAATATAAAATATGAATAAAACAAAACAAAAATGTGTCTGTATATAAGTGGGGGGGTGGGTGGGTGGATCAGAATTAGGTTTTAATTGCGAAAAAAAAATGATAACTAAAAGGATGCTAAAAAAGACCATAAATGGTTTGTAAGCCTCAAAAATCTACAGGAAAGCCCTCTACTCTAATACAGTCAGTTGCTAATATATGTATATATACATATATATACACAAATATATACATATATATATATACACATATATATAGATAGATCTGTCTAAACACGGTGATGAAGTGAGTGTGTGTAGCGGACAGACATGAGAACGAACGAGAATCACTTTGTACCTCAAAATCCTGATAGTAGACACAGCCAACAGGCGAACCCGATGTCCAGACAAACGCAAAACAAAATAAAAACACATTAGTTTTAGCCACACATTGTCCGTCGAAGCTTCCCGATGATGTGCAGCGCTAAACAGCACCCAAGGACCATCTCAAAAGTTCCTAAGCCACTGGCTGAGTTTTTCCATATGCGCAACGACACATATGGAAAAGCTCAAAACTGTAGACCGTTATGTAAACTGTTACTGTTAATGTATCAGCTGATATTCTTTATATTGTGTTTTATATATTTTTTTTGTTCAGTCTCGATAGAGATAATGTTTTAATATGGATATAAAGTTTTAAAATACTCAGTAAATATGAATATAAATATATAAAGAAGGATATAGAAGGCCAACAAATAGCAGCATGCAAAACATCAAAATCCAAGAAATCACTGTTTCTCAGTATTAAAAACTTTTATATAATATATATGTATGTATATGCAATCGTCAATTTCATGAACAATGTGTATGTATATAAAATGTATATGAAATATATAGTTTTTATCTAAGCTATGTATAAAAATAATTTAACAAAATAATGATTACAATAAATATCAAACTTACGATCAAAAAATGATGTCTTATAGAGACTAAAATTAAAACTTCGTAAATAAAATAAACAGAAAACAAATAACAGATAAATGATTACAAGGTGGCGAGCAAAATGCGAGCAGGGAATAAATATAAATAATGTTCTTTTTTTATATATAAATAAGAAAAAGATGCATTACAATGATGTTCATATACACATATTATAAATTATTGATATGTATATAAAATCAATTATGATAAAAATGGAAGGAAATTTTGAGTGGTCCTTGCAAGGGGTAAATTATTTTTGTCTTCTATATTTTGCTTTTTTAATTTTCACATTAATTTCATTTTACATTTATGAACACAATTACAGGATTCTAAAAACGATATTATAACCCTCCGTAGATAAAAATAATAATAATCTGGATTTACTGAGCACACGTGATAAATCTCATCGATCCTGAGACAACAGGTGTGTTTATGTAATAAAAAATTTGCACTTATATAACATAAATACCTGTAATCTCTTGTTTTTATATATAAAGATCACCTATTTCCTAGTGGAAATATCTTGAATAAATTGATCATCACAATAACATACTATTTGTGTTATTGGAAATATTTTACAACCATTATTTTTTTTTTTAAATCTATATAATGTGTATGAACACTTTCGCAAGAAAGACATTGTATAAAATATACTAAAACAGTATTTTCATTTGAAGGAGATAAAAAAATACATTTTCATATTATAGAAAATATTACAACTAAATCCATGCATAGTTTTGAAACTATCATTCGTAATACTTTTCAAGAGATTTTCATTTACAAAGCGAAATCTTGACATTATCTTTTTTCAACCTAAAATAAATTTCTTTAACCTTTGATCCAAAAAATATTTCCTTTTTAAAAAAAAATGATGTACCAATCGATTGATTCAATACACAAAAAAAAATTCACCAAAGCAATCCATTAAAAAGATCGTCATAATAAGCGATTGCAGAGCAATAAGCTTAGTAATAAAAATATCTTAGTAATATTTCAAATTCAGCAAAATATTTCACCATATATTAATTCGTTTTGTGTATTTTTTTAATACTTAAATAATTTTAAAATTAGCAACACTGGGCACAATTTCAAAATATCCAATCACGATAAAAAAAAATCACATTAGTATATTGTGCCAAAGTGTAACCAATTTTACTTTATGAAATTTTTAGTACAATCATATTTTTATAATTAAACTGTTATAACATTTAATTAAGAAGTATGAAGCAATTAGAATGAATACTTTGTTAAAATGCACAAACACTAATAATAATGGGAAGGAATTAATATCCATTAAAAATATATTTCATACCTTACTATGTTGAAATAGTAGTCCAACTCCTTCCATACACACTTGAATCAAACCACCTTCACCTGTATTACAATCTTGAATTGGAAATTCACCACCAAGCTCAGCTCCAACTCCTCCGCCTCCGTTTCTCTCCATCGCATCTTTTATACAATAATATAAAGCTTTACACTAAAAATATAAATAATACATGTATATAACTATTTTTTCAAATTTCACGAATCGATAACAACGTGAAAAATTACTTTTTTCGTATAATATTTATGTAATTGTGTTTGACCGCCATTTCTCCTCCAAAGACATAATACCTTTATTTTTGGACTATACGTCATATTTACCAGTCTTTCATACCACCAACGCTCCACAATAGAACCTATATTTAATATAATATATATATTTATATGATTTTTTCTAATAATTTTTATTAATTAAATAATCCTACCCTGTGTCGATCTTAATACAAGACCATCATCTCGAACTTCCATAAATCTCAATTCTCCTGTTGCATCAGTTCCTTGATGTACAGTAAAAGTCTGTCTATGCATCAATCGAGAACCCAGTGGTTTTAAATCAATATCATTACCATGCTATAAAACAAATCAAATGAATAAAATGTAAATTGCTTTATGCAAAAATATAAAAATTCATACCAAATTTCCAATTTGATCAAGAAGTTGATTCACTTCTTGACTGTATACTAATCCAATGTGACTTTTAGCTAAAAGTCGTCTGACTTTGTTTCTAATGTGATTTGGTTCACAACCTAACATAACTAATGAAGCTGTTAAATTATATAGAGCAGTTGAAAGCAATCTATCTTCTTCATGTTCTAAACGTTTTCTTTCTGTATCACTTAAACATTTATAACGCTCCATCATTTCTCCAGGTCCCTACATCAAAAACATATTATTTACAATAGCGATAATAAAATTAAATATATTATTTATATTAAAAAATCTATGAATACCTGATCCATTCCAATCATATCTCTTTCTTGACTGACAGCATCTAAGAAAGCATCTTCCCAAAATTGCATTTGGTCCCACAAAGCAGATCTTTCCTTGCCTTAAATAAAAATAATTTATTAATTAATATAAAAAATCATCATATGTATTTAATAATATAATACACACCTATTAAACCCTGAAAAATATACGTCCTTCCACTATCTGGTGACGGTGTTGGTGAAGTATTTACAATATGTCCACCTGTATATCGGAAACCAGTGCTCAAAGATGATTTTGATGACCAAACACTCGCTGTTCGTTGCTTAGTAGTTTTAGGGAACTGTAATATTTTTATATGATATTAAAGCACAAATAAACACTTTCACATTATGAAATCTAATAATTTATCCAAAATCGCACATGCACTATGTAATTAATGCAATATATAACCAATATTACTAATAAAAATATTTTTTTCTGAACTTTATCATATAAATATCAAAATTAAAAATACTTATAAATATATTATTATAATATTCAGCTTCATTATATATGTATTTGTTTATATTTAAATATACTCCTTATCTACTTACATTACTCTGTTGTACTTCGGTATCGGATACGGTTGATCTAAAGGAGGCACGATGGGTTGCAAATGCATTTGGGTGATTGGTTGTGATTGAGCCCGTCTCAGCCAACGAGGATTCGGACCCATGGAGAGTGCCCTAACCCACAAACACATAACACTAGACAACGCATTCTACAAGTAACTAAATACAAACATGCACACTGTTTCAAAAAAATGCAAATTTTACAGGATCTTCTGTTAAAAATTTGATCCTTTAGTGTTTTATAAATAATTAATTAAAAGTTGATCCTTTAGTATAATATTTATTTTCTATTTAATTTTATTTATTTACCTAAGTGTATATATTTTATTCTTAAAAATATATGACTTTAGAAGTATTTCATTATTTACAAAATTTATTAGAAAACGAAGTAATATATATTATATCATCACCAATTCAGTATTTTTATAATTGAGATTTATGTTGGATTGAGAATTTAAAACATCAACCTAAGAAATTAAACATTATAATTCTTTTTTGTATTAATACGTTATATTTTATTTAACTTAGATAAATGAACAACAAATAAATTTACTTTGAACAAATGTTTGGATACGAATATTTTGTCGCGATTTTATTACTCGTTTATTAATAATTTTTAAAAATAATTATAATTTACAAGACTGATATTATAATATTTGCATCGATAATAAAAAAAAATGAAATAAACAGCACACATCACTCTCATCAAAATATAGTCACAAAAAATATTCATTTCCTCATATATTATAATAATAAAATTTTCCGAACTTTCCAAAAGTAAAATCAATTTTTAAATTAATAAGTAGATAATGAAGTTATTTGTTAAAAAATATATTTTTTTACTGAAAATTGAAAAGAAGATTCATATTAATAATAAATAAATAAAAACACTGAATTTCAATTTTACATTTAAAAAGAAGATCGTGCAAAGCAAAATAGCTAATTTCTATTTTCTAATCTACTTAATACTGAAGTTTTTAAATTGAAATCAGCACATTACATATATATATATTTCTTCATAAAAAAAAGCTAAAATATATACACGCACACATTTACATTTGTCAAAAATTACCAAAAATATTTATTTACTGGAAACACTTAGAATACCTTTAGATATAAAAACGACTTTTAAGGCGACCACCATTAATTAATCAGATTATTAAAAATATTTAAAAAAATTTCCATAGATATTTAATTTGTAATATTATATATTAAATAATATTAGGATTATCTACATGTGCACAAACACACGGAGTGCAAAAAAAATATAAGCTAAATTAAAATCAGACCTCAGACTCAAACGATGTTAGTTTGCTCAAAAGCATATTTCTTTTTTGATTCAGCATATCTTTGAACATATCCGTTGTTGTTTGAGAATCAGGAGGTTCCGTTTCAGCGTCAGGATATTTTAATACTGGCGGTTCTAAAAGTAAAATTATATTTATATATCTAATTTTATTAATGAAATTATTAAAAAAATAAACATAAATTTACCTGATTGAGAATTTTTACGGGTTGATGGTGAAGATGATGGACTCATCGGTGATCCAATATTATCTCCGCTACCAAATGGACTGAAACCCCGAGATACTTGCATGGTAGAAAGTTGATTCTCTCCTGAAATTCCAGTATCTTCTACGGCCAATATTTCTTTCGTCCAAAAATGAGTGTGAGCAATTTCAGTCAATTGAAACACTGAAGCCATTCCTCCTAATCCAAAATTAGAGAATGTAACTTCCAATCCATGTATGACTGCTAGTAGCATTTTCAATATACCCTTCCATACATTTTTAGGAACACACTGAAATGTAGTCATCAATTTCGGTTATATCAGAATAATATAATAATTTTGGTTTATTTATATGTCATTTAAATACTTACAACATCTTCAATATGATCATCAGGAGATATTTTCTTATTCAACGTTTTATTTAATTTACTCAACACTAGATTCCTATACGACTCATCTTCCATTAATTTTTTAAGCCTATTTAATTTTAACCAGCCAACACCTTCGCCTTCCAACACTTGAAATATTACCTAAAATGTAATATTTATAATTTATCGATAGAAATAATGCTCTGTAATTGTCAAAACAAAATATTATATTTTCATCTCTTACATCATTCAAAAAGCTTTGATTTTCAGTATTTGTATTCGTTCGCTCGTGCTGTGATCTGTATGGATCATCTTTTTGCGATGCATTTGTATGTCGTATCAAAGGTGATTTTTGCACTAAACCTTTTGCTCCCTGAGGAAATGGTCCAAATGCTTGAGCTACTGTAGATGATTTAACTTTTGCAGTTATTTGTTGTACCTGTTGAGCTGGTGATTTTGATTGCTGTGCTGGTTGAGCTTGTTTCGTATTTTTATCTAAATAAATATATTTAAATTATTATAAAGATATTTATTTTCTATTATTCATAATTTTTAAACATTAATGCAATTACTTTTCCCGCCAAAAAGATCACTGAATATACTAGTAGTTGATGCCGCTATTCCATTTAAATCAGAACTTATATTTGAAAAGAAATCTCTATGAGTTGCAGCTATTATATTGGTTGTTTGTACAGTTGTTTGTGAGGAATCCCTACGACTTCCAGGAGGACTTCCACTACTACTCCACGAGTCAGTCTAAGGAAATATAATTATTTTATTAACATATAAATTGAAATCAATATTTTAATATTAATAATATATGATGTCTAAACCTTGAGCAATCCTTTTTTAGCGGCGGCTTCCTTTGCACTTTTCGTTAAATCATCAAACGTTGTTTTTCCAACATATGTCAAATCTTCAAACGTATTTTTACTAACACCCGCAGCAGTTTTACTAGCTTCCAATGCACTTTTAGACGCCACTTGTACACTTTTTGATGCTTCTTCTGCTGCCTTTTTTGCCTGAACAGTAAACTATAAAATTTGACGCAAAATATTAAATTCGTTATAATATTATTCTGAAAATAAGTTATACGTTTATATATAAAAATTACCTTATCCATATGGGCTAATATACCTTCTTGGCTGCTTTGTCTGTTTACTAATTCTTTTGCTTGAGATGTAAATTGTTCAAAAAGTGAACCTTGAGAACCTTGTCGTACAACACCTGATGAATTCCTTTCTACTATTACTCCACCTTGATTGTTTGATCCAAATGATCCAGTCCTTGATAGAATATTACTAACGTTTGGTTGTTTCTTTAAATATATTAATATATTTGTTAATATTAACATTTTCTAATTCTAATGTTTTAAATATACTGTAATACTTACAGGTGATGTTGGTTTTCCTTTCACTGACCCTTTATGAGTGCTTTGATGACTTCGGTGACTTGGTGTTGATGGCCAATCTGAATCACTTGTACTAGCACTAGCACTATCATGTTTTGGAGGAGATGATCGTGATTGAGGTATTTGACTACTAACAATTGTTTTAGAAGTTGCAGTAGAATTTGAATCTGATTCGTTTTCAAAACTTCCATTTTTGTCTTTTTGCTGTTGAAAAAATATCATAATTTATCATAATTAAATTGACGAAAAACAAGAAAAGAATCATTTATACATACATCTTTTTGTGACGTTCTATTTTCTTTTTTGGTTGCAACTCCATCTTCAGCTTCAATTTCATGATTATCATCAGATATATCACTTTTATCTGAACTAGAAGGTGTCGGACTTGGAGAACGTGAAGGATGTGGTGATTTAGCAGGTGTTTGTCCCTCTGGATATAGTAAACTAGATGGAGGGTGGTATACTGTCTTCGGATCTAATGATGATGATAATGTCATTGGTGTGGATGATTGAACAACAGCACCATATACCTCTCCCATTCCGTGGGGTTGATTATTTGTCCCAAGAACACCTTACATAATTTTAGATACAAAATTAACAAATTTATCAAAACAAAATTAAATCAATAATAATGAAGTATATTTTCATACTTGGTGACATATCAGATGAAACCATTTCAGATACAAAATCACTTAATGATGAATAAGATGAACTTGTACTTTCAGCACCTTCAGAATCTGATCCGCTTTCATCTAGTTAAATTATATGTTTGAGTATATTTTAATACAATTTAAGCTGTATAAATAATAAATATAAAATCTACCTGTTGGTTGATGTTCCTGACGTTGTAAACACCTCAAAGCACCATTTAATGAGCTACCATCGTCCCAAACCGGAAATATTATAGGATCTAATGTGTTTGCAAACCATTTTGGTTTATCACCAATTTGATGAGGATCAAATACACCAGTGTGCACCCGTAAAAAGGCAACATTAGTAGGTGTCAATGACCATTCTGCCAAGAATTCTACTGCCTAAAAATTAAAATTCTTGTTTAATTAACACTAACTGACACAAAGAATTATTTTTATTGAATATACTTATACCTGAGTTCTAGCAAATTTATTCAAAAAGTTGGTTGCTCGAGGGCGTGACCGTAAAAAACTATTGATTTGAAATGCAACCACTGGTCTTGGATAAAGACGTAACGTTCGAGTATGTTCAGTGAAATTTGCTAGTAAATTTTGAGAATTGAAAAATCGTACCTAAAATAAAAATAATTATATAATTATAATTTAAATTAAAACAAATATTCTTACATATAATAAATATGTCATCTTACCATAGCCACTCTTGTCGCTACATCAACAGAATCCACATCGTTTCCATAAATCAACGGATTAAAGCCGGAAAATCCTTGGGCTGGACCTGATATAGACGATCTCCCACTTGCTGGTCCAGAAGAGCCAGATATCGACTGTCTATGAGGTACTCCAGTTGAAACAGGTATTGCTGGTTTATTTTCTGGTACACCGGATAATGGAGATAATTGTCTATGCATAGGTGATGAACTAGTTGAATCTGGTGAATGATGACGTACATTTTGTACCCTAAAATTTTAATAAATAATTAAAAGAATTATAATAATCATATATAATTATCTTATTTTATTTTTACATTAATGTGGCTCCTCCCACACTATCTCTTCTTGATGGTAATAATGTAACATTTCCAGGTGCTTGAGTTCCACCATTACTTGTTAACATGCTACTCAGAGTCTAAAAAATAAAACATCAATACATCAAAATTATAAAATTTATCATCTAAAAACTCTAATAAAACTATTTTTCATCTAAATGTGGTGTCTAAAGGGTACAAATTGAACAATTTTATCCTTAAATTAAGACTAAAAATCATTGAAGTTTGTTATTTACAGTTTTCAACTGCATGCATATTTTAACTTCTAATTAATTGACGTCTAAGTCATCGACAATCATTAAAATATTAAAAATATATAATATAACACGTAATAAATTATTAATTATATAAACTAACATTAAATTACTAAGAATTTTTAAGTTAAACTACACATTCTTAATTGAAAATAAATTTATAAAATTTAATTTAACTATTTTAATTAACATCAACCCTAAAGACACCATTCATTCAACTACTTAAAATGAATTTAAATAATGTATATATACAACTATTAAAAGTTTTACTTCTAATTTTAAAATATTTCTTATATGAATTTCTTTATAATCTAAGTATTTACAATCTACAATTTTTTTGTTATTTTAACTAAGCAATATTGTATAATTGTATAGAGTTAACATATTTCACATATTTTCACAAGAAGCTTATGTTTTAGAATTGCACATTTAGAAGTTTGAACATAACATGCATTTATACTTTATAAGCGTGCAATTTTTATGATATGTTGTTCATTTCATGATATATATTACTAAGTTACCATAATGAAGATATTCAAAACAAATTTTGATTTCAGAAGATCAAATGATATGTATAAAATTTAACAACATATCATATTTAAAATATAAAGAGAGACAAGAAAAACATAATTACTGTAGATCCAACCTGGTCCATTAGTTGCATTGCCTTGATTTAAAAGAAAAACAACACAATAAATTAAAAGTGTTGCATTAAAGCAAGTAGAGAAAAAAGTGCTTAAAATATCGAAAGGTATAATAATATAAGATGTATACAATTTTCACAAATTTTCGTATAATAAGGGTTCTTTAAAAAGGTAGAATCAGAACATGGGTGAAACATTGCTTTTATAACATTGTTCACATCAAAAAAGTCTTACCTGAATAATAACAGTAATATAATAACATCAAATAGTGAAGAAATGTAATGCAAACATTTAAACATAGCTTTTTATATCATAAAAAAGGGAAATTGATCATATTATTAAATTCACCTGTTTCAGATGATTTTTCAAAATTGTTCCCTCGGGTTCTGGTAAGTTTGGTAACTCCTGTTCACTTCCTGTAGGAGCAACCAATTTGTTAGAATCTAAATCCACTAACCAAATATCATCGGGTAATCTATAAAATTCATTTTAATTATTAACTTAAGCTGTCAAATCAAATAAAATTTAAAAAATAACCAATATTTACTCCACCTGAAGTTCTTTTTAAACATTAAAAAACTAGCAGGTATTCCAATAACAAAGGGCGTGGGTGCTAATAATAATTGTTCTGCACAACTCATGCATGTTGGTAATAATGGTATCACAGGAAACATATATTCCAAAGGATATATCATAGTAACAAATGCCATTACTGACATGGATAACGCATTATAATCACGAGATTGTAATACTAACTTATTTTCCAACAAAATCAACGTTAATACTTTTAAACACGTTTCAACACCTGAATAAAAAAAAACTATATTAGAAAAAGTTGTTCCTATTTATAAAAATGTTCGTTGTTGACCCACTGACCTAAAAGTTCTAATGGTAAATGTAAAGGAAAATCCACCAAAGTAAATCTTGTATGATCGGGTAATGCAAACATTAATGGATCATGAACTGTAGGAGAAAGCACTTCCACTTCAATTCTAGTTTTCCCAGGTATAGGAACTGGAGCGGATAATAACCTCAATATCCATGTTTCAATTTCTTTAACATCGTGTAATACTATACTTGGTGTATTGTCATAAGCTTGCCCGGTAAGTACTGACCATACAGTATCTCTATAAAATTAGAAACATTCGAATGTTACATGCAAGGTATAATAATATATAAAAACCAAATAAAATTATCATTATTTACCTTCCAGTTTGTCTCGAAGCTCCTACTCTTCTAGGACTCGATGACTCATTACAGGCATCAATAAGTTTTTTGAGAATAAAAAGGCACTCACGAAATATTGAAAAAAAAGGATGATGTGACAAAATACACAGTGAAGTTAAGGAATGATTTCGTATCCTCTATAATTTCAAAAAATAATCATAACAACAATTGAACATCATATTAAGGTATGATAATTGAAACTTATTTTAACCTGTCTTTTTCTTGATGTCCTCGGACTAGGTGAATGGCTTCCTCCACTTTCAGAATCAGGAGCTGGTATTACTCCCAATCGTGGAGCATTACTAGCAAGGGGTATAGGCGTATCAGAACCTCTTCGTCCAGGTCCACTTAAACATTCTCTATCCGAATCACTTGGAACTACATTACTACTTCTATAGTCACTAAAACAATTGACATTGTCAAATATTGATTTTTAAAATTTATTACATTAAAGACGTTGTAAAAATTTATAAATTTTCGAGCATTATATAGAAAATACCTTGAAAATGCCGAATCCGAACTTTTTTCCATACTTTTCCTCCATGATTCTCTTTTGAAATTACTAGACCTTTCGCCTCTATATCCTACACCTAAGTTCAAACCTGATCTTTCAATTGGTCTATAAAAATTTACACATATTCCATATCGAGTTTTTCCTATAATTAATTGACAAATATATTGCACCATATTTAAAAAAGTTTTTTATTTTAAAAAACTTTTATAATATTAAAAAATTCTTCAATACCTGAATCTTTATCCGTTAATGTAAAAACAAATGATGTTGCATCTCTCAGTGCAGTTCTTTTCGGCCCTACTGATACACATCCTTCCGGTTGACAAAAATATACCATATCTAATGGAAGAGCAAAATCCTTATGATCCGTTGGCGGATATCGTCTGAGTAACTCTGGTGCCTTCAAAAATATGGAGTTCATTAATAACCAAATTATTATGAACATAAAATATATACTTAAAAATCAGTATTCACTTGTACTGGTGGATTAGCACTAGTCTTAATAATCCCTGGAGTCGATCTCGCACCAACAACAGCCAAATAATCTATCAATCTTGGACACAAAAATTGTTTTTGAATGTCCATTATTGCTAAATATTCTTTTACTTTAAATTATCTAATAACAACTAATAACTATAAAACATTGAGTCGTCAATGTCCATGTCACCGTTTTATAATAAAGACAGACATTTGAAATGGAGTATGCTGAACTAAGTCATCCATAAACTTAAGTTGACTTTCAAGGTGGTGAGCTCTGATGCCGGTTCTAACCATTTTATCGCCATTAATATCTGCAACGAAATTTCTATATTTTTATATTGATTCATATTGAAAAATGCAATTTTATATTATAATTAAAATATTATTTTCCGCGAATATTAGCATAGCAAAAGTACAATCGTTTATATAATAATCAATTAATCATGCAAATAACCGTTATTAAAATAACTTTAATTTAACATAATATAATATTCAAAAAGCGGTCTCTGTGAAATATGATATCTTATAAATAGAAAGTTAAATTATAAAACTCTTGCAGAGCTTAATTAACAAAATTTTAACACAAAGCTTATATAATAAAAGATATTGATTGAAATTTATACGACATTTAATTTTAAATACGAATATTTTTATTTTTGAGATTCTATAAATAAATGCTACTATTTTTTTAGAAATATTTATATAATTGATTTTTAAATAAATTGTTTTAAAGTCACATAATAATCCAATTAAATTAATTATTCAATCACGACATTTTTTCCATTTTATATCTTATTATATTTCACATTTTATTAACAATAGTTAATATATTGTTTAATTGAAATATAGTTTAAGTGAAATTTTCATAATATTTTAAAACTTATATTAGATGTTAACTGATTCAAATCTTTACAATTTATATAATATATTAAATTTCTATAAATAATATCTATTATATGTGTGTGAATTTTTCATAATATTTAAACTGTTTTAATATAAAATTAATTATTTAAATTTTAAAAATATTCTAATCGTCTTATTGTATTACGTTAAATAAAAAAAAAAGATTTACCATACATTATCGATAAGATTTTCACATCCGGAAAAACATAATAAAGAAAATCCAGAATATATATATATATATATATATATATATATATATATATATATATATACATATGTACAAATCTTCAAACAACATTCTACACATACAAATATTTTTTTCAGATAATCTTCAAAGGTGACGCTCTTCAATATTACACAATACAACATTCGAAATATCGTATTAACCAAAAAAAATAATCAAAAACCGTATTTGACACGATTACGATTCGTTCCGCACGAATCGCTCTTATATGAGGATACTTTTGAAAATTGTTCGTAGAGGTCCCAAAGGGCGCAAAACGATATATATATATATATATATATATATATATATATATATATATATATATATATATATATATATATATATATATATATAAGGGTCCCAATTTAAACCTTGAGGCCGAACAACCTTGAGGCAACGTCCTTGGTTTTGTGCGTCACGAACGTAGTACGACCGCGCGCCCCGGGGATCAATAAGGCGCACGTTCATAATAAGCCCAGGCCCCCAAAATCACCACACTTTCGGTTCCACATTTTATATACAACACTGACAATTTTCATGATTGCACATCGAACGTACACATTTTTTTTTTCCAAATCCTTCCGTATACGATAAACATATCAGTTAGTATTACTGTTGAAATGTTGAAACACGTAATCGATATAATTAATTATTGATTTTTTTTTTTGTAATTTAAATCGAAACTTGTGTCAGAATTATTCGCATTTAATTTTAATTATATATAAAATGAAAATGTTTCAATTTTATATATTTATATTTATTTGCGTATCAAGTTTGTAAATCGATTTTCGCAATTTTCTATTCATTCTAAAAATATTTAATATTATAATATATAAATGTATCACAGATTAAAACATTCAAAATGTTAACTTATTAAAATATCAATGTTTTTATTATATATTTGATAAATATAAAAGTAAAACTTTCATTTTATATTTATGACATAAAAATAAATGAATCAGATTTTACCAAAATGAATTTAAAATTAATAAAAAAAAATCACTTTAAAATAAAACAAATGAAAAATAATAAAAATAATAATTGAATGGATGATTTTAGAAAAAAAAATATTAAATTTAAAATCGTTTATAACAATTACGTTGACGAAAAATATTGTTTTGTTGCGTTAAAAACGTTCAGTAGAAAATTATGATATACCGATTTAATAGCCAGCTGTCAAAATTGAAAGAAATCGAAACAAAATCGAATTGTAAATGCTGACATATTTTAGATAAAATCATATAGTAATAAGTTATACTTCAGCATGGCGAGAATCTGTATTTTTAGTTGTATGGATCATTTAAAATTAAATTGTGAAAATAAAGTTGTATTTGACGAAAAAAAAATGCTACACCACCACGAACTACCTGCCGATGCTAACATTTTATACATATGATACTACATTTCAAAATTAATAAAATATATAAAATTCTTAAGTGATTGAATATAAAACTATTTAAATAATTTAAACTATAAAAATTTATTCAAATATTATGAAAAATTTTGAAAATAATATTAAAAAAATCTAAATCGAAAACAACGCAATGATTATAAAATTTACAAAAATTTTGAAATATATTTCTTTTTTATAAATCAGCTGATATATACAAAATTTCCACGATAATCTCCAATATTGTACAAACTAAATTACAATGATGTTATTGATTAAATTTCGAATTTTGCAATAAGCACACTTCGTTTATTAATATTTATTTATAAAATAGCAAATACAATATGATGCGAGAAATCAGATTATCCAATGCTTACTGAATTGTTTTCGATCAATTCCTAAAATAAATATAAATTTTCAGATTCAATCTGCTCATCTAAATGTAAAAGCGGTAATATAATAATAATTCAATCGACGTTATCTAATCTAGCTCCTATAAATTCTAGCAGACTTCAATTTCGCAAACAATTGAGCTTCTAATTTTATGCTGAAAGGCTTTTCGTCGAAACGTAAATTCATCGAAATACATATTAAAAATGAAAGAGGTTTATCTCTATTTTCCGTTATTTTTCGTCAAATGAATTACGTCAAGTTCAATAATTCAAAGGTTTAATCTCATATTTATATCACATTTTTTCCATTTATATCACATTATATATATATATATATATATATATATATATTATCTTTCATGAAAGAGAATATTATATAATATATTATTTTAAACGGATAGAATTTCATATCTTGATCATAAATAGAATACATTAAACCGAATTCATATTTATAGGGAAAAATATTTTTATTAATTAAAAATATTACATTCTTAATAACCACTATTATAAATTAATTTACTTTTAATTCAATATAAGTGTTATGTTTATATATATATATATATATATATATATATATATATATATATATATATATATATATATATATATATAGATTAAAATAAATACATCATATTTAGATCACTATATTTAATTATCTCAAAAAATGAAAGAATTATATTAAAATGAGAATTTATTAATAAATTCCGTAACTTTTACATTAAATTAAAAAAAAAATAAAAATCCTGAACAAAAACTTTTTTATTGTTTTATTTTTTCAAAGTTTTTTTTATTTTATTTTTTTGGGCTTCTTTAATTCTATAAAAATAAACAAGAAACAATTAAATATTATTTGATTTCTATTATTTCTTTTTCGTTGATAAATGAGTTATTAACAGTAAAGTTACGCAACTATAAGACAAGTTTGATTTTTTTTTTAATTTTTAAGTTAAATATTTCCATAAAATAAATATTCCCGAAAGAAAAACAAATAGCAGTACTGAAACAGACATTTCAATAACAAAACGGAGTTTTGACATAAAAACTTACAAAAAAATCTTAGAAATCCTTTAAATATTACTTTGTTTAAAATGGAAAATTTTCATTCAAATATAAAAATGTCAGATATACATTTTTTCTCGTTAAACTTATGTATAAAAAATCTAATTTCACATCTTTTAATCAACATTTTCTGTTAAAAAATATATATATAAAACTGCACGTATTTTCTGAATACTGAAAGAATGACTTATTTTTTGCATAATTATTACATTTAAATCTTACATTCAAATGTTGTTTTCAACATTAAAATATAAGTAAAATATCACAAAATTAAAATTACGTTCCTCAGATCGATGTATGAAAACGAACATAACTTAATATCTACATAATTAATAAATATTTATTTTAATATAAAAAAAAAAATAAAACTCGCTTATTTATCGCAAATGAAACACCTCAAACACGAGCCTCTATTCAATTACTCGTTTTCCTGAAACAATATTACGGTTGTTTATTCATTTACGACGGTCGTTTTTACCGTTTTTTTTTTTTTGTTACTTTTTATTATTTCTACCCCCTTTTCATAGACGCCGCATAAAGCAATCAAGCACGTGGCGCAAAATTAATTTCATCGCTTTTCAGCTGAAAATTCAGCAGTTTTCCTTTGATCAGTCGTGAATATTTTTTTTTACGACGCACCCCCACGATCAACCCAACACGTGCGCGCATGAAAATTCAATTAGGCGAACGTCTCTTTAACTTCTGACGAGCGAATGTGAAGGTAATTTAAAAAGAAAAAGTTAATGAAAAAAAAGTTACGACCTCACTTAATGAATAAAAGAGGCTTACGTGGAAATAATAAGCTCATAAAAGCGCTCGATTCCAGCCGCTTAAACTTTCTGGCCCTTTAATGTTATTATTTAACGGATATTAAAACAGATCGAAACTGTCGAACTATATATTGCGTGATATAATTTAAAAGTTATATAATCGACACATAAGTTGAACCTTTAAGTTTTTTTTTATAAAAGAAAATATATTATTAATATATACTTATTTATGATGATTTATTATGTATATAATAAAATCTGCTTTTAAATTATGACTATAAAAATATGAACTTTATATAACTCATTGTATATTTAACAATCTATAAAATATATCAATTTATGAATGATAGATATATTATACTAAAAACTCTCTAAGTGTAATCAAATATGAAATCAATTGATAGTTCGTAATATAAAAAGTCACAATAAATCTAATTAAGAAATATTTATATACAATATATAATTCAAAAAAAAATTTTTTTCATCATTACATTGCAAACATGATAAAATTTTATTATTTGCACATATTTTATTTTTAATATATAAAACGGTAATTTTCAATCAATATTTGAAACTATTTTCTTTTCTTTCATAACAATCATAATTTTGTTTGATTAAATTCACTATAAAAAAAAGACCAATTCATATATGTAGTACGTTTTGTAGTAAAGTAAAACTTTAGAACATTCGCTGATTTTACAATCGATATAAAAAAAATACTAAAAGTTTCAAGTTTTATTTTACTCGAATATTTTATAATATATATATATATATATATATATATATATATATATATATATATATATATATATATATATATATATATATAGTTCAAATAAATCGATTTTGAATATAAATGAATATTTTTAGTACATTATTTGAATAAATAAATATTCATATAATAGAAATTGAAAAACTGCTTCACTATTTTTCCCTCATATACATATAATATGTATAACAGAATTTAAAAAATGATAACTTAATTATGAGCTATTTATTTTAAAAACGAATTTATTTCCTATTATGAAAAAAAAACTATGTTACATTTTGTATACTGGAACAATTTCGTTTCAAACTATAATTTTATTAATAGAGCTTGTAAAAGGATAATTTGACCTTTTCTAACTTCAAAGTCTACTCCCCCGGGGCTGTATTCATTTCGAAAATTATTAACAGCTAAAACATGCTATTTCATTATACCGACCGTTGTTTAACATTGCTTTGACTGAAACATATTCCATATAACAAAGCATCTTTTTCTTTCTATATTTAAACGAACGGGAAATTCTCCCACTTCCGTTTCACATATACATATATATATATATATATATATATATATATATATATATATATATTCATCTTTATTCAGAGTCGCACTAATGAGACGACATGTTTTTTTTTCGTGCTACACAATGGCCGAGAGTCTGAAACTAAAAGCCTATTCTTCGCCGAAAATTAAATTCACCCCGAGGTTTTTCATCACATTGTCTACACGTCTCCTAGAAATGGGAACGAAACCTTGACCCGATTCCTGGAACCTGAATTCAATTTATCATCGTTTATCGAAGAATAGGAGGGTGACCGCGGCACTTTCATTATTTAACGAAGGGACCGCGTTTAATTAAGCGCAACAATTTCCCGATATGAAAAGAAAAACCAACCTCGCATAATAACAATATTAATAATAATAATAATAATAATTATCTACAATGTGTACGTTATAAACGAACTATTGTATCGTATAATTAAAGTACTCTCGTACAAGACGTTCTTCGTTTTCGTTTTATTTCGTTTGCTCCGAAAATCAATACAGCCTCCCTATGGCTCCCGATGGGAGTGTTCGACCGTTTTTCGAATATTTTTAAATTCCCCCCCATTTTTATAATAAAAATCGCAATTTTTTTCACGATAAATTTAATTTTATTGCGGCATAAAATCGATAAAATTGATGTAATAGATTCGGATATACGTACCGTGAGAATGGAAAAATAAGGTGGCCCACAGGTGAAGTGAATGTAATTTATAACTATGATTATAAATTTAACATTCGTGTTAACATTATCTAAATGTACTTGTGTAACATTACTATGCCAACAATACGTTTTATTACATATAGCAATTACAATAAAAATATGTAATTTTTAGCGTAATGCGATAAAAACTAGTTACAATTTCGAAATGACCGGATGAATCATATTTAACGTATGGTTTCACTGATATATGAAATAGTTTAGTTAAAAACAATAAATTTCTTGAATACATAATAATTTTATATTTAACATTTCTCTGTAAAATATTAATTGACCTTTCTTCTTAACTTAAGACTAAACATAATTCCATTTTTTTATATAATGATATAAAAAGTAATAAAAACTTCAAAATATAAAAATCCATCCTTTTTATCCAATAACAATTTTCATGTCATTTTTATTAATTATAATAAAAATCCACTATCTTATCTTGTTTTCATATTATTTTTACATCCATTTTTTTCATCATAAACAAGATGAACGATATCCTATATAGCTAAAATGGATCTAATTTTTTTAATCAATGTTTTCCATTTTTATTTTACATGATTTAATCCAATATTTTAAATGCAATCTGAAATGAAATCTCTTGTATCTATTATGGAAATTATATGAGTTTACCCAGTGATTTTTAAAGTGGGCGATATCATCATCGTGGGAACAATATAAAATAGGTTAGAAGAATATTGCATAGCAAGAAAGAAACAACCTTAAAAAATATTTGTTTTTTTTTAGAAATTTATATTTTTTTACTATCTATATTAGTAACTGTCAAATCCCTTGTGTTTTGATGATAAATTGAGAACGTTCACTTAATTCTAAATTGCCTTTTTCAAACAATCTTCCACCCTTAATAATTGCGTTATAATTGAGTGTAATTTAAGAGTTATTGGCTGATAAACAAACGCGTTAACGTCATACTGCTGCCATTGTACGACAATCGTCTGGATTGACATGAGTCGATAATTAAACATGGTGGGTGGCAAAATATAAACCAAAACTACCCAGACGAGGGTAAAGACGTGACGTCAATTCCATTTAAGTGACATTTTCCTATTTATTTTTAAATAATGTTGTCTAACTGGTGTGAGTATTGAATGCAAGTAAATAACGTTGTATCCCGAAATATAACCGCTGTATATATAAAACTACTGTATCTAAAAAGTGTGATCGGTTTTTATTAATTTCAAAAAATATTTATTCAATCAAATCTATTGTATTGCCTTTAAAGTAATTTTCTCTTGGCAACGTATTTGAAACAAAATTTAAAATCGCCTTGTGAGATGACTATCAGAGCGGAATTTGAATTTCGGGAATGGCCGGAAATCGCACGGTGCCAAATTAGGCGAATACGATGGTAGTGGAATAATATAGATCAATACCATTCTTGCAAATAGTTTCACGTACACAACGCATAAATTATATTCTTTGCTGACAGTGTAACCAGATGGAAGGAATTCATTAGATTGATCGGTGATTTCCGGGTCATAAGTATAGATCCGAGTCTCATCATCAGTAATAATCCATTTTATGACCGATTGATAATCAAAAAGCATTTCTTCACTGATCTTATTGCGACGTTCTTTTTAAATTGAAATATTTAGACACTAGTTGAAGTTTTACATATTTCAAACACAAAATACCTTCCAAAATGGTATTGGCAAAAATACCATTTTGAACCTGAAACGTGAATTTTTTTCTCTTTTTCTCAGAATAAATATTTTTCAACCGTTTAACTAAGATCAAAAGGACGTTTAATGTCTCAGAAACGTTTAATAATTCAAACATTTTTTTGCATATATTCATATATATTCTTTTAAGATTTTTTTATATCGCATCGCAATTTTTCTTGTTTGTTCTAGAATATTAAGAAAATGTTTAAACTTCGAGACAAACTTGAAATTAATTCTCCGTTAAATATCCTCATAATTGAAATACTGAAGATACAGAAAAATTTAATATTCCGAAATACATCTTTTTTTCTTTTTTTATACTTTTATCTCAAATGAAAATTCATCTTTCTAAATATATTTTTAATACTATAATCAAACTAAAATTTGTATTTAATAAAAGTACATAATTCTTCTTTCATCAATTTCACTGCTTTTATTTTAAAATAAAAAATGCCTTTTTAGCAATTTATTTTCATTAAAATGTAAACATAAAAAGATAAAAATCGCATTTAAAATAGATAATTTTGCATAAAAATAATAAGTAACAAATTTACATACCTAACTTTTATTTTATTTGGTTTCAAACGTGAAACTTACTTTTACTATTTCTGTAAAATCGTTAAATTATTTTATTTATAAATATTTTTTTAATAAACCTGATTGTTATGTTTAAAGGAATTTATATGTATTTATCAAAAGTTCTTATTTTATATTATTCATCATATAACTGTAATAACCAAATACAAAATGTATTTATTTTATGAACAATTGGTTCCGGTTTCGAATTTCAAAATATCGATTACCGTTTTCGATTTTCATTAATAAAATATACTTTTCCGCTCATCTAAAAATACAATTACATTTTAATTTTTTTCTATAGAAATAATCATCTAAAATTTCAACTTCGAAAACGTTCAGCATAGTAAAATTCCTATACAAAATTGATCAATATACATATTGTTGATTTCTTTATTTAGTAATCCATCTATAATCAGTATAATACTATAATATTGCAATGATTAGAAATCATAATCCATTATTATCTAATCATCACACATTAATAATTTATTGTCAATTTATTCAAATAACCGCAAATAAAATTTCATCCTGAAATATGCTCATATTAAATGTATTATAATCTATATATCATATTTTATATATAAAAAAATATTATTGAATTTTCTTATAATACCGTTATATAACAAGAATAATATGATATTTTGCAATATAATGGAGATATAATATTAAAAAGATTATTATTTCTTCTCCCATATATACTTTCCTTTAATATCCGCTCGGCTTTCATCGCTGTCATGAAAGTTTAATTAAAGTATTATCTAAATAAATATTCCAAATATTCATTATACTGCGTAATAAGATTATGTTGTTATGAGATCGGATTATAAAAAAACTCAATATAACACTATTCGATATCTTTCTGTATATAGGCTCTACAATAATTATTCACTAGAACACTGCAAATAACTAGTTATCTCGATAGATATGAAAATGCAATATATATATATATATATATATATATATATATATATATATATATATATATATATATATATATATAAGTATAAATATATATATACCAAATTCTTATATATAATATATAATACCCAATTCTTCGCATTTTTAAGTCAAATTCTATATTATCCTTTTTTATTCTTATAAGAAAAAAAAATAACATATTGTATTTTTTTAATAATTTTCCATTAAAAAGGAATATTTTAAAAATAAGATTCAAAGTTTAGATATCATAATTATAATTGTATATCTCGTTGAATTAAAAAAAATAATAATAAAAAGTACCATAATGAGATATAATGTAATAATCATAGTTTATTTTAAAATTTGTAATAATGTCCAAAAAAAAACTGTACTAATTATAGCGAATAAGATATACCATACTTGTAATAATATAATAAGATATGAATAAGAGATTTCTTGTTCTTGATGTAAAGTTATTCTATTCAATTCAAACTTTCGTTCATATTTATTATAATAATAATATACGCAAACCGTTTCACTATAACTCAAAAAAAAAGTAAAATAAATCAAATAAAAGTAAAATAATCACTATAAATCGATAATAAAATATTTTGAAATATGCTTCAATCTTTTAATTATAAGTAAATCAGTAGCCAAAATCGTTATTTCAAAATTACAAAATCGAATCGTCAATTCTATGCCAAACCTTCAGACACGTTTTTTTTTTAAGATTTAAAGCACCGCCACATTTTAAATTAATTTTATAATTACAACATTTTAGAAAAAAATATCAACATGAGTTATTATGAATAGCTTAATATAAGTGAGTGTAAGTAAATTCACCGGTTTAGTTATCCAGGTGTCTATCTTTTGAATTATTTTTCTATTTAATTGGATCACGAATTTAACATAAAACCTTCAAACATTTTCCTAAAATAAATAATATACGATGACAATGAATATATTAACATAGAGATATTTTTTAGTAGTTTATACTCAAAACAAAATTCTATATAATTGCATTGTCTATTTATTTGGATTTAGAAATATTTTTAAAAACCACATTTTTTTCTATACGTAATTTTATATTTAAAATATTCTATTTATTCCTTATATAATAATTATTTAAATGTAATATATATTTAATACTTCATCTTATTAATTTTCATTTTTAATATCATATTTTGACAAAATATTTAATGCAATTAAACATAAGTAAAAATATAAATTAAAATCTAAATATTACCTATATTAATTATAAACTTAAAATTTTAATTTGAATCATTACATATTTAACTTGAATTAATTTTTACGATTTTTCCAAAAAAAAAATAGCGTTTAAATTAAAAAAAAATAATGTTAAAAAAATAATTTAGTAAAAATTTAAATTTGTTTCTATATATTTTTTTGTATAGTTAATACAACATTAGAATATAATATTATATAATTGAACACATTAATTTCATGACGAACGGTATGCCCTAATTATTCAACACATATAACGTACATAAAAAAACAATTTAATTAATCAATACACATTAAAAGACATTTAAAAAGGAGTGAGTAAAAAGTATATAATATACATCAAAAAAAGTGATTAACATATACAATACTTTATATTTAATATATAGTAATTATATTAAAAATATTTTTTTTTATTATGCAATGTATTATATTTGTATGTATATAGGCAACAATGAATATGTATTACATTTATTGAACGAGTATATACAGATAAGCGCCTGTGAAAAAACAGCAAATAAGCAAACGCGACCAACATTGATATGGCTTACCTTATATTCGCTGTTCGTTCGTGTTTTTCTGGAAAAATTATCGATTGACAACTGCTAAGGGAAAACTTGATCAGGTGCACGAGCTCCGGAAAACTCTCCTCGACGATTTTCCTCGAGGGGAAATGCGAGGCGCGACGAAAATGGAACCGAAGAAAAAGAACCGGCACGTGCTAACCCTTTCGATGACGGCTCCCTTCTGTTGGACACGCTCAGACGAAGCGAATATATTTTCCACGACCCGCATTTACTCCACCTCTATACGCACGACTTTAGGTATTGGCAACATTTTTTTTTTATGTACAATAATATCTTAGAAATGGTTCGATTAAAAAAAATACACATACATATTACAATTGTTTTTGTGGAAACAAAATTTCAACTACGAATCTTTAATATGATATCTTTACTCAATATATTCCAATATGATTTCTTGTAAGATTTAAATAATATAAAATACGTTCATATTGCTGTAGTTCTTGTGTAATTAAAATTTCTACTATGAATCTTCAATACAAGATCGCTGCTCCAAATATTCGAATATGATTTCTTATAACTTTTTAATATATGTGTTAATATCATTAAATCAGAATAAAATGACTGACTTTATTGTTTAATTATCGTACGATATTGTTTTTTAAGTAATTTAATCACGATAGCAAACTATTTCTAATAATTATTATGATTGATAATATTTGAAACATATGTAAAACATTATCTAAAAGTATTATTATACTTTAGGGAGTTTACTATTTATTATTTTAATGATTTATAACAGGATCATGTAAAATATTTCTTTAAAAATTTTGACAATCATTAATATCAAACTAAAAATAATTTAAAACAAAATATGTATGACTTAATTTTTATCACTAACGAATCAATAAAGGAATATATAATTATACTTCATCATAATACTTATATGTAAATAATGTTTACTTATATTAGAAAAAAAAGTTATTTAATTGACTGATTTTAAGGAATATTAAATTGAAACATTACATACAAATTAACAACTATTAACATAACAATTATTTTAAAATAATTTTTAAATATACGATACGATAGTTTATATGTAAATTAATACGCATGGTTTTTATTCAAATATTATAAAATAACTATAAGGCTCTCTGTGAAAATTGTTTAAAATAAAAATGTTTTTGATACCTGTACACGTATTGGAATATAGAACGCATGCGCACCACAAATCCTAAGCGACGAATGTCAATAACGATAAAATTTTGCGTAAAATTCAACTTCCGTTTCCTATCTATCGACAGCTCCGACACGAAAGAAAAAACAAATTATTCATACCACAGTAAAATCTTCGAGCCATATTTTTAATATTACGATAAAAATAAATACATCTAAAAATACCGTATCTATAATATATATATATATATATATATATATATATATATATATATATATATATATATATATATATATATATATATATAGGTATATAATATAAACTTCATCGATCCCGAAAGATTTGACCCTAAAACGACCTTTGCTTCAGACTACGTGAGGCTCGTTTCCGTTATATAATTTCAGCACGTCCTATCCGGATTTTCTTTTGCGAAACCGACGCATTGGCATTCAGTTAATATATCCAAATATAAATCACATAGGAATTTTTCATAAATATATATGAAAATATACATATATATAAATATAAATTCACCCGTATATATAAAAATGTCTTCCGGCTGAATTGTCTGAAAAATAATATTATTTGAAAAATGTGAAGTGTAAAAGTATGAAGTGCCTGAATAATTTCACACCACGTCTTTCACAACGACGCTATATCGAATTAACATAATTTGATGCGTCGTTTAATCAGTATTATGAATATTTATCGTCGTCACTTATGATGTTTAATAACATAATTAATTATGTATGAAACTCAACTATGATTAAACAAAATTTAAATAGTTAACTATTTATCAAAATATAGAGAAAAATGAACTTGAAATATAAAAATCAATAATGGACATAAAAATAACAATGGATTGTACTAATTAAAAAATTATAAATCATGAAAAAATAATAATAATAGATAAAAACTATATATCATTAATAGAGATATAATTAATTTCTATTAAATAACATACTAGATATATAAATTACTAACACGATTTAAACTTATATTAAAAAACTTGATATATAAAAAATAATGTTTTATTACTGATTTATGTAAACATACATGTGTAATATAATATATATGCATATTGAAAACACAAGAATATTAAAATATACATTTTATCACTAAAATATTATACGGATGTGGTCATATACAATATAAAATTATTATATATAATTAAATACAAGATATTACAATGAGAATACAATTATTTAGCTGAGAATATTGTGTTAACTCAGAACCAAATATGTATTGTTTTTAACAAATTATATTGAATAAACTATTGGTAAAAATACTTCAGTTCTCATCTGTGACATTTTTATGGCGAAAATGTAATTTAAAAGTTTACCTAAAATAACATTACGAAATTCTATATTTTTCGTTTCGCAAAAAAGAAATTTTATTTGTGAATAAATGTAATTATGTGAAGAGGGATACCAGATAAGAATATAAATGAGAATTCATAACATTGAAAATTACATTTTTTATCATATTCAATGTTGATAAAATTCAATTAATAATGATATATAAACTTTTAAAAAAAATACAAATAAATGTCATTGATATTAAAATTACATCATTACAAATTAATTTAACCATGCTCATCGATTTAGATTAAATAAGGATTGAGCACATTTTCAATAAACCAATCTTCAGAAAATTGAAGATGATTCCCATCAGTCGCCAAGAAAACTAACTTACCATAATTATTCATAGATTGAAGACCAAGTCGATCCTTAAAAAAAATCCAAAATTATTATTAAAACTTATATTAATCAAAATTACAATAAAATAAATGAAATATACCAACATCTGAATATAAAGTTGATTCTTCTAATGTTTGAATATTCTTTGCCTGACCTGGTGCATAAAATCCAAACCATTCCGTTTCAACTGGCTGTACAATTGTATCGTTATTAAATTTTACCAAAACAAAATGTTGCAGATTTGAAAGATTTTCAATATAAGTATCGTTAATGTAATTTTCATTATTTATGTCAGCTAAAAATTTGCTATGCTCTCTATATAATTCTTCATTAAGTGGATCATGCCAATATGTAGCTTGAACTAAAAGATTTTGAAGCCAACTAGAAAAATTAAATACATACATATATACATATAATGAAAATTCTTTTTTTTTCATAAAATATATAAATATATACTCATGATATGCTGCATGATTAAGTAAACGTCTAATATAGTCACAAGTTGAATGTTTCAAAGCTCCGCAATTTGGAATACCATAAATACCTTGATGTTGACCACCTAAAGAAATCAAATTATACACTGGAGGTATTAGAGTGCCGCATCTTTGAACTAGACCTCTCCTGTAATTAGTTTTATTTTAATCACATTCTTGCTGATAAGGAATCCTTTTTAATGATGAAATTACTATAGCTTACAAAAATTGACTCCCTTGTGAAAATCCAATAGCATTAAAACCATTCTCTAAGTTAGGATCCTGTCTAATTTGTTCACATACAATATCAATTTGTTTATTTGGCGATAAAAAATATCCATTTTCTAAATCTTGGGTAACAGAATTTCCAACCATTATTGATTTTACATAAACTCCAGGAATTTCTCTTTCTAAAAATTTCTTGAATGGTCCAAGACTAAATGGTAAACAACAAGCGTCACCTAAAATATATATAAATAATCAAAATACTGACACAATTATAGTTGATTTTCTAAGTTATCTATATAAAAATTAGATTAAAACAATTAAATACTTACTTCATCATTATAATTGTTACATATCATCATTAATATTACTATTTTATTATCATTTAAAATAAAATTTATAATTTTAATAAAAAAAAATATTATCGTTATATACTATTCATACACAATTTATAATATATTTTTAATATATTGTAAAAAAGAACAATTTAATAGATGACATTAGATATTACTAATATGACAGAATATATCCAAAATATATGATATATATACTGTTGTTGCAAAAATAAATAATAAAAAATTGAAACTAATATATATTACCCATGCCATGCCATAGAACAATAGGAATACTATCGGCATTACTTCTTTCAATTATTGACACAAAAATAACACCAATAAAAACCAATAGCAAAGTTCGTGTCATCATTGCTGATTGACTAATGATATTATATACAAATTAAGCTTCGAGCTGTCTTGCTAGATGTATTTACAGAATATGAACTCGATAACATTATATATTCGTAAAATAATTTTAAAATTGTGTATTATTTTTATATAGCATATTATCATATTTGTTACGGGTGGCTTAAAAGTCATGTTTTTTTTTAATGAATTATAATTTATCATATGTTATAATTATCAGTGTTAATAAAAAAAAACAGTTTATAAAGAATTTATCGTTAGAATTATTAAATTATTTATTTTTATACTTTAATTGTACTACATATTAAAATATAAATTATTTTATATCGATAATTTATTTTTGTTTGAATAATTTTTAGAATCAATTTTATATTAAAAATTAAAAGAATACATTAATTTTCATATTTTAATTTTTATATTGTTTCTGATGAAATAAAAATCATTTTCAAATTGCCAATGATTTTAAAAATAGTTATAATACTTAACATTTTAATTTAGTTAGAATAAAAATATTGCAATGAAACAATATGGAAAATAAGAATTTTTAATAAATTAATTTGATTTATATAGATCAAAAAATTGCAATGTTTTAAAAAAGGAAAAAATGGTCGTAATAAAACCTGTTTAAACCTTTGTTGCTTACTTTTATTATATGCAATGTGGTGTCGGCATTTGTGGTAGCTGTCATTTTTACTTTTAATTAAAACTAACCAAAATGCCAAAAGAACAATATCGTGAAACTGATGTCGCAAGGAAAATGTAAGATAATAAGATTTTTATCTAAATTTCTCTTAAATACGAACTTTTAAATAGATTTTGTTAAACTAAAATTTTAGGTTATATATCTATTTAAATATATCCGTGTTTATACTTTCTGATCACTTACGTATTGAGAAAAAAGGATGACCATTTTGTAACATAAGTTTGATTGTTTTTCTAGTTCTCACGTAACTTTTGGGGTTGATAGTGCTGCAAATATTCAACGTCAAGCCCATTTACACGTTGTTACTAAAAACTTATACGCTCAAGATGGACAACGTGTACCGGCATTGCACGGTGTTTTGGATAGAAGAATGGTACATTTATTTAATTAATTTTATTATTAAAACAAAAATATAAATAAACTTCAATTTTTTTTTCAGGGAACAAATCAAAAAGATGCTAATTGTGAAACATGTGGCAAAGGTCTAAGCGAATGTGTCGGACATTATGGATATTTAGAACTTGCACTTCCCGTTTTCCATGTTGGTTATTTTAGATCTATAATTAGTGTATTGCAAACAATATGCAAGGTTAATATGAATACTTTAAATCGTTAATAAAAAAAAATGAAATAATTTTTTTCGAAAATATAACAATTAGATTTCTTAATAAATAAATAATATTATTCTTTATGTAGGAATGTGCAAGAATACTTTTACCAGATTTAGAAAAAAATGTTTTTCGCAAGAAATTGTTACATCCTAACATGAGCTACTTAATCAAAAAATCATTACGTGCTCAAATTTTGAAGAAAGCAAAAAAATACACGAAATGTCCACACTGTAAATCGTTAAATGGCGTTGTTAAGAAAGGGTCTACAGGAGTTTTAAAAATTGTACATGATAAATATAGAAGTAAAAAATCTTCAGACGATATAGTTAAAGATGTACTCGCGAAATTTAAATCTGCTAAAGAATCCAATAGAGAAATAGCTTCAATGACAAACACTGCTCTTTTGATTGATATGAATCCATTACATGTATTCATTTATATGTTAAAATAATAATAATATCTCTTAGATTATTTTTAAATGCTTTAAAACTTTTTAGGTTTTAAAACTATTTCGACGCATCCCTGAAGATGACGTACCTCTTTTAGGAATGAATAGTATAAGATCTAGACCGGAAGATTTAATATTAACAAGAATTCTTGTTCCACCTGTTTGTATTAGACCAAGTATTATTTCAGATTTAAAAGCTGGAACGTAAGACAATATTTGAATTTAGTTTTAATTACATTATAAAAATATAAAAATTATGGAAAATTGTATTTATTTTAGAAATGAAGATGATCTCACAATGAAACAGTCGGAAATAATTCTGATAAATGATGTTATTCAAAAACATATGTCAAGTGGTGGTAAAATTGAATTAATTCAGGAAGATTGGGACTATTTACAACTTCATTGTGCTTTATATATAAATAGTGAAATGTCTGGTATTCCCATGACAATGCAGGTATATTTATTAAAATACGAATATAGTATATAAATTTTTACTTAAATTTTAATACATCTTGTAGCCCAAAAAACCAGGGCGTGGACTCGTACAGAGGCTTAAAGGCAAACAGGGTAGATTTAGAGGAAACTTGTCTGGTAAACGAGTGGACTTTTCTAGTCGTACAGTTATTTCACCAGACCCGAATCTCCAAATCCATCAAGTAATTAAATTTTAACATACATATATCATTTTGACACACATTAAATATATTCTTTAAAAATAAAAGGTTGGTGTACCGGTGCACGTCGCAAAGATTTTAACATATCCAGAAAAAGTTTTCCCTGCCAATCTTCCATGGTTACGTACATTAGTTTGTAATGGTCCTGATAAACATCCAGGAGCGAATTATGTCCAGCAAAAAGGCTCTGCCTTCAAAAAATTCTTGAAATATGGTAATAGGGAAAAAATAGCCCAAGAATTAAAGGTGACTAGAATTTACATAATATTATAATAAAAATTTAATATCTTCATAATAATGTATCTTTGTAATAATATATTTATTTATTTGTTATAATTTTAGTGTGGAGATATTGTAGAAAGACATCTTGTTGATAATGATATAGTTTTATTTAACAGACAACCATCTCTCCACAAATTATCTATTATGTGTCATCGTGCTAAAGTCCAACCACAACGAACATTTAGGTATTCAATTATTATAATATGTATTTTTTTATATTCCTTTGTTTTATGTATTTGGTTCTTCATTTTTAGGTTTAATGAATGTGTATGTACTCCTTACAATGCTGATTTTGATGGTGATGAAATGAATCTACATTTGCCTCAAACTGAAGAAGCTAGAGCTGAAGCTTTAATATTAATGGGAGTATGTATATAAATTATATATTTCTATATAGAAAACATGGTTCATAATTAAAATAAAATATTTTTCTCATACTTGTCTTTTTATATATGATTTTTTAGAATAAATCAAATTTAGTTACTCCGCGTAATGGTGAATTACTAATTGCTGCCACTCAAGATTTTATCACTGGTGGATATTTGATAAGTCAAAAAGATCATTTCTTAACAAAAGAACGCGCTCTACAATTAATATCATGTCTAATAGCTTCTGATGATTCAAATATGGTAATAGATTTACCACGACCAGCCATATTAAAACCAAAAATGATGTGGACTGGAAAACAAATTTTTAGGTATATTTATTGTTAATAATAATTAAAATAAAATACATTAGAACAATATATATATATATATATATATATATATATATATATATATATATATATATATATATATATGCATGTGTACGTTTTCTTATAGCTTAATTTTAAAACCAAATAAAAAGTGTGAAGTCAAAGCAAATCTGCAAACTAAAGGAAAAAATTACACAGGAAATCTAGACATGTGTGTTCAAGATTCTTGTAAGTTATTTTACAATCATATATCCATTTTATTATTTTTTTTATTATTATAAGTTTTAATATTTTTTTATAGACGTTATAATAAGAAATTCAGAATTATTATGTGGATCTATGGATAAAAGCACATTAGGTTCTGGCACTAAAAATAGCATTTTTTACATACTCTTAAGAGATTGGGGAGAAGAACATGCTATTAAAGCAATGTGGAGGTAAATATTTTATTATATATTTGTTTCATTTAAATGTTTTTATTTATTTTTCGCTTTATATTCTAGACTAGCTCGTATAACCTCATATCTTATAATGAATAGAGGATTTAGTTTTGGAATTATTGATGTGACACCTGGTAGACAACTTATTAAAGCAAAAAATAATCTTCTCGACTCTGGGTAATATATATTTTACACTCCCTCGTTTATTTAAACTATCAATTTATTTATAAACATATTTTAGATATGATATATGTGACAACTACATCGTGGAAATGGAGCGTGGAACTCTTCAATGTCAACCTGGTTGTACTATTGAACAAACATTAGAAGCTAAAATGCTTAATGAGTTATCCAGTATAAGAGAGTTAGCCGCTAAAGCTTGTTTTCGTGAATTACATTCTACTAATGGCCCTTTAATTATGGCTCAAAGCGGTTCAAAAGGTAAAATATTAATATTTCATGTATACCATAAATGTAAATCGTTATTAAAATTTTAATATTTTATATTAACGAATGCGCTTTTTGTATATGTTATTTTATTTTTAGGATCTAATATTAATATATCTCAAATGATTGCCTGTGTTGGTCAACAAGCTCTTAACGGAAAAAGAGTACCTAATGGCTTCGAAGATAGATCTTTACCTCATTTTGATAGATTTTGTTAATATAAATTTATGTATCAAAATAAGACATATGTTATGATTTAAAAATATATTGTATGATTTATTTTCCAGCTAAAATACCTGAAGCTCGAGGTTTTGTGGAAAATAGTTTTTATACTGGTTTAACTCCAACTGAATTTTATTTTCATACAATGGGTGGACGTGAAGGTCTTGTCGATACAGCTGTTAAAACTGCTGAAACTGGTTATCTTCAGCGTCGTCTCGTAAAAGTATGTTATTAAAATATTTTTTAACTATTTCTTCAACAATAATGTTTCTATATTTATTTATTACTTTCAGTCATTAGAAGATTTAGTATTACATTATGACATGACAGTAAGAAATGCTGTAGGTGAAGTAGTAGAATTTATATATGGCAGTGATGGTCTTGATCCATCTTATATGGAAGGTAAAGACAAACCAGTTGATCTACAAAGAGTGCTCAATGACGTTAGAGCAAAATGTCCATCAAGGTTTATATTTTTTTATTTATTTGTAATATAAAATATGTTTAAATTCATATTTTTCAATATTATTTGTATTCAGAAAAGAAGAAACTTTAAATGGTGAAACGATAATCGAAGCAGCTGAAAAAACATTAGAGATGGAGGACTTCATACCCCTTAATAGAGAATTTAAACTGGAATTATTGTAGGCTACCTATATTTCAATATAAATTTCTGTCTCTTATTTAAAATATTTATTTCTTACAAAATACATTTTATTTTTAGAAATTTTTTACGTAATATCGCTAAAAAAGTTACACTTTTACAAACAAAATATGCTTCTTGTGGAAAAATAGTACAAGAGCTTGAAAGACTAACTGTTTCGCAAATTGTTATATTTTTGACAACTTGCAAAAATAAATACATGAGAAGTATTATTGAACCTGGAACTGCAGTCGGAGCGTTAGCTGCTCAGGTAAATATATATATATATATATATATATATATATATATATATATATATATATTACGTTATTATTTTTTCCTTTTCCACCAATTTCAGAGTATTGGTGAACCAGGTACCCAAATGACTCTAAAAACTTTTCATTTTGCTGGTGTAGCTTCTATGAATATCACTCAAGGTGTGCCTCGTATCAAAGAAATTATTAATGCTAGTAAGAATATATCAACACCAATTATTACAGCTGAGTTGATGGAACCATATGATCAGGAATTTGCTAGAAAGATTAAAGGAAGAATTGAAAAAACTACCTTAGGAGAGGTTCGATTAAATAAAACACACAAACGCTCATTTATATATATATATATATATATATATATATATATATATTGATTAATTACATTTTATAGATTACAACATACATTGAAGAAGTATATATGCCAGATGACTGCTTTTTAATAGTGAAACTTAATACTGACAGAATAAAGCTACTGAGTTTAGAAGTTAGCGTTGATACCATTAAATATTCGTTAGTATTTCTGTAATCCAAGCCAATTGAATTTACGAATTCATAATTTATTTTTTTCTGCATTTTTTCTCAGGTTATGTTGTTCCAAATTAAAGCTAAAACCGAACCATATTGAGGTAGTTAGCGATGATATGTTAACAATTCTAGTTGATAAAACTAAACATACGCATTCTTTGAATTTTCAATTGCAACAACTTGCTCAACAAATTCCTAACGTTGTCATTAAAGGATTGAATCAAGTCTCGCGAGCAGTTATAGCTTATGATGATACAAAATCACCTCCAACGTAAGAATACATTTTTTTAAATATTATATTTAGTTCGAATTTTCTTCATAATTTTATTATTTCAGATATACTTTATGCGTTGAAGGAAATGGATTGAGAGAAGTCATGGCTACTTATGGTGTTAATGGAAATAAAACAGTCTCAAATAATATATTGGAGGTAAGTTCAATTTTAAAACATGATAAGAAACCAAAAATAATTACAAAAACAAATTTTAATATATATATTTTTTAGATTTATCAAACTTTAGGCATAGAAGCAGCAAAAACTACAATAATGCAAGAAATCTTGAAAGTAATGGAAGGACACGGAATGTCTGTAGATTATAGACATATTATGTTACTAGCGGGGCAAATGACGGCTCGTGGTGAAGTTCTGGGTATAACACGTTACGGTTTAGCAAGAATGAAGGAATCTGTATTAAATTTAGCATCTGTACGTATTTATAAATATAGATCACATTTAAAATTTTCATATCTTCATATATAAATATGATTTAATCTTAAACATTTTTAAAAACTTTCACTGATTTTTTTACAAATTTTAGTTTGAGAAAACTGCTGATCATCTTTTTGATGCTGCATACTATGGACAATCTGACGCAATAGAAGGTGTTTCAGAGTCAATCATATTAGGTATTCCTGCTGCAATTGGTACTGGTGTATTCAAATTGCTTCACAATCACAACATAATAAAACAACCTGAACCTCGCAAACTACTATTTGATCAACCACATTTTCATCTATCCATTTGGGACTAATATATTGTATTATATTATAATTTATATATAAGAAGTTTGTAAACTGCTAACAAATTTTAATAAATAATATACTTTTCAATTTTGATTAATTAATGAATATGTGAAAAAAAAAACAAAATACTTTTTCAAAATATTTACTATCAACAAAAAACACATACTAAACAAATTAACGATCTGGTTTGTCTACCATAAAAGAAAGTTTGATAAAATCAAACCATCTTTTTTCTACAGGACAAAAATAATTAGTGAAATGCATACCGAAACAAATTTTCGTCATTACAAGCAAAATTATTTAAGTCTAGTCCATTTTTCGCTAACTGCCCATAACCAGGATGCTAATTCAATATCTTTAGCCTCTGCTGATATTTCAGCTTCTTTCATATCACTACAAAATCGAACATTTTATATTCACAAGTTATCGTATACTTTATAATAATGATAAAAAATAGAATACCTGAAATATCTTCCGGTTACATTGTATAATGATGGTTCTAAAGCTACGTATAACGTTGTTTGTGCTCCACCTTTCATATCTTTAATAAACGACCAAAAAAGCGGATAAAATATGTAATAGGCAAAACTTTTCGAAACGTTCATATATCTCGTTATATTAGTATCCACAAGTCCGGGATGTACAGAATTCACCGTCACAGTTGTATCTAATGAAGAAATTTTGAAAACGTGTCAGTTTACTTAAAATTCGTTAAAATTCATCAAGACCACATATAAATCATCATACGTAATAACAATGTTGACAGATGGTTTGCGAATAATAAATTTGCTAATTTGCTTTGATTATATGCCACGGCTGGGTCGTAATTTTTATCCAAATTTAAATCTTCTTTGTTTATAGTACCTTTTAAATGAGCCGCACTCGAAACCACTACTACACGACTAAAATCAGTTTTCTAAAAAAAAAAAGAAAATACACCTTCGTATTTTATATAATGACCAAGAATGAGAAACCTTTTTAAACAAATTATCAAAACTCTATATACAATTACGTGTAGATTTCTCACTCTCAACAATATATATATGTAATAAATAATATTTTTTAATAATTTACCTTAAGGGTGTCTAATAATAAATTTGTTAAAAGAAAATGACCCATATGATTAACGCCCAATTGAGTTTCGATACCTTCGGCTGTAACACTTTTCGGACATCTCATCACACCGGCATTGTTTATTAAAATGTCCAATCTGTTTTGTTCCGATTTGAATTTGTCTACAAAATTTCTGATCGACTCAAACGATGCCAGATCGCACTTTCGACAATAAACATATTTATTTTGTGATTTTATAACTATTGTTTCACGTTTTTCTTCGCATAATTTTAAATTTCTACAAGCCATATATACCTAAGAAACAATAATATTAAGTATGTTTATAATATTCACATATGCGTAAAACATATCTATATCACACCTTTGCTCCTCTTTCTGCTAAAGATAATGCTGTAAAAAAACCAATACCACTATTAGCACCGGTAACAATTGCTACTTTACCATCAGCTCTAATGGATTTATCAAAAATGTTTCCATTAATATAACTCCTAAAATGGAATAAAGTGATAAATAACTTTGTCTTCTTCATATTGACATAAAATAATCTACTTACTTTATACATGCTGAAACACCAACTATAGTTCCTCCAATACTTATATACAAAAAAGTTTGCCTTCTCATGTTTACTCTTTACCTAAAAATAACAATTATTCATTTTTTTATTTTATTTCTTAAAAGTAACAGTTTAAGATATGTGACATAACTTACATAAAAAAAAGTATATAAAACACATTGATATTAAAAAAATTATATTAAATTTCTTGACTGTAAATACAATGTGAAATATTTTAAAGCAAACCCTTATTTACTATTAAATTAAAAGACTAACAAGAAATGCATTATTAATCAAAATTATTAGATTAAAAGAAAATAAATGACTTTAGCATAATGTGTTATGAAAATCACATCACTAAGAAATATTTATATACAATAATTTAAATACTAAATATATATATATATATATATATATATATATATATATATATATATATATATGTATAATAAATAAAAATAGAACAAAATTAAAAGCCAATAATATGATTTTTAAAATGATTTATTGCATAGCAAAAGTAATATTGCTAGATTGTATTTTTTATATATGTCTACATTGAATAAAATCATTAATATAGGAAACACAAAATCACTTTACTCTGCAGTAAAACAGTTGTAAAATAACGTCAATCGCTATATAACAGGCAAAGTAAATATGAGATCAAAAAATTATCATATAATTAAAAATATGAACACATAAAAGACTCAGTAATTTTGCATATTAGCAAATTTACATACATATCTTTTTTTTCATATAATAAATACCAGTAACAGTATGCAATATATATAGTAAAAGGATAAAAATATCAATGATAATAATTATATCAGTGACTAGATCATAAACCTTATAGGTATATAAATTTAATTTTATAATTTTCAAAATGAGTGAATAAAAGTTTAGCATTTTCAACCAGATATTTATAGTTAATTATGTTTTCTTTTTTTAATAATATTAATATTATAAATAGCAATAATAATGTGTGACATCTAACCACGATTACATTAAAATTTGTAAAATAATTATAGTCAATTTCATAATTCGTAAAATACTTTCTTGAAAAATAATATTAATTAAACAGTTCCAATAATTGGTACATTAACATTTTGTATTGTATTTTTAATGTCAATTGTGATATTATTTGATGTTAAACATTCGACATCTCATTTACACATCATGAGGCACAAATTGTGAGAATGCGTACAAAAAATTTATAAATATTTAGAGATCGGGAAAATGTTAAATTAGTGTTTATTAATGAATAACTATTTGTTATACATATAATATTAAGCATTCGTCACATTTGATATAAGTATGAAAGGAATATATAATTATTGAGTGTTTCAGATAGTGTTTAATACACAAATTCTTATAACCATATATGTGAGATTATTTAAAATTATTTTTTTAAATATGTGAATAATGCCCAATATTAAGGAATATAACAATTATGATTCAACTTTAAGAATAATACAAAGAAAATAACGCTTATATTTAAATTATATTCTTACGCATATATAAAAGGCAATTCCGTAAAATGAGTATATAATTGAATGACTGTTTCTATTTTTTTTTTTTTTTTTGATAAAATTTTATAATTATGAATTATACAGGCAGGAAGACAACAATTTTACATAAGAATATAGGATATCTCGTCATATTTTAAGATTAATCTAATTTTTAATTAACATTAATACCACTCAAAGATATATAAACATAAACTAAAAAAATAATATTTTGGTGTTGAGAGCATGCAGGATTTATTAAAGCTTTGAGAATTATTATAATTTAAAATAACATAATATACGAAAAAACAGTAATAATAGCAACAAATACATCATTTTCCCTCTAATTACCTGATGAAAATTGTTCTTCACAAATTGCATTAATATATTAAATATAAATATAAATATATATATATATATATATATATATATATATATATATATATATATATATATATATATATATATATATATATAGAGGATATTGTAAATACTTCAAATATATATAAATAAGAAAGGCACATAATATAATACATCAATGTTTTAACATATAATTGATAAGTTATAATTTTGTACCACAAACCATATGAAATAAATATTTTTGTTAATTTTAATTTTTATGTGATAATAAAAAACATTAAATATCTGAAATACGTATACATATTATAATAAACTATAAATTACAGTTTGGGCTAATTTATTGTATTTGTAAACGTGTCAAACTACACAGGACAACAATAAATAATAATAAAATCTTACAAAACTGTAGCAAATTATCTACAACTATATTAATTAAATATATTTGAATATGGATTATTTTTTACAGAAAATTAATTCTGATTTTCATTTACCAAAACCAAGGGATATTTTAAATTCAAGTCTAAAATATTGTAATATATTTTTAATTTTCTAAGATAAAATTATTATATTATATATGCATATGTAAGTAGATAAAAATTCATTAATTTTCGATTGATAAAAAGAAAAAATATGATAGGAAAAACAATTACAACCACATGAATTCACTTACGATTTATAATATCACTAACTCCATTGATTTACTATGATAAAATAATTGAAGAGCTTACTAAATTTATGCATTTCTACTAATACATATTCATTCTAACCAAGATTAAATATAATATATTTTACTAATATAAACAATATTAAAACAATGAAAATTTTACTAATTACACTAATAAAATTTGTCTGTTGATAATAATTATAGAACGATTGATAGAACTTGGACGTCTATACAAGTAGTCGTTAAAATGATAAATATTTTTAATGTTGATATTTTAGATTTATATACACTTGTATCCAATATTTCGTTTATAACGAAATGGCCGGGACCAGATTTATGCCATTAACTTTATTTATTGACTAGTAAGTATTATTATTTATTCTGATAATAAATTAAATAATAGTTTTTGATATCAATTAAAATAATAAAATAAAGTTGTACAGTAGGATAAAAGTATGTGCATCGTTTTGACACACGTTTGAGCTGAAAATTTTGTAATAAATATAAACTTGGTCCCTTCGCATGCTATGTAAAGCCTGGCCTACACTAAATTAGCATTTTTTTTACAATTGGTAAATTTTCATATTCGCATATCATATTTATCAACATAATAAATTTTGAATATACATATTTTTTTCTATCATGAACAATGTAAAATATCAACTCATCAAATAAAAAATAATATAATGATAAAATTATTACTTAGAAATTTAAAAAAATAGGATCACATTCTTTATAAAATATAAAAAAAAATACAATACATATTATATCACATATATTTGGAATAAAAATGTCTTTTAACAAAAAAAATATATTGTTTCCCAACTAGTAAATCACAATTATTCAAAAAAAATAAAATAAAGAGAAAGAATAAATTTTCTAACTGATTATTTATCAATCAATATATCTTAATCAGCATAACTCATTTTACTTGCAATAAAATTGGATTGCCAATTTCAATAATATTTGTAATAAAAAATAAATTAATAAGAAACACTTCTAAAAAAGCAATCAATTATTTGTGCCAACTTTTAAAATTAATATATTAATAATAGAGATAAATTTCTTTTTTTAACGTATTTTAATCTCAATTGAATTTTTTTACAAAGTTTTAATAAAGAGCACTTAAAAGTTATATCACGTCTAATTTTTGTTGGGAAACAAATTAAAAAATAGGAAACTTGCCATTCAACACTAAATATTTAAAACAAAATATCTTACTTAATAATTTTAGAAAAATTCAAGGTGAGATCTAATCTTTCTACCTTATCGTCTTCATTCATTATTTTTTTTATATAGACTACAGATGCATTCTGTTTTCTTTTATCAAATTAATAATAAATATTAATGCACAAATGGTTTTAAAATATCCTTTTATTAACTTTACTCAGAATCAAGCACCTACAAGCATTTTATAAAAATGTGCTATCAAAACTATTTGATTTATCATATACAATGTACGTAAAGCTTTTAAATATGTTTTCATCATTTAGTTTTTATTTATCGTATTATTATTTTATATAAAGAAAAGAGTGAAATGACTAATCAACACTATACTTGATCCCGTATTTCAAATACATTTGCAAAAATTTACTACTTACAATTAAAAGTAGTGCTTAATAGGAAATAAACTACAAATCAAAGTGCATAGATTTGTGATTAATTTTATTGATTTATTTGATTATTGGAACGTGCAAAACTGTATAGTATGTACGTATGTGTATGTAAATACACCATGATACTAATTATAAATGTTTGTTTTTTAATTGTTAATATAACAATTCTGTAAAAAAAGTTGTATATGTATATTTTATTCCTAAATTTATTAAGTTCAAATTAAAGTGACTAATTTTTTCAAGGACTTTACAAATTTTTTTACATACATTTTGTTCTGCATAAAACCAGACGATATTAAAAAATTACTAAATCATGTTATTTTCATAATCAATAACATCACTAAATTCACAGAAATATACATTGAAGATAAAATATAGATAATAAATTGTAGCTATACCAAACTACATGGTTTTTTCCAAACTACAATATATCTGTTAGCTAAGCAGTGGATAGAGTAATTAATATATTTTAAAATTATTATGCCTGTGCTATATTACAAGACAAAATTTTGAGTGAAAACACTCGATTATGCGATAAAAATTGTCGTGAACAAATATAAATATGTTAGTGTGACTGAGGAGTCACAAACTAATTATTAACTAGATATTTTAGTTTGTAATGATTCACTTATGCTACTTTGGAAAGATTTACTACAATTCTGATTAGGGTGTAAAGGTTTTGATAATCCTAACCGTACAATTCCCAAGGGAGCACTTTTTAATGCATATACTGCCTGATCCAAACTGACATTTCTAATATTAATACCATTTACAGAAAGCAATCTATCACCAGGAGCAACTTGAGCATGTTTCTCAGCTGCTCCTCCAGGAACTAAACTTCTAACAACAATCACTGTACCTTCAGGATCAACGGGATCTTGGTAATCTAATATAGAAAATCCAAGACCCTGTTCGCCTTTTGGTAACTCAATATAAACTTCTTCATCATTCCACATCGCTAGATTAGAAACACATTCAAGTGAATGTGACTTCTTCGATGAAGAATGATCAGTTAATGTGGCAGTGCTAGAAGTGTTGATAGAACCATCAGAATGAGATTTTATTAAAGCTGCTATATTATGTAAACTACCAGATATTATTTTACGAGTTTCAAAGCCTTCTCTATCCTGAGATATATTTATAATAGGTCTTGGACCCATATCTATTGAGCTACGAGCACATACAAGTCTCACTTTTGAAGGCAATTCTTTTAAAATTGATACAACTTCAGTGTGTTTCAATCCATGAAGACTATGGTCGTTCACTTGTAATAACTCATCTCCAGCCTTTAAAGCACCATGCAAACCAACAGGACCCTGAGGTAAAACAGATCTAATATAATGATGAGGTCTTAATTCTTGTCCTCCTTCCACATCTACTGTACCCTCTAAACTTATTCCAAGACCAGATAATTTATTTATATCTGCAATAATAATTTCTTTATCCTCTCCAATGTGGTCTTTCCATTTTTCCTCATAAGATGCTATGTCTAAATGAGCATCTAATTCCTTATCTATTAATTCGGGACAAGGTTCATCAAAATCATCGGGTTCTAATACTGTAGAATCAATAGTAGTATGAGATTCGGGTTCGGTTTCAATTCCAGTAATACTTTCAGCATTATCTGTTTGTACTTGAAACCAAGAGAGTGTAGTAACAGAGGGAGATGGGGGAGATGGAGGAGAATCTTCTCTCCATAGCGCTAGCTGTAAATGCTCATACTTTGGTCCACGCAAATATCTTTCTAAAACTAACGTTACAGATATGTCGGTATTTCTTAAAATTTCAACAGCTTCATGATTAGTTTTACCTATTAATGACTCTCCGTCTACATTAATAATCCGATCGTTAATTTTTATCTTACCACTTAATTCTGCTGCACTACCTTCAATAATACTCTTCACAAATATACCTGACAATTCTTCTTTCTCACATACATAACCTGCTACAGTGACGCCGAGCCCGTACACATTTTTATTTAACACAACCGTAATAATTTCCATTTCTGGAGGTGATGGTAATTTTGGAATATCAGAAGACATTGAAACTGTAATTATAGGCGACGTAGGTTTCATGGTAGGCGGTAATTCTCCTATTGACATGGGATTCTTGCCAACAACATCGACAAATGCCGAAATAGGAAAAGCAAGCTGTGATTCTACGACATCTTCGTCAGTCAATCTCGCTTCATAGCATTGTGGAATCGAATTATACATTTCATTATATCCGTTCTCGATAAGATGACGATCTAACAGTTCAGGATCGGAAATTAATTTGGTGGGGACAATGGGAGCTCGAATACCAATCGAAGTGTAGTCAATGGAATTCGGTTCGATAGGTCTAGCCACGAGGAGTCTTACTTGATCTCCAGATTGACGCAAAACAGACGCGACTTGATCTGACGTAAATCCGCGAAGGTTAACAGCCCCAACTTGCAGAACGTGATCTCCAGGCAGAAGTCTCCCATCTCGATCAGCTGTACTGCCAGGCATTATGAATTTTATAACAACACCGGTGCTTTTACCACCGACTATATTGAATCCAAGGCCGTTTCCATCATTAACGAGATCTATAACCTCGACTTGAGCCCATTCACTAGTCAAAACCATGGCGTTCCAAAGCCTCCGCCCCCCTGTCAAATTTCAGTTAGGGGCTTCGGAGATCCCCGGACAATTATCTACCCTTTCGAACATGCTCGTTCACGTTTCTAAAGACCCTTTTTCATTCAGAAACCACGAATAAAATCCTTCACGGAATTTTGCGAATAAGCTTAATAATAAATGACATTTACGTACGTGAGCTCGAGCCGCCACTGCGCCTGTCCCCTGCGGCTGCTAAAACATAGCAACCAATATCATGACCATAAACTATTCTCTTGTGATAAGCTAAAGAATTTTCTGGGTTTTATTATTATTATCCATAATTTTTATTTATTTATATGAATATTTGAGAAAAATAAGATTTATATTTAAAATATCTCATATTAAATATTGCAACATTTAAAAATGTTATAATAATTTTTAGGTTATTAATGGAATTAATACTATAAGAAATGATATTTTTTTTCATAATAAATCAATATATATATTACAAATTTTAATTTTAATTTTTTTAATATTATAATAAATAAATATGAATTTAAACTTTGCTTTTACAACTATGATATTTTTCTTTTAGAAGTGATTTATTACTAATATTTTAAAATCATATTTTTTAACATATAAATTATCAATCAAACTAATTTATTGTAAAAAGGTCATATTTCTTTATCAATTAACTATATCAATTTTTTAATAATTTGCTTAATTAATACATTTTATGACAAAAAAAACATTTTTTTTTATAAAGAGAAACAAGTATAAAATATGTCCTATAATTTTTGATTATAAATAATTGACATTTATATTATAGAAATTAAATTATGTTTTCAATGGAATGTTCATTTCAAAAATCTTCTCCAATATTGTATGTAAATATCAGCAAACATCTTGTAAAATTAATTGCCCAATTAATATTTAAAAAATTACAAATATATGCACTATATTTGGAAGTAAATATTCTTTTATACTTTTTACTTTTATATTTAAATTTAATTAATAATATGAAAACTAAATATATTTTGTTATAATTATATTTTTTTATTGTTTATAAAAAAATATCCAATCTTGGTAAATTAATTGTATATATATTGTATAAATATTAATTTAGTTATTAAATAATAAATTTAATTTTTTTAGAAAGCTCACAATATATTCTTAACCAAAAATATTTCTTCTATCAAATGCAACAAAAGATGAAAAGAAGAATAATAACTTTAGTACTTATGACCAATACATTTAAAAAATCCTTAATTCTAATAAAAAAAATTAAGCTAATGATCTTAGTATTGATCTCACATAATTATTTTTTGTCCTTTTTAATTTAGTGTCAAAATTTTGTAATATGTTTAAAATTTATTTTATTTTATAAAATTTCTTTTAAATTCCAATTAGGGTTAATTATTTTTGTCAAAACAAAAAGCATAAAAATATTGGATTGAATAATCTCTTTAAATTCATATCCAAAATATTTCACAATCGTTATTCTCAATAATTTATAATAAAGAAAATGTGGGCAATTATTATTTTAAACATCGACAAAAGAATTTGTAAAAAAAACTTATAATATTTTAATTTAAAAATATAATTTTCTTAATAATAAAATAATAATAAGTAACTAAAAATATATTAATTTATGTCACAATGTTTTTAGTTTGATATTTTAGAAATATTCAATAGATGTCGATAATTAAGAATTTTTTTTTGGTACTTTAAAGAAATTAAAGATATAAAATAAATTATGGCATTAAGCAACTGCAAAATGTGATAAAATTTAAAATAATGATTTTTGAAATACTGTTTTCCTTTCAGATTCTTAATAAAATATTTAATTGAATGATTAGAATTTAAATTTTAGGCAAGATTTCAAAAAGGATAAATCGAACTTAAATTTCTGTTATGAATAATTTTTAATGAAAACTGTTTTCTCCATTAAAATACTTAAACAGAAAATTAATTTTATTTATAAACATACTTTTAAAAATATGATTTTTAAAAAAAGATAATAGAAAAACATTTTTTTGTCATGTCAACAAAAATGTTAATTGCATTTTTCTTATAAAAAAATATAACATTTTTTCACAAAATGCTTTTATTTCTTTTTTATTAACAAAATTTATTTAATATTTAAAAAAATAAAAATATCTATTTTTCAGACGTATTGTACTAACATTTTTAAAACCAAATATATACCAACAGGTATTTATAGTTGTCGTTTTATTTTCAATACAATATTAATTATACAGGTAATATAAGATTTAACTTCAAACTATTTATTTTGAAATTATTATTTAAAACTCTAAATTTTTTAATAAAAAATAATTAATATATTCAATTTAATAACAAATATTTATAAGTGAATGAAAAATTATGATAATATTAAATATAAAATCACTTGATGGTATAAAAAATATTTTTTTTAACAATTTATATCATAATATTGTTTAAATAACATTTCAACTGAATTAAAAAAATATTTACGAGTTAAAACATTTGTAAAACCATATGTATATTGTTTCACAAGAAAGACTTACATAATAATAATGATATACTTACTTAAATATAAAAATTAAATTATAGACTAACATTAAATTTCATAAAAAACTGATAGTTTATATGCTGAAATATATATTTTAATGCTAATTGTGAAAAGAATCAATTTTATAATGAAAAACTAAATAATTGTTGTATTTGATTATGAAAATTAAATATATATAAAACTTTAATATAATTTGATGATTTTATTTTAACTAATTATTTAAATAGTTTAATTGATATAAATTGTATTTGGTACAACTGAAAACATTTTAAATATACAAACCTGAAAATCATATCTCTTATAGATAAATTATTTATTCCGTGAAATGAAAACATTTTCAGCCTGACACAGAAATGAAATTTACTTGGTCCAAATAAATTATAATTTATAGAATAAAATAATCGTAATATTAGAAATAAAAATAACCACCTACTTCAGTCGAATGTAAATATGAAGTTTATTTTTTTTTTCGTTTATGAGGATAATGACAACTCATTTATTAAATATTTATATCTAGTGTAGATTACGTATATTGTATTAGATTTACACCACGATGTGATTGATATCATTGCGACCGCACTGTATATATCACAATACAATGGTATAATTTGTAAATAAACGCTATCGGAAAGAAACGACGAAGCGATGCAGCGGAACGCATCAAGAGAAAATTTTCACGAACACGCTGAAAACGGGAGGGGCGTCAAGAAGCAAATGTGGGCGGTGCCGCGTCGGTGGTAGGGGACATCGGTGGGCGTGGCCGCGTTTGATTGGTCGACGCGGCCCCGCCTGGTCGTCGCGCCCGGCCGAGAGCCCTCGTGCCGCTCGAGAGCGCTCTCCGCCGATGGCCCTCGGCGCGAGTGGCCCGGTTTTGATTTCATTTGATTTTACAACTGATAACCGCTTCCCGAACACAACTACCCACTTTTTGTGTACCCCACTCGTTCCCCGGCCGTTATTCCCGACGAAAAACGGGGGGCAGTGTAATCAATTGCGCGTCCTTGGAGATGATCGACCTCGAGGACGCGAACCTTCGAGTGGGATCGATTCCTATTCCTTTCGAGTGGCCGATCGAGTGCGAACGGACAACGTATGGCCGACGCGCGCGCTACGTTTGAGAAACGCTATAACCGCCCATAATACGCATGCATACGCATATAATAATAATAATACACTGTGAATTATTTAATTTGAATTTTGTGATTTTGTGATATGATGAGTGCACTTGTCGTTATACGCGTATAATAAAAAGTTTATTACAATCGGTATCATATAAGTGTAATGTAGATAGTGATGTCGACACCGGTGGGTTCCGGTGTAGGTGGCGGCGGTGCCGCTGGAGGTTTTCCCGATCAGCTATTACCGGAATTAAACGGCGCCGAATTGGCGATGAGCTTATCTCCAAAAAGCGCCCATCATTTAGCGTTGCCTCATCTTCAACATTTACATCATCACGCGCATACGACGCCTTTCAGTGTTACGGATATCCTTAGTCCAATTGAGGAAAGCTATAGGAAATTGGAATTGGCGGCGAATCCACCGTCGCCTTACAGGTAAAATTTTTCAAATATAACTATTTTACTATATGGTATATAGTAGTAATAAATTAAAATATATTGCCATAAATCGTGTGATAAATTAATAGTCTAAGTTACCTCATACATCAATTTAATAAAAACGAAAATATTCCAATTCACAATTATATTGAAAACTTAAATTAATTAAATGTAATATTTAAAAAAATAAAAATATTATTTAATTCTAAATCATTTAAAAATATTTTAATTTTAGAGAATAAATCGACTTTATATAATTCAAAATAAAAACAAATCAATTATTATTTTTTATATTGACAAAAAATAAACATCGATAATATTTTCGTTTTTCTCAAAGATATTCTTATAATTAATAAATTAATTTAAATTACTTTCATCATTACCAAGAAATATTTAATTAACATATATTTAATTTATTTATTTTACATAGTTGCTTAACTAATATAGTTTTTCTAAATAAAATTTTTGTACTTATTAATTATAATCTCAGTAGTAAAAATTTATTTTTATATAATATATTAAATAATTTTAACTATAACTTTTATTAATTATTTTCTCATTTTACAATATTTTAAATACAATTTTAAGTGCAATTTTTTTTCTAGAGAAAGAAAGATTTGCATATTTTTTATATTTTAATAATATTGACTATATTTTAAATATAATAATGTATATATTCAAAAATTGTGTAAGCGTATAATTTTTTTGAATTTATGGTATATAGTATAAAACTTGAAAACTAAGAAACGCGTTTTACCATATATATTTTATATAATTCATAATATAATATTGTATAAATTTTAAATATTTACATAAACTTAACAAAAATAAATTGTGAATACAAACTATTTTTTTTTTAATATTCTTTTGTACAAATATTCCAACAAGAAAAATTATCATTTTTCTCCACATTACATTTTATGGTATATACATTTTAAATAAAATCAAACTTTTTTTCTTTAAACTTGTACATAACTTTTGTGGAAGTCATCACAATACTTCCATAAAAGTTATGCACAAAAAAAATTAAATTATATGTTTTTGATATTTACATGAAAATAAAATTATTTAATATAAAGAAAAAAAATCATCTTTTTTCCGATATCATTTTTATTTATACATATGTATGAATAAAATTGTAATTAAGAGTATAAAATAAACTGCTTAAATATTATTAATTATTTAATAATAATGATATTTTCAAATTTCAGATCGACTTCTTCGGGTAGCAGTATAAATTCACCGGTAGGCGGTGGTGGCGGAGGCGGCATGGGCGGAGGTTATACTCCCGGTTTATATGGGGCGGCGCCGACGCACCCTGCCGCCTATTGCGCGCCTCCGCCGCCCGATCTATCTTCACACTATGATGTGCGGGCTGCGCCCCCATGGTACACCGCACATTCTGCCAACGACCCCAGGTTTGCCAGTGAGTCTGCATTTCATACCACTTCGATGCTACATTTCACATTTATGCAATTATGTCTACTTATAGAAATCGTACAATTATTTTACACAAGTACTCAAGATAATACGTTTCATAGAAAAAATTGAAAAAAAAAACATTATGAATATAAAAATATTTTCTAATCATTTATTATATTATCAAATTTGAATCATATACATTCGTATATGAAAAATACAAATTAATAAGTAGTTATTATATATACCGTCTTTTTTATAATATTATCAATAGTCATAACATTAAATTTTCAATATATTGAATATTTTCTTCGTGATATAGTTTAAAATACATACAAAACTTAATAATTGAATGACTAAATAGTTTACGTAAAAATCGATTTCTTAAAACTAGGTTAAAAATAAACAAAAGCATTATGCAAAAATATTTCAATACAAATTTTAAATACGTATATTTTTAATACAATTTTTTATAATACTAACGTTTTAATTTTAGTTTCAAAGATAAATTATTTATATTTTAATATGAAAAATTCGTACAAGTACTTATTTAATTTATCATATAAAACATCAATATGATCAAAATAAACGTTATTATTGTAACAACATATATATATATATATATATATATATATATATATATATATATATATATATATATATATACACACCATATATATATATATATATATATATATATATATATATACACCATATATATATATATATATATATATATATATACCATGTATATATATATGCACATATACACTTGACACAAATCAAGTCGACTTTAGATCGACTCACGAGCGCCTAGAGAACCAAAAAAAAAAGAAAGAAAGAAAATGAAAAAAAAAATAGCGAAAGATAAAGAAACGAGTCATTTAAATAAGGCGAAAAGTTTAATTTAGGCTTTAATGTAATCCTATATCCACTCGAGTTACGTTCGATATGAAACGGTAGCCTTTCATAATGCGGACTGGTTGCATTTTAAATTGACTCTTCGGAAACGATACTTCCCTACTTGAGCCTTTGCAAACAAAAGCCGACAAAATGTTTGTACATTTTAGTCCGACGTATTAGTTCCACAAGGCGTATCGTAATCCGACACCGCACCATTTATACGCAACTTAACTGACATCATTATTATTATTATACATATATAATGTCCTCTCAGTATTAAAAAATAAACTAGAAAATTTATAATTGACCCTATATCGGAATATTCTAATAATGAATTATAGTATTGTAATAACAACACAAATCATTCGGTATATATCATATTTCTTGCTTCAAAACAATATACGTATATGGTATATACCAATAATAAAGAAATCTGCTTTATATTGATTCAATATCAAGATTAATATTTAGTTCTAAAATTAAATCCATTTTTATATCGAAATTCAATATATGTAAATTCAATTTTAATCGAAAGCTTATACTTAAAATTATATATGAAGTACTCTAACTAAAATTTTATACATTTAATAATATACAAATAAAATATAAAATTATAAGAAGAAAAATAAGATTTTATAAACAGCTTTTATATTTAACTTACTTAAGATACATTTCGAATATATATGAAATATTTTTTAATTATGAAGCAAAAAAAATAGTAAGAATTGAATATTTTTTTAATAACTATTTTAAAATATCATATTTTTTAATCCAGTTTCTACATACATAACAAATCTTGAAATATATTTTCTTTCTTCATAAAATAATAAATTATAAAAAGTAGTCACCCCTAAATAAAAATTCAATTTACTCTCTCGGTCGGTTTTTATGCGTCTTAGTATAATTAAAATATAAATTGGGTGCGGGGATACCTTTTTTTTGTCATTTCGCGTCGCACTTCCTCTTCAGGACACCAGCACGTGTGGATGCTGGCAGGATATAGGTATTGTGATAAATGGCCAGGATCTGGTGATGACACGGCCATTACCACCCTCTTTGTACGATGTAGGGCGGGTGACCACGACACTGATACCCTGTATCCAAGTATTTTATCCTGCGCGACAAACCGCACGAATGTATACTTCTTGCCATGAAAGCGTGTGTATGTGATCGTAATTTTACGATATAAAAGTAAAGTAAAAATGCCATAAAAAGCGGCGAAAACGGCTAAGTTAACTTCTTCTACAGAACTTGCAATATTTAAAATATTTTTATATCATATAAAAGTGACATTTTTATTTTAAAAATATCGATATATACTTAATATTTTATATACAATTTTATTTCAATTAAAATATTTTTGATTTTAAATGGTTATTTAAATTATATTCAGAGTAATTTCAAAATGAATTAAAAATATTCTAAATACGCAAGTAAATAAAATCTAAAAAAAAATGATTAACTGATAAATTGGTTCAATTGTTAAATTGAATCTTTTTATTTTTTTGCCCAAATCAGTTTTGCAAATCCCCTATACGGTGGTGACGCATAAGCGAAGGGATGCCTGAATCCCTTTTCAGGACATTTGCCCTCAGGACGGTAATCAATTGGTGGTAATTTGTCGGTTCATTTTATGTCAACATTTGCGTCAAAAAGCTTTAGAATGCGTTAAAGCTATATCTTAAACGGTTGATTCCCAAATTGTCAAATTAATTAATAATATTATGATATTAAAAAAAATATTTTAGAAAAAAAAACAATATTTTTAAGGATCGCGTACAATTATGAGTCTATTTTTATAGACAACTTTAAAATTGTTTTATATTGGCCTCATTAACTTGTTTCACACTCGAACCAACAAATCATCAATCCATTTTTAATTGAACCATTCGAACGTTATTATCAACTCTAAAAAAAAAAGTAAATAAAATGAATCGCTTTTTTTTATTATTAAATATTCATCATCCGAAGAATAAATAAATCAACATTGTATACATTAATAAACGGATCGCTGACAACGGTACGATATTGAACGTGGTTTTTAACAGTTCGACATTTCCACCGCGGCATAAGGTGAACGATGTACTGTCGCTGGACTAACCACAGTCCATTGTCCTTTCGGGATAAGGGTATGACAGTTCAGCTCAATGTTTTCATAGGCCACATTGCTTGTTCATTGGATTTTACCAATGTAAACATGCCGAGAACGCCGAACGTGCTCGTTCTCACTGGGGATCCGACACCATTATGTACGCATAAAAATTATATATATATATATATATATATATATATATATATATATATATATATATATACACACGAATAAATTCCTCTTCACATATCAATATATATATATATATATATATATATATATATATATATATATATATGTGTGTGTATGTATGTATGTATGTATGTAAAAAAGAAAGTTTAAAATTACACAAATTTTGCAATGAATTTAATATTTTATTAATAAATAATTTGTTTTTACAATGCCATAAATTTATAGTTAATACTAAATAAAAAAAATAAAGTAAAATATATTACGGTAAAAAAAGCAAAGAAATCACTTATAATAATAATAATAATAGACTAAATGAAGTTAATATCATTCAATTTTCGACTTTTTATAATCTAATTCATTATTATTTATTAAAAATAAAAATTCGCAACAATATTTTAAATGTAGTGATTATATAAATAAAAATATAATAATGTATTTTGCTATAAAATAAAAAGTGTTATCTCAAATACATTAAATAAATATTAAAAATTTACATATAAATATTAATCAATCGATAAAGACGATAAAATATATAACAAATAATATAATGGATAATTTTATAATATTTCGTTTAATAAATATAAAAACGTAACATCCATTTAACAGCCACTATTGTAGATAGTAAATATAACGCTTTTTCATATTGGTAAAAAAAAATCTAAAATAAATACCATAGCACATGAAATAATTATTAAATAATGCGCATCATATTTTTTTTTGTTATGTGGACATTTGATGGACAAATTTAATAAATAAAAAGGTTTTCTTCGACGGCGCCAGACCTCCCCGCTTGTTAGGCATGACGAGCAGGAATGCCAACATAACCAAAATACACACACACACACACACACACACACATATATATATATATATATATATATATATATATAAATACACTTACGCACAAAATATAAGTTTCACAATAAAGATTTTCCTTCATTGTTTACACAACACTCGACGATAGAAAGAATTCAATAAAATATATAATATCACGTCGATGTCTACGCTACGAATTCAATAGTATAAATATAAAGAAAAAAATATTTCACAAAACCTATGTTTAAACATAGGAAAATTTGTGTGCTCCGAAAAGAAAAGGGACGATTTTCGAAAACAACGAAGTACGTACGAACTGTCCTTCCAAGAAAAAAGATTAATATGAACTTTTTTATGTAACTGAAAAAAAAAATCAATTTCTTACCCCACATAATTTTATATAGAAGACCTGAATAATAACAATTTAAACAGATTTAATATTTTTATATTATTATTAATAATATTTGTAAAATTTTGCGACTAACTAAACTTTTTAATCAGCAACTTTCGAATTATTTTGTCATTTGTTCATTTTAAATACAAAAATTAATTATTTTATATTTTAATTGTAGTTAAAATATAAATATAATATTAATAAAATACTTCTTTGTATAAAATATAAAAAAAACTATTTTAATAATTCATTATAAAGTATAAAAAAGTCAGATATATAAAATAATTGATTTAAAATTAATATTATTGATTAAAAATTAAAGAATAGTAAGAAAGACTTTATAATTTATTTTATTTTTATTATAATTAATAAAAATAAATCGTGAACAATTTTTAGTTACTCTTGAAATTACAATTAAATATTTCACAATATTTTATGTAAATATTGTAGATTATGATATTAAACTTTTTTTTAAGTAAATAAAAATTATATTAAATTGCAAACCTTTATATTAAAAGTATTATTTAAGAATAAAATTAAAATCTATAATATAAAAATTATTTAATATTTTGTGCATTAAAATAAAATAAATTTCCCTAGATATTCAAAATACTTAAAATACACTATTTTTATATATAATACAATGTTTAAAGCATAATTATGAACATTATTATTCTGCGATTTACATTTATTTTAAAATAGAAAAACTATCAAATTTTACTATTATAGACGCATTGAATTAATTTTTATTGTGATTATATTTTCACTTTTGAACAGGATAAAAGGTTCAGAATATTATTTGCATTTTTCTTCTTCCGTTTTTGCAAACAAATTGTCTGCTTCCCTAATGTAAACAAATGACGCGATATTCAAGGCGTAAATATATCTCCATTATTGGTGTCTTTGTTTGCTATGAATCCCCTTCTCGCTATTTCAGCATTTATTTTTCATAAGTGAGTGAAATATCATCGTGGGGAAAAAATGATGTTCGAACACATTTCAAGATTATCCGATATTATATCTAAAGGAAAAAAAATGCTGAATTTTATCATTCATCTCATAAAAGCATTTTTTACAACAGTTCCCAATTTTAACAATCAATTAAAATGTTTCAAAATGATTTATAAAATTTAATTATTAATAAAATTCAAAAACATGTTATTTTTAATATAATTTTAACCTTTTTTTAAATTATATTTATTTAAATATTATAAGAATTACCGTTTTTCTAACTTAATTTTAGATATTAACATTTAATAATTAATATAATTCTTTAAACTTAATAGTATAAATATCTGATATTAAAATATTTCAAAATTTTATTATTCATTTTATACATATATAAAACTTTTAAGACTGAAACATATTTATAAAGAACTTTTGCGATATAATTTATACTTTAGCTAGACAATTGAGAAACACTCTTTTGAAGTATCTTGTTCACATTTTGAGGTCAATTGGTGTTGAATCGATTATTTTATATCCATTTTGAACTTTTACTATAGAAATCTCTGTGACTTTTTATCATATGATACTATATTTTATACGGCACAAATAAAAATATATATGACGCGTATTTTTTTTTTATGAATATATAATTAAAATTAAAAGTAGAACTATTTATTATATATAATAATGTGTAATAAGTGAATGATAGAAGTGTTTAACATATCATTTGTGAGAAATATTATATATGCTCATATGAAATCGATGATGTTGTGCGCTATTTGAAAATGAACGGGTGAATCTTGAACGAAAGCGAATTTTCCTCAAGATGAGATGCACTTGTTTGCTTCGGCTCAATGTATACTATCCGGTCTTTCTTGGACAAGGAACCTTCCATTGAATGCATTTCGTTGTACAAATATTGACATTGTCGCATTCGTTCCTTCGGACACGCACCATATACTACCGAAAACGGTTATGGTGTACGACACGCACTCGAAATATTCGAGATACTCTGCTCGAATGGCGGTAGCCGACCGATAAATAAGAGAAGAAAAAAATCAATAAATAAAAATATGAACGATAAAATTATTAGTATTCAATATTTACTTATTTATACCCAATGGAATCATTTTTAGTTATTTATATACAAAAAAATATATATAGTTTTAAAGATCATTTGCAATTGATTTGCATTTACCATATATAATTCTAATACTTTTTGTTTTAATTATATCTTTTTCAGTTTCACGACTTATGGGATCCACGGCGACAGCTAGTATGAATCATGCCATGAATAATATGTCAGGATTAGCTGCATGTTCAGTAGCGGATACTAAACCAATGCAATTTCCATTAGCTCAAAGACGAAAACGCAGAGTGCTCTTTACACAAGCTCAGGTAAGGTCAAACATTACATACTAAGGTATCATCAAGTTAAATTGTATTGGATACATCGTAGATATACAGCAAATATTTTAAAAATAAATTTTCAATCTTACACTATTATATTCATTATATGAAATAGACTGGCTACTCGATAATTAAATTCCAATTGGTGAAGCAATACGCGCATTCAACATCATATGTTGACAAAACCCTGACATCCTCAACATTAATCTATTGAAAGCATTACAAAACAATTATAAAATTCACATTAAAAAAAAATAATTTTATTCAGATTTATATCTTAAATAAGTTCTGATTAGTATTTATAGATATTAAAATTTATGATCGATTTTCGTTGCTAAAACATCGTTTTTCTTTTAATAAATTACTAGAATAAATATTTTTTTCTGTTCCGATTCCGGTAAATAAATTTTTTCGTGAAAAAAAAATAAATATTTATCCTTCGAAAACGTTCATTAATTAACGACGTTTGCAAAAAAAAACCGACGTAATACTTTTCAAGTACGATATGAAAATAAAACAAAGGATTTCCTTGAAAAAATACGCTCTTTATCAATTATTAAAGTTTATTTCTGCGTATATACGTTTATATTTTTTTATATTCTGTAGAAAACCCAGCATATATACGTATATGAAAGTGAATACTGGGTTTTTTTTAATATTTCAATAAATGACAAAGCATTTACTTGAACAAACATCGTTAAATATGCCATTTTCTTGACACCATGAGCTTCTTCATTTGCATACACAAATTATATTGAATAGAAAAATATACAACCGTAACTGAATAAACATCATTCTAATTTATGTTAATTTTTTTTTTCAAGGAGAATATTTTTACGAGTGCGTAATTTAAAAACAATATTACTATTATTATTTTTCATATTAATTGGTGAAAGGAAAGGGATCGAAAACAACCGCGTATTAACAATTATGATGTTCATTTACTTATCATATAAATGAACATATTAAAAATAATTAAAAGACATAATTATACCGTTCGATATATAGCATAATTTCTATATTTCTTTTATTTGTGTTATACTAATTTATTTGCCGATTATGTTTGTAACTTTGATTGAAACTATGGATGTTCAAAAAAAAAAATATCGATTTTACAGAATCAACGTGGACTCAAAGCATTTATCAATAGTGAAATAAACGTGGCCAATACAAACACGCACACGCATCGGAAAAAAAATCTTAAAAATACACGCGAGATATAAGGGAAAATAAAAAGGCCGTAAAACAAACACTTTTACAAACACACTCAAACCAAGAGAGGTTTTACCGAGTTGAATGGTTCGTGCACGCCATCTTGAAAATGTTGAATGTCTTTACCGGAGAGAAGTAAAGAATAAAAAAAAATGGAGTCAAAAAAAAGAACGAGAAGAAAATAAATAAATAAATAATATGCGACGGATAATTTTATGTTTGTTCAAAAAAAATATAGTAAAAATAAAGTACGTATTGGAACGGTGGTTCCGTGAACAGGCCACGAGACCACGAACCGGGAGCTCGAGTGCTTTTCCCCATTACCGTTTTTGTCTTTTGACTATTGACTACGTGCCACGTGGTTTTTATTTTACTTTTCTTGGTTTCATTTGACAAATACCTAACCGTTTTTATTTTTTTTTATCGGTAATTATCAGATATACGAAGAGCGAGCCGATGTATCGTTATTTAATCGGCGAAATAGTGCCTTTTATCGTCTTCGCCGCGAATTAGTCGTCGACAATGCAAGCATGGGTTATTTAACTAGCTGCTCCATGCTTTGAAGAACTCTTCATTGTTTGTGGAGATCGATTGTGTGCCGCTTTGAATACTCAAACCAACCGGCAATTATTTGCTTAAAAGAGCGTAACGATAAAAACACGACACTCAAAAACAATGTCCTATATAATAATATACACTTCTCTAGATCGGATGCTAGTATTTTTACTTTCGTTGCGAGCGCAGAATAACAAAAACCATATATTGAATCAATATTATCTTCATTCTGTGAAGTTTCAACGAGTCCATACTGCACAACACTCTTTCTTAACGGAAGCCGAGCCAGCATACACATAAGAAAGCTGTTTGAAAAGCTTAAGCCTCTGAAAATATTTATCTTTGTAATATTCAATTCTTGACGTTAATACTGTGACCACCTTTAGCCAAAAAATCGCTGATTAAATTGATTTTTTTTTCATATTAAAATAAATATAAGAACGTTGCACGACGTTAAAACAGTTTACATCATCGATTTTAATAGATGAATCTGTGCGATCGATCGTACAAAATATTTGTTTAATCGAATAGCTATAATCACGGAAAAGCCAGAAGCTTGTGTAAACAATAAATAATACATATAATATAAGTTGTCGTCGAATCTGGCACGAAAAAGCTCTATAATTTGTTCGCGTTCAAAATGCCGAAGTTTTTTTTTATTATTCGAAGCGATTCAATATTTTGACACTGCATTCCACGGTGTTCGGAGGCTTGATCGTTATTTTTATTTCGTTGAAAAAATATTTTTTCATTACTTTAACTGCTCGGAAATTCATAATATTAAACTCGTGTGTGTTCAACGGGATGAAGATTTATTTATCATGATAATTATTTTTATTGCGAAACTAGAAAAAAAAGTTGTTTGTATTGGAAAAAAATAAAAATTTAAATTATATATTTTCTTTGCAAATTCTCCAAAAAAATATTCATAAATTTATTTTCATCTTGATATGAAAAACACAATTAATCATTGTGTCGAAAAATATTTATAATTGAATATGTTTTAATATAAATTGAGAAACGCTGTTTTAATCCTATTATAATGTAACTTGATTGTGAGTTAATACATATTCAAAAATTTCTACCGAATATGCAATAATCAATCAAAATCGTATTATTATATATTATAAACATTTCGATATAATAAATATTAAATATTTGAATTGATTTTATAAAATGTTAACCGTTTTTTTTAATATAGTAATAAATTTATACTCTTATGTATAAATATCATAATTTAAGTAAATAATATTCAAAACGCTTGTTTCACATCAATTGATTATTAAATATCAATCAAAAAATTATTCAATAATGTGAAAAATTTAATGAATTTGATCATAATATTAAATTATATTTTTTTAAATATTTATTATTGTATATTACGACATGCAATTCGGTAATATTATAATATAAACATGAACGATTTTGATCGATCGTTCGTTTTAGAAGCATTCTGTCAGAAGCCATAAGAGTACACGAATTCCAAAATTTTTTTTTTGTCATATAACAAAAATCCTCAACGAAGAGCAAATAAATATACAAAAGGCAATACTTTTCCACGAGACGTGCTCACGTCCATTTGTTTTGTCACAGAAGAAGCCAAAACAAACACGCTGAAAAACTTCCAACAAAACGCGAAGGGAAAAATAGCATAAAAACGCTACGAAACAATATATTATATAAATTTAACGCGGAATCGAACCCGGACATTGCGCTTATTTGCAACAAACGTCCCGATAAAACAGTGCAATAGTAAAAAAAAAAATAATAATTAGAAAGAAAAATTGTTCGTCATAATTGATAAATATCGTGATTTGCGTTCGAAACTCGTCGAAATCCGTGATGTCGGTAATATTCAAAAGAAAGTTTGCGTTCTCGGTCATTTTTACGACTTTACTATATACCGACTGAGTAAACTTTGAAGAAATGTGCCTCCACTTGTTTGGAATTATTAATGGCAGAAGCTGATATGTAGCTGCGTCAATATTTATCTATAACAACTGGAAATGAGTATCGCATACAAATTTAATTTTATAAAAATTTGTTTTCGAGTGCTCGTCGAATCAATTAAGCTACTTACAGCAAATATGCAATGCGGCAGTTTTTTTTTCTACGATTTTTATTATTATTATTATTTCATATTCGTCGTTCCGAGAAAAATAATCTATATCCGCAATACGACGATTATTTATCAATGGTGATATTAATAATCATTCGTTAATACTTAGATTAATTTTAATACCGTTGTTAATGATGTTTCCAAGGGTTTTTATAATTTAAATACAAACTCGTTATAATATTTATTTATATATGTGAATCATAATGAATAGTATTAATTTTCTCATTCGACATATATTCTTATTATTCAAGAATGAATTAAGAATATAAATAGCAAACAATATTTTTTTTCACGAGTGACGAAAATCAAAAAACGTGACTCGATCTTTGATTATCATGCAATATATATATATATATATATATATATATATATATATATATATATATATATATATATATATATTATTTATAATGACACAATATATTTCTTAAAACTATATTCTATTCTAAAAAATTTTTAACTTAAAAAATAATATAATTTCAGAGATTATATAATTGAATGTTCATAATCATATATTTTTCTTTATTTGGTTTTTGTTTAATTTTTAATAATATTAAAATGGTTTCTTTATAAAAAAAATCTTGATATTATTAAAATCGTATTAATTTATGTTTTTTTTTATTTTATATTTAATTTGAATAAATGAAGAATATATTTACAATATTATAAATTAAATTATTATTATTTAAATCATTGACATTATACAATGCACCATCATAATAAAGAAAACGAATCGAAAGAAAAAAAATAGAAATGAGTGAGTGAAAAAGAGAAAATGAATGAATCGTAGGGAATAAATCTATTTTGTGCGTCGATTAATGTCGAATTTCGAATAATATATTTGGTCGATAAAACGGGCGAATTCCCCTTTTTTTGGTGTGTTATCCCCCTGTTTCTCCGCCTGGCAACCCAGTACCGGCTGGCTGGAGAGCTGTGCAAACAGACGTTCGCGAGCTGTTACCGCTTCTGTTTGCCCACCCCTTACCTATACCTTTACCCTCCCCACCCTTTCTCTTCCTCCTTTTCAAACCTTTACCCGTTTTGTGGCCCTCTTTACCTACCCGTCACCGCCCCTCTTCCCCTCGTTCCGGAAAACGTCCATCCTTGCGAAATGAAATCGCATGATCCCTCGACTTTACCCCCAGCGGGATTTTCCTCTCGTTCTTTGCTTTTTGGGCGCGATCCTCTGGTGCTAGAAGTTATCCTCTTTTCGCACAGTGAGCACTAATCAAAATTTATTTTACGCTCATTATTATCAAATAAATATTTATAATTATTTTTATTTTCATACTAATTTCTTATAAAGCAATATATTTCTTATAAATATACAAAATTAGCCTACAACCTCAATATCATCACGGATATTATTATTACAAAATTGAAAAACTTCCAATGCATATATTTATTTTATTTCTACTGTTGTGTCACCGTTATGTTACCTCAAATAAGTATGCTATTACAGAATTACTACAAACGCCCACGATAGTTCTAGTATCGTGTTACATGTGCTGAGGTTCCGGGTTCCAATTCTTAACTAATACACAAGAAATAGTTCTAAATTTATCGAAATTTAAAATTTAATATGCTAATAAAATATATTTTTTACTTACTTATATATAAATTAAAATGATTCATATTTTTTTATTCATATTTTTACATTTATTAATGATTCATATTTTTACATTTTTTTTTATTATTTTCTATTAGCGGTTTATAACACGGAGATTTTTATCATTTTTGAACACCATATAATATATCCAATAACCTATATTCTATATATAAAGAATACATATTTCCAATGATTTATTATTAAATTAAAATATAAATAATAAATAAAAAAACAAATATTCGAAAACATTAAAGGATAATACAAACTACAGCTTTTTGCAACTATATAGAAGTCATATGAAATTACTACTCGAAACCGCATGTTTATTAATTTAATGCGAGGCACTTGTTGAAAGCTCTCTTTGTTTGCACTGAGTCCCATGTCGACTTACAGGGGGGACACAGTCTTGTACTAAACCATCGAACCCCCCAATAGTACCCCCCGTCTTCCCGACAAACATTTCACATCATGTCAATGTAGAGGTCGATATTTGATTACATATATTAGATCGCGTATTATGACAAGTAAATGAGTTATTTTGTACGGCACAGGTTCATCACTTGAAACGTTCATATTCTATAATACGACAATATTATCAAATTACCGTACATAGTATATATATATATATATATATATATATATATATATTTATTTATTTATTTTTTGTTTTTATTAGGTATACGAGCTTGAGAGACGATTTAAGCAACAAAAGTACCTGTCAGCACCGGAAAGAGAACATCTGGCCTCGTTAATTCACCTAACTCCGACTCAGGTGAGTATTTTTTTTAATTACCTCTACAACAATCAGGAAAAAATGTTTCTATGCTAAAAAAAAAATTTAGCTCGTCAACGTATAGTAATTATACGTTTCATTTTGTTTTGCTGCATCGTGAAAAGTGACTCGTTGGAGAGCGACGGTGCAAAAAAAAATCAGTACTCTCGTGCAATTCGCAATTTACATCCTCTTTAGCACAAGTTTCTCAGTATTTCAATGGATACTTGAAGCACCGTCATCGACATTTTCGATGATTTGTGAAAATAGATGTCAAACTGTAAATATTTCGTCACCGTGTCCAAAACACCACCGGTTATTATCTCATATATCGATTGTTTGTTCAATCGACAAAACAAATAAACGCGTACGCGTTCTCTTCATATATAATGACATCTCAAGGCTGATCACACAAATCTATGATAACAATAATGTTGTAGATATACAATGTATGCTTGAATCGTCCTTGACGCGTCGTAAAGTTGGTTGACCAATAGCTCCCAGTTTTATTCATTTTATTTTTTTTTTCATTTACGATCGTCCATAGAATCAATCAAATTTAATATAACTTTTCGCTCTGTCTGATATAAATATTTATTATCTAAAACATTGATTTTATTGACCAAATTATCTTTATAATAAATCAATAGTAAATTATTTTTAATCTGTTTTTGTTCATTATTATATCAAAATTTTCGATTTTTATATGGCACTGAAAAATGCCAAAGCGTTCTTCTTTATAAAAATTCAAACTAAATATTTAATTTTCATTAAACTTAGTATAAAAAGTTTTATTTTAAATTTCTAAAATAATTTAAAAATATACCTATATATTCTTCTTCTTCTTTTAAAAAATCATATTTAATTTATTTTTTACGAGTTATATAAATCGATAAATATAATTTAGTTCGACATTAAACGAATCGATTTAACGGATCGAACCAGAAAAAAAAACGTTATTTCATATTTTATCGATAAAATTTTATAGCGGATTTCAATTCCGCATCGCAATAATTATTTTGCGCTACGCTAATATAATAAACATGGCCGTCGGCAAAAGTTCATCACTCGACGCTAAAAGTGCTCGGCAAACAAACTGCCACGGTTCCATTACATATTTTTGTTACAAACGGACTACTATCTTTACAATCAACCCCTTATTATTATAAATGTTTACACGGGGCGGTTGAATTTTCCACCCTATATCCTCCTTTTTCCCTCCGCCCGCCGCATTCCGCCCCTTTTCGCATAGCAATAAATATAATAAATCGCGATTTGACGCGGTCATATACGATGTGTGCAATTTATTATTGTAATATTTATTTAGCGCACGGTTCGCACACACATATAACGTATATAAATATATTTCTGCGCTTCTAAAACGTGGTGGAAATTAATAATCGCGAGTGAAAAATAATTTATTCGGCTGTCATTTGCAGAAATGCTCTATGTTCGCGTGCGGTCTGATAATGGCCGTGACGGGTGACTGTCGACCAACGGATTTAGTCCACGAACCGCATGCGAGGGCCGCATTAGACCGTTATTAATTTTATTTACATTTTTCTAGATTATATTTTGACCGTGGCGAATTATATATACATATACGATTTATTTGTATACAAATTAAAACGATTTTGATTCGAACGATTATTTAATACATGTTCCAAATATGAAAAAAAATTACCTTCGTCTTTTTATTTTTAATATATGTATGAAAAATATTAATTAAAAATTTATTGATTAATACTTAACTAAAATTAAATATTTAAAGGTTGTCTTAGGTAAAATATATATTATTTTTCTATAATTAAAAATTTGAAGTAACGATATATATATATATATATATATATATATATATATATATATGTGTGTGTGATTCCGAAAATAACGTTTATTCTATTAATTATTAAATTTTAATTTAAAATAAAACAATTGTTATTATTTAAAAATCTAAATATATCTAAAAACAATTTATCTATTATATAAAAAATAATGAAAATATTTTCTATCTCCAAAAAAACTTCAAATATATAATTTTATCAAAATTATTCAATAAATCAACATATTTTTTTTATAATATACTAAATAAAAATATTTTTCTAATAAATAAATATTAAATAATAATATTGTTATTATAACCTATGACTTATATTAATTATTAATAAAAAAATATCCATATCAATTGATCTTCTGATATAAATTGATACACGAAATTTACTAATTCAAAAATAATATATATATATTAATAAGTTAGAAAAAAGTTTATAAATATATTTCAAACAAATTTTTATCTATGAGATCAGATGCTTTATTTAAACATTTATAACTAGTTAAATAAACATACACATCGTCCGTCATAAATAACTGTGCTTTAAAATCACAATATACAATATACAAGAGAATGATTTGATTTGCAAAAAATAAAATGTTTTGATAGAAGTCAACTCATTAAACATTCATTTCAAAATTACTTTAAAAGCAATACGCATATTATATATTTCATCGAATAAAGCGCACGTCATATATATATATATATATATATATATATATATATATATATATATATATATATATATATATATATATATATATATATATAATTTAAATTACGACCCTGTCCTGTTCATAGCGATTGTTATGACTGGTGTTAACAAACAATAAGAATTTAAAACATAATCCTCGCATTATCACAGCAATGGCGTCACGTGGAGCTTAGTAGGCTAACAATATTACGCCCTCAAAAGCACACATTCGTGTAACGTTTACTAATAATAGACGATTCTCAAACTGTTCATCTAGTAAAACGTATAAAATAATTTATCGTTAGTTATAAAAAATTTAAACAAAATTTTTGATAATATTTGTATCTGATTTTTAAAGAAAATTTTCAATCATAATATAATTTTGAATTTGTTTTGAAACAAGTTAAAATTTATTTTTTTATCTATATATAGTTTTTACGTTACAAAAATATTCAAAAAAAAAATCAAATATACGGAAAACTATGGTTATAATTCCAACACTATTTTTTTTAGAATAAATCTGCACTGAAGGTACTCGAATGTATTTAAGAAACTTCTTTGAGGTTTTTAACACCTCTTATATTCTCAGACACTTTTTTTTTCTTTTGTCAGACTTTTATCCGAACGTTAGAGACCAACCATTGAATCATCGTTTTATTTTCTCTTACGGAGATTCAATTTTTAAAATCTTTCTATAAATATGTAATAATAGAGTATATAAAAATATATATATTTCGCCTTATATATAGAATAAAATTATCAGATTATTTTTAAATTTCTATATATATGTAAAGCTTAATTGAACCAAAAGTCATTCATTCGCTACGATATTTCCCCAATCGGATTTTAAAAAAATCGTTGACGATATTTTCTAATGCGAAACGAACGCACAAGTCAATCGCAATTATAATCGTCATAGCGCAATCATCGTCATCGTCAAATAATGACGGGTGCGATTTGTTTATGAGGTCTCGGAATAATTCCGTAGGGTGCATGCAACCCTCATTGTTCTCGTCTGAAATGAACAGTTCAACAGCCAACATTTCATTTTTATTATTTGACAATTTCAAATTGGTTAGAGCACAGGCCGGGCACGCGGCCTCAGCCCCTCATTTGCTAGCAGACGACGAGAGGGTGTTTCCGTCTAAAAAAAAAGAAAAAAATATGAATACTACGTCTTCTTGTATACTTATTTTTCTGATTTGCATGAAATACTCTCTCGGTGGTTAAAATACTAGAGATTTCAAAGAAAAGAAATTCATATAATATAAAGAGAAAAAAATACGAATATAAAATATTTTTATAAATAGCATGATTTAACTCAAATATTTTTATTTATTTATATATATATATATATATATATATATATATATATATATATATATATATGTTGTAATTTTGTAATTCTTAGAATAAATTTTTGAATAATACTTAAAAATTTGATTTTTTTATAATAAATTTGCGTTCGTGAGACGAGGACAATTCCTATGTTTACATACAAAAAAACACGGTCATAAATGTAAATTCAAAACAAACTTAATAATGGACACCTCTTTTGTGGATACTCAACTTTTTTTTGTATTGACTAGAAAGTGAATAATTTTGCATATTTTTAGGAATCTTCAAATGACAAGGTCGAAAGCATTCTTTTATAAATATATATTTTTTTAATAAACAATAAACAACAAATGTGTATACGTATATATTTTTTTAATAAAATGCAATTACCCATTTTCGACAGAGTAAATAGAAAGGTACGACCTCGTCTTTTATACCTAACAGCGGTCAAATGTTTCAAAATTTAAATATCGTAAATAATTGCTCGGTCGCAAATAAAAATTATAACAACCCTTTAATATTTAATGCATATATAACGAGTTTCGTCTGATTGATTCTACAGGATATTCGAATATACGGGTAAGGAATAACGGCAGGGATCACTTATGCGGGAACACGAATACTACAAGATATGTATCTAGCGCAAAAAATATTTTATTATTCCGATGAATATTCATTATACAGATGTGTTATAACGTAGAACTAAAACACAGTATAAAACAGTTGGTTAGATCTTGACATATCAAGTAAATGTCGAAAAATCAAATCTCTCTAACTATGAATCTGAAATGATTTTTATGAATAGTATAATTTTTATGTATCGATTACAAGCAAGTTTCGAATATTGAATATCAAAATTTTATTTTGAATATTCACATTATATATAATTTAATGACAACCCTATAGCGGAAGAAATGCTTCATAATATACAAATTTTTATTCTTTAGTCTCAATATATTTACTTATAAAGCGTACATCCTATTTATTTTATACTAAAATATCAACGAGTTCGGTTTTAACGCAACACAAAAAGAAAAATAAATATATACTTATTGAAAAAAAAAATATCAAACCAAATATGACCGCAAAATTTTCTACATCAGAAAATCCACAACAATATATCTTAATACGTAGCATGAAAGGAAAGGAAAAAATGGAATCTTGCGAAGATCTGGGCTTATTGTATGAGGCATTGTGTTCATGGTTCTCGGACACATTTGTGCTTATGTCACCATAAGTAATCCGCGCGTGAGAATTTGCTAAGCACCCCGTGGTCCACATCCTGATTATGACAAAAAAAAAGAAGGAAATCTTGTCTAATGAGCCGATAAAATCCAATAATTTTGCCCTCATAAAAGTCTCGTATGTTTGCATTTAGACTGAATACGGTATATACATCGATAGGTCGTTCCACCTGTCTGCTCGATTAAAAGATTGGTTTTTATTATTTTTTATTTTTTTTGATACTCAACAATAACTAATACCAAAAATATATTTGTATAAAAAGAAAAAAAAATTTTTTTGAAATTAATAATATTCTATGAGCTTCCAATAAAAAACAAATATTGTTCATTTTATATAAAAAATAATAAACATTTTCAATTCGAAACAGAAATTAATATTAAAAATTATAAGTAATTGAAATAATAAAATAATAGTCTAATATTACCTTTCATATTACAAATTGTTCATTACGACTTTTTACCCGTCTCTATTCAAAATTATATTATTATCGCACGTCATAAAACAACGACGCAGTTGCAAAAAGAGCACATCGAACGTCAGTACGCATTTTACATATGAGCGCACTTTGAAATTTTATGGGAGAATGCGCGTTATAAAGTCGCTGTTAAGACCATTTTGGTCTTTTTCAAGCACCGCGGGACACCTGACACACATCAATAATTCCATTTGGACTCTATTAATAAGACATCATTAGAATAAATGGCGGTGTGTGAGAACGATTAACTGTATCGACAACTTAATAATTTTGTATTTAGAAATAGATTATTAGAATAATTATCCTCTTAGAGATAATCAACATATTTACGTTGAAAAGGTAAAATTTTGTCGTATATAAAAATTTAAAAATTATTCGAGAACCATAAAACACTAAAATTTATTTTAAACACATTAAATTAAAATATTTAAAAGTGATATATAAGCCACGATCTACCAATTCTTACGAAAGACTTGAATTTGAACAAAATGAAAACCGGTTACTGAATTAAAAATATTTTTTTAACTCTTAGAAATAAAACAGAACGCATAGACATCTTTTATGATAAATTATTTAGTTACTAAAATAATACTTGAATTTTGAAATTTATATTAAAATTCATAACTATCAATTATTACAAATACAAATATAAATCGCACACTAAAATTGTACAAATGTAAAATATAAAATATTATTAATACATTTTTCAAATTAAATGCGGTTTTTTCCCCTGAGTATGATTATTTATAGAGCGCATATTGAATACGAGTCACAATACGCATATTCAGATCTTCGTCAAAAGTATGGTAAAAGGGAAAGATCGCAATGATTGCTCACTCAGATGTGGTTTCTAATTGACATGGGGGACCCTGGGTTATTCTTGAATGGACCCCCAGTTAAGATCAACTGCCCTGTAGGGGGGTGCACGCTTCAACGGACCCCCCAGGGCACCACTGGGAACTTTCTAACATACGATACTCATAAAATAATAATTTTCTGATAAGGCACGTACGACTTTATATCGAAAAATGCATAACATTTTAATAACATACGTAGTACACAGATTTTTTTTCTTTCTAACGACGTCACCAATTTGTCTTTTTTTTTTGATGTTTGTCGCGGTAAATTTTAGCGAGACGTATATATAATTGGATTAATTTTTGATTCTGGCGGTGATTCGCTCAAACCCCGTTTCGTCATTATTGGCTTCGTTATAGAAAACTCACAGACGAAGACTCGTTGTGGTGAAACATGACAGTTAAATTAATCTTTTTATATGTGTGTGTATATGTGAGCGTGCGTGCGTGTATGTAAATTACTAGATAGAAAACCGATTTAATACTAAAAATGTAATTTGTGTCTAATAAATATATATATTAAGTATTTAATTTATAATAATATTCTGAGACCCGAATCAAAAATCTGCTATGTATTGAATTATACATATATATTATTATTTAGTACCATTTTTTTTAAACCGTTGCTCTACAAAACAGAACAACTTTTGAAAATAGAATTGTGAATTATTGTTATTTTTCAAAATGCAGTTACTGTGTTAAAAAAAGATCAGCGTACATTCTATCTAAATATTTATTTTAAGCTTTCACAAATAAATAACGACTGAACCGATCGATCTGAAATAAATAGAAAGTAAATCCGATTTCTTTCCATTTTCACCGTACGCATTATATTTTTGTCTAACTTGTCAATAAAATGAATGAAATTCGAAATAATCTCCCCTTTCACAATTTTGACAAGATACTGTAACATTAAATATTTATCAACTGAATTTATATTTATTTAAATTCTTATAAAATTACTATTTTTTTTATTAATATCAATATTAACCGTTTATATTAATATTAATTTATTTATATTAATGTAAAAATGAATTTTATGAACGAAATATACAAGATATTTAGCATGTTGGTATTCTTCCGTCAAAATGCGATATTCGATAATGCCATTGTTGAAGGTGTCACCAATTTTTCGTTTACTTTACTTCGCTTAAAATAACAATACAAAAATTCACCCTCTGATGAATGGGGATTATAGGTGTCTTGAACAAATATTATTTCAGCGTTTAACTTGTTGATTTGAATGCGGTAGGTAGATACGTCTAAAACGAAAAATTTTTCATATTTGATTTTAAAAAAATAGTAATTGATTATTGTCGATATAATTGGTTTATTTGGATTTTTATTTGAAGAAAGAGATGGTAAAGCTGCGATGTTTTTTAGTGTAAGGTTGCTATTTTTTTTTTGTTTGGAATTCAATATTGGCATTGCGGAAACGTGGCAACGTCCGGCCGCCACACAACTCGACCGATTCAAAAGAAAGTTGTTAATAAAGTGTCCTCATCTTGGCTTTGTGAAAGAGCCAGAAGTGGCCAGAAGCCGCTTCTCGAGGCGAGAGCTGGTGAAAAGGCCACCCGATGATGACGACGACGACGACAACTATGATGATGATGATGATGATGTTGATGATGACGTTGATGACGACGACGACCGCAGCGGTGGCTACGAACACTACTATGCTGGCGATGATGAAGACGAGGACAACGGAGACGACGATGGTGATGCAACTATTCATAATGCCATTGATCTCGCGGCCACTCGCCGTAATGTGTTTGCGTTCGTTTGCATTGCTCGGCCACTCACAAACGAACTGCCGTCGCTTCTCAAACTGTTTGACCACAAAGTTGTTTTTTTTATTATTTAATAATAATAATAAAAAAACATTTATACATCACAATAAACATCATTCATTTATAAATATTAATAACGTCGTTTATTAGTTATCAAATCTTAAAAATTGAGTACAATTAAAAATCACAGAAAATATCTTATATATCATCATTCGAAAAGTCTATTAACTATCATAATGTATTAAAAACCAATGCAAAAATTGTTCTAAAACATTTTAGAACCGCAGCTCAACGACAACAGAAGCAATGAGTAGAGTGTAAATAATGCATATGTAAATTAGAAGGGAGCTGAGCGTTCTTCATTTTACCGCGTTCACCTATGGTCCATAGGGAAACCGTCTCAATTGCCCACCTGGACACGTTGTGCACACCGCACATTCATTGCCATTCAAATATTCTTAAAATATTCAAACGAGTCGTCATTTTCTCTCGTCACCGGTCTCGATGATATAAAATGAAAGCGAAAAATGACTACAAAACAAAAAAAAAATCTGAATTTTCAGTGACCCCATATATCAAACAAATATTTTTCCAACGCGCACTCCGTTTATACGATTTACTATATGAATAATTAGCACGGTTTAAAATGGAGTTATTTATTTGTTTGTTCGCAGGTCAAAATTTGGTTTCAAAATCATCGATATAAATGCAAAAGGCAGGCGAAAGAAAAAGCGATGGCGGAACAAAATCAACACAATCAGGTGAGATAAACAAACGGCATCATTATTAATACCAATAGAATGATTAAAATTTTAAAAATGTATATAGTAAATTTACACAAATTTATACAACTACAATATGTTCAAAAAGAATAATATATTTTATTCAAAATTAAATATATATCGATAAAATTTATATATTATATACGTATGCAAAAATTCTCTCTCTCTCTCTCTCTCTCTCTATATATATATATATATATATATATATATATATATATATATATATATATATTATTTTTTATATTTAACACTAAAACTACCACTAACGTTCAATTTGATCGTTTTTAAACTTTTGTACAACTTTAACAAATTTAAACGCTATCGTTTTGCTATCAAACTTACAACTTTTTTAAAAATATTCATACACTGACATTTTAGTTATTAATTCTCATTCAACAACAAATTGATTATTAACTACTTTTAACAATAAAAATAATAACTTTTATATACCGGTCATATTGACCGGACTCGGCAGGAATAGGTATATGAGAAATCTTGGTAGGTTTAAAATACTTATAGAATTAATCATTAAATAAACTTTTATTTTTTTTTCGAATACAATGTGCGAATTACTTAATCACAGTAGAATGAAAAATAAAATTAAAAAGAAATTCTATAATTAAAATATTATTTTGTATTACATCACAACGAACGCAACGCACTTATTTACTTAGATATATGTATTTTGAAAAAAAAAAGTCGAAAGCAAAGTTTTCACGATCGGGGTGTCATCATTGAAGTAGCTCAGACCAGACGAGCAAGCGGTCCACTCGAGAAAGGCGAGCAAGCCGGTGGGTTCAGAAAACACCACCTTACATTCTCCCGTCTCCTCAAACTCAACCTTCCGCCGTCCTCAGCCTTTCGTCAAGTATCCAAATAGCGCTTCCGAATTAATGAAGAAGTCCCGTTTGCTCTTTGCTCAAGTTTAATATCGACATTCATCGTCGTCTTCCATCCGTCCTCGCCCCCCAACCTTCGGAACCGAAGCCAAAAAGTAGAAAACGTGACCGTTTTTCAGCGCGTGTCATTTGCAAAATACAAATTTTACGAACGCACATACAAGTATATTATATCATCGTCAAAATTTAATTACATTCTGCGTTGTTATTAATCCATGATTAAAATCAAATTTACTCAATTACTCCATATATTCAATATATATTATATATTATATACATCTTCAATTTAAAATAACAAAATTACTCACATAGATAAACCGCTTTTATTGGACGATAGTAATAAAATAAAATAGACAACATAACCCCTCGTTTATCTGATGAACAAGCAATCCCTTCAACAAAATCTGTTAAACTGATATCTTACAAGTTATAAAAAGAGGGGGCGGCGTTAAAGCGTTAACTTCTATGTGATATTTGGATAATCTCTATTTGCATAACTACTTCACCACTTTTACGATTCACATAAATCCTATAGACATTTATCATAGTTTAAATATTTTTTACACGTTAAATACGCACCTGAAAAATATGCATAAATAAAATTTATATTAATATCCTAATTCATATAAAAAGGGTTTGTGTGTTGTAAAATGTAATCATAATTATTATTTGTATATTTTGCAGTCTTCGAGTTCTCCAAGACGAGTGGCTGTTCCAGTGCTGGTGAAAGATGGAAAACCGTGTTCTGGTGGTGGAGGAGGTGGAGGCGGAGGAGGTGCAGCTACAACTGGAGGCGCCGGAAATGGAGCCGAAGGAAGAGCACCTCCGTCTCCAGCGACATGTGTTCCAGGAGGTCCAACCGCATATGGTCCTCAACATTCACAACTTGCGGCAACGATGCAACAATGTAATAATTCCCTGATGGCAAACAGTTCCATAGCAATGGCTGCCGCTTATAGGAATCAAAACAACTTCATCAATAATTCACATCAGCAGCAATGTTCAGCGTATTTGCCGTTGCAAGGAAGAGCCTGGTAGAAATTCCCACAGCTATGCCTCGAGACAATGTTGAAAGAAGAAGCTTTCTACGGATATTGAAAAAAAAATGAGTGTTTGTTTAAAAATAAACCTATCGTGTCAATTTTATAAGAACGTGTCATTTTTGAAAAATTCGAATTATGTTTTTGTCTTCGAGTCTAGCGACGGCTGTAAAAGTGAACTGCAGATTTGTACTGATATCACGAATCAATATAAAATATAAGCAACGCAATGTTGTAATAAATTATTCAAAAAAATTAGTTAAAGTGCTGATAATAAGTATAAAGTTGATGTAATAGATATAAAATTTAGTGATAATAATAATAATATTTCAATAATATGACGTGCAAATGATAGTTGCGATGTAACCATACATTTGTGTATATATTATAAATAATAATTATTCAAGGAATTTCGAGATAAACAATGCTATATTTTAAATATGCTTATATTTAATGAGAACAAAAAAAAGGTAAATCGATAGACTAATTGTGGGTGATTTTGTATTTAGATTATACATAAATTAGATTTTTCTCTGTAAATATAGATTTATTTACAATATCACTGATCAACGATGTGATTTGCAATAATCTTCTTCCTTAAAATATAAACTAAGCTCCATTTTATAAATTATTTAAAAATGGTTATATTAGTGAATTAATGTGTAGATAATGGAAAATAAATGAAAAAAGGAACATAAAAATATACGTTAAATAATAAATTTTCTTGGCGAAGAATGTGATTTTTTTAATACAAATAAATTATGTACAAAAGATTAAAAATAGGAAAATGATAATGTAAGAAAGATTGAAAAACATAGTAAAATAAAAAGCTCGCATCTTTCGGAATGAACTATTTATACAAAGTTCATTTTTTTTCAACAATTAAAAATATTTTTTTCTCGATTATATATGCAATTATACAAGTTTCATTTTGACATTCTTTTTACAAAATAAGTTCTGATCTTGATAAAACACAAAAAAGTTAAAATTAACTTAATTAAGCTTAAATAAAGGAATGAAGTGAATTACAAAGAAAAGCAATCGAAAATAATTAAGATATCGTGTGTTCGATTATTACTATTATTATTATTATTGTATAAGTTTGGAAATATGAAAAAATGGGTTTTAACAATAATATTGTGAATATAAATAAAACCCTATGTTAATTAATTAACATGGGGCAACATGTATACCGATTATTTATATGATTCTTTTATATTTAATGACTTGAAAAATTAAGTACCTTATTTGTAAATTATAATGTGTATAAAAAAAAAGATTGAATAGTTTTGAAACGAGTTTTTTATCGAAATTGTTATCATTTCGATAAAAAAAATGGTAAGGTTGCATGTTTTTTTTTATTTATTCTCAAATGAAAATAACTTATTTTATTTTTATATATATATAAATATTTTCGATATATTAAAAATGTGTGAAATAGAAAATATTATTAAAATAATATGTTTCTATTCCGTTTATACCATGCGAAACATGTGTTCATCCATTTAAATTCAAATATATACGAAAAGTCCTCACATTGTGTAAAAACAAACACTTTCTGATATCCCTATAAAATTACGATTTTCACTTTTACAATATTGTATAAAAAATTTTTAGAATCCCGAATGTCTATTTTGTTTCTGTAAAAATCTTCATCCAAAAATTGTTTACAATTAAATATAAAATTATGCGATTGAAATAGTTAAGAAGTATTTATTTAATGTAAAATGAAAATATTGATTAAACACTCGCAGTCAAATAGAAAACAACATAAATAAAATGAAATCTTAAAGATGGATATTTAGATATAAAATTAATTTATATGTAAATCGAAAATTGCAATAATTTAATTGTTAATAAAAATAATATGAGGACTAATCATGTTTTTTACCTTAACAATTTAAAATAAAACGAACGTTTTTAATTTACCGGTAAACGTATACGCATGTTTTTTTTTTTAGTTTATAATAATAATTATTATTACATTATTACGATAATCATTATTTTTGCGTCTTATTTTCAAAGACGTTCTGTAGATAGTGGAAAAATTTACTTGTGAATGTGTTAATGAAACATTATTACTTAAAATTATCAGTGGCCATATTTGGTGAATACGTTAACAATGAGTTATATACATACATATATATATATATATATATATATATATATATATATTAAAAAAAGAAAATGTATAACGATATGAATTTAAGAATTTTGAATATCAAATAATTATAGCTCTTAATACATATTGTGGAAAAGATATTAAATAAATGAAGGTGATGGAATCACACCGCAATTTAAATAAAAACAGTGTTGATTGCAATATATTATGTGTTTTTCAAAATTCCCTATCTCCTATTTTTCATTAATACATATTATACTTTTGATTTTAATAATATTATTATTCAAAATAAAAATTATTTAAACTACACTAAATTAATTTCATATAAAAATATTTAAATACTTTCCATTGATAATGAAAGGTCGTTAAAATTAAAAAAAAGCATTATTAAATTATACATTTAATGGTTTAATTTTAACATATTTTATTTTCATATATATGGTATTTAAAATTCAAATTTTAATCTACAGTACGGCTTATTATCAAAATTAAATATTATATAATATTTAATTTTGATGAACCTCTGTATGGACTATTTATATTTTACAATACCAACTTTTAAAAATATTAAAAATATTATAAATGACAAATTAAAAAATACGCTTATATATAAAAAGAACCCTTTTATGCGATTTAATCAACGCCATATTGTTTTACACAATGGTATTACAAAATCAAGAATTCGCATATAAAACAAGCAATAACCGCTGTTGCTAAGATCAAACTAGCTATAAACACGAGAAAATATCAAGGTTCGCTCGTCACAATAGAACAAACGGCGGGGTCAGGGGTTGCGAAAACGTCAAATTTTGGAATTAATCGCTTACGAAGACAATATGAAGGGGGGGTCACCTCGACAACGACAGGTTAATCCGCACTTGAAAAATAAAACGGCAATTTGGTACGCCGTTCTCGTTCACTAATCACATATTATTGCAGTTTGGACGTTTTCCTACCCCTATAACAGATTCACCCTATTTGAACTGGGTTCGTAGGGAAAATTCAATGTAACCTGCGTCTCATATTACTTAGATATATTATATGCACATTTATAAATTAATTGAATATATTGTAAAAATATATATTAGAAGTCGGTTTTTTTTTTCAGTACGTATATTCTGAAAATATTACAGTTTCAGTGGTGTGAAAAATAAAAGAGTCTAAATTGACAATCGGGGTGCGAAGCTAGGATTCTCATTATATACAATTTTTTTCTTCGTACGTGACTCGAGTGTCTTACGTTTGAAACGAGAGGAAAGAACGCGCCTTCCGGTGCGGTGTTGCCAGCTTGCTCTTCGTGTCAAGTGACACTTATATTTTTATGCGTGGCATCCCTAACGACATTTTTTTTGAAAAAAAAATTATATGTACATATATTTCGCGCGTTCGTACACAGCATTTTGTTATTATGCGTAATAAAAAGATAAAAAATTTCATATTATATTTTATTTTATTAATATTTTTATCATATTATTTTATATTGCAATTATTTAATATCGTTTTTTTTTTGACTGAATATAAAATATTCAACACATTTTATTTTACATATCAATGACTACGCTTATTTAATATACATCGGATTCAGATTCAAATACATTTTTTAACTTTTATGTATAGGTTTTTACTTCGATTTAAACTTTTTTAAATACAGTATAATTCTTCTACATATGAAATATGTATTTTAATGCTTGAAATTGAACTTTTCATCCATCGAATTCACCTTTATATAAAATAGAAATATTTGTCCATGTAGCGAACATTTTTTGATATTAAAATATACAAATATTCCATTTTATATAGTAAAACACATTCTTTAAATTTTTAAGCATTCAAGTAGTGATTTATATTTTTTTAAATTAAATATGTAACTAACGTATATAACATCAAAATATGTATTTTATCGATTACAAATAAGATATCATAATGAATATTTTATTTTCATATAATTATATATAAACATTATGTGTGATTGTGAATGCAGAGTTCAATAACCTTTTTCTTTAAAAGGCATTCTTTTCCCTACCCACACCGCTCACAATAAGGTATCAAGTTGACAGTACACGTAATTATATTGTACTAAAAGATGTATTATGATCATAACACGTGCCACACATCCTATATGTTACATAAATGCGCTTGTAATTCAATACGATTTACAAGATTCATAAGAAAATTGTTCACATATCCTTCTCTTTGATCGTTCGCACTGACGCGGATGAATTTAAAACACTTTTTCATTGCGCATAATATACATTATATAAATATAAAATCAATTCTATTACATAAGTAATATAATTATTGATCATCTCGACCCTACGATGAATTGTTAAATTAATTTAAAGGATATATTCCTCCGGAAATTTGTACGAGCATTGTCAATTCTTTATCGCGGAATCGACTCTAATGAAGCACGCCCCGACAAGTCCCTACAGCAAATTACGTGACCCAACAATTGGCTTCTAAGTGGCCTTTGTCTCTATGCTTCCCCTCAATCTTTTTCCTATAGTTCCATGGGGAAAGACTATCCAATAAATTGCAGGGATATGATGTGCGTACAAATTTTCCATGACAGTTAACGATAAAAAAGAGGGTTCCGTGCACCAATTCATTCTTGGACAGAATTCATAACAATTGCGTTTACACCATAATTTGATTGGATTCATCACAAATTAATATAGTCGACTAAAATAATGATTAATTATTTAAAAATATAATTGATATTTAAATATCATAAAAATCAAATTGATTTAATTTTATATCTTATTTCTAAATATTTCTTTTACTGAAGATTTCTATAAAGAAAATAATCTATAAATACATTTCGTTAGAACGCGTCAATTATTTTGACAAAAATAAATATACGAAATCAGAATATATAACAAATTTTTGAACACTTGAATCTCATATTGAAAGTTCAAAGAATATATCGAAGTTCACCCACATTATATTCGCCATAAATTAATACCGCAACTAGCCGAACTCACCCCCTATGGCAATTGCGCGTGACATGCGAAACAATAACAAGGGATTATATATAACATGGTATTAAAAGATGCGACAGTAAACTGTTGTCGGGGATTAGCGAAGGGCGTACCCCCTCGGTTTTATTTTATTCTCTTCCGCGCGACCCACGGATGCGGAATAAGCGTTTAACCGTTCGGGAAGCACTGGCTCATGCAAAATTGATGTGCAATATTTGAGGGACAATGGCGGTGTTTGTCTTGAGCGTGCCGCTCGTTTGACCGGGGCGCTGAAATAATTCGAAGGGCAACGGCGTCAAATATTCTCCAACCCTTAACAAAAGTTCAACACATCATATTCCAAATATCCTTATAAAACTACTATGAAATATATTCATAATTGAAATAGAAATAAAAATTTACATTTTGTATTGTTAAATTTTAATAGGCTTCTCTGTATATATATATTTAAATAAATTAATGACACTATATTACTTCCGATTCTGATTTTTTTTATTAAATTTATTAAAACTTTTTATTATAAAAAAAAATATATAAATCGAATAAAAATATATTTTGAAATAATATAAGTACAAATACATATATTTCAATTTATTACATTGTATCTAAATATAGTATAACATTATACATTTGTTACCTTTCAAAAATCCATATCCATACAAAACACGGCGTTCTTCCGCCTTTAGAATTTATTACGGCGTATACAAAAAGCATATTCCTTTTTAACATCAGAAGACATTACAGGAATATTCCATGTTATCGACGAAAAATCCAATAACTTAAACAGTCCTCGAAGAGGTGTTCGAGAGGACTCGAACCGAACAATAATGCTTTCGGAAACGCTATTGCAAATTTATTTCAACAATATGATTTATTTCGTGAAATATTCCATTCTAGACGCCGAATATAATTACGATACGAAATTTTAAAAAACATGTCGAATATTTTATAACGGATCGTTAGTTTTGTCACGCTATAGTCGTTCACGTCTTTAGGTTAGTTACCGTAGTAACGGTTAGGGGCTTATTTGCCCTTACTGAGCAATTTTTTCGGACGAGCGCACCCGACACTCGAGATACAAGCCGTGTCTTCTTACTATTTTCAGCTACCTTTGCAGACCCGGAATAAAATGAATTCCGTCGACAGCAGTCAGCAACATTTTCTCCGCGAAAAGAATAAGATAGGAGAACCGGGATAAACTATAAAAATATATATATATATATATTAAAAGTACGCAGTGAAAAGAAAAAGACGACGACAAGAACAAATCTCAAAAAATTAAATAAGGAATCGACCGGTTTTCATGAAAAACGAAGGGGATATTCCCCTTTCGTCTAGGATCGAGTCAAATATAAGCACCGGGAACGAGAACGGATGGATGCAAATGGTGTCAATTTGCCAATTCATGAGCTCCGCCCAAAACTCCCGAGACGTTTCACCCATTATAAATAACAAAACAAGCAGATAAGACGAATCGACTCGGGGTAGGGAGTTCGCGTATAAATTTGTATTTAAAATATTCACGAGACCTAAAGATTCGATGCGTCGAAGTGCAATATTTACAGTAAAGGGAGCAAGCGGTTCGAATAAATTTATTAATAAGTGAAATATGTAAAATTATTTAAATATACTTACGATACATATATAAAAAAAACGTTAAAAATAACCTCATAGTGTATATAAATAAAACAAATCTATTAATAAAATTTTTAACCTATATTTGCTTAATTTTTCAATTTTAAATTATTTAAAAAATAAATTTATACTAAAAATTTTCTATAAACCATAGATTTAAAATCAATATTAAATTTACTATTAATTTCAATTATTACAATAAAAAAGAACTGCTGATATCATATGTATTAATTGTATATTTCCATAATGTGAATCACAGTATAACAACATGAAGGTATTAAAAACCTTTTTTTTAACATTCTGTACATCTAATGGTAGAAAAAAATAATAATAAAAATGAAGGTTAGAACGAACATCGCGAAACAATTATTACTCTTCGAAGAAATAATATGAACGTTTGGCAGGTAAATATCAACAATTTGATATTTTGACGTCAATAGAACGCGCATGTACTTTTTGGAACGCTTTTGACACGTTTATAACATAAGGAAAAAAAACCTGCAAGTCATCGTATCTTTCTCGTGGGAGGTAAAAAAAAACCACAAGAAACACTGAATACTTCACCGTTTATGTTCATTATATGGTATTAAATTAACTTGTAACCGCGAGCATGCAGATCAGAATATTATAATCTTTGTATTAATGTGCTGTTATAACGCTTGAAATGATTATAATTGAATTTAGAAATATCTTTTAGTGATTCATGTTCGACTTATAAAATTTCTACTTATTTTTTATAATAATTATTTTATATAAATTATTAAAAAAAAATCAAATTATTAGTAGACTATATAATTTCTAATTAGAAGAAATTTCGAATTCATGTTAAAAATAGACATACTCATATTATATATTATTAATGATTTATATTATTTTAAAATTTAGAAGTATAATTTTTTTAACAGTATTGATAAAAAAACGAATCATCGAATATAAAATTAAAAATATAATATAGTAATTTTCATTCATAATCAGAATTGATCAAAAAATATAAATAGATTTTATTCAAAATATTCAATTAAAAAAAATATAATAATAGTAACGATTGACAAAAGGCGATAAAATTCTTGTGTGTTCATTTCGTATTCGTTATAATGAAATCTAGTTTTGTGATATATGACATGTAATTGATTTAAATTGTGTTTAGTTGTGGGTGGTAAAATGTGAGATCAAGATAAATACGAGTAAATCGCGTGTGGCCCACTTAGGTCCGTTTAAATTGATGTTACAAAATAATGATGACAGGTTATTGGAGATAATCATCAGGTAAGTGGAGAATCTTTTTTTTGGTAGTCTGCCCCGTTGCATTCGCATAGTGAGACAAGTCTTCTATTGAGAACTTTTTCGATGACGTTTTAATCCGTTGAGGATATTTTCTTTTTTCATATTGTTGAAAACGTTTCATTTTTGTTCTCGTATAATACGTCAACTGTAGATATCTATATATTAATATATATGTTTCTATTACGAATGTCATATTTTTGAAATTATCTCATACATACGAATTGATAGAATAAAAAAAAATGTACAAAATTATAAATATATAAATACTCTTATAACGATAAAGTTATATCAAATTTCAAATAATTTCAATGTCGTTTTGAAATCAATAAAAAAATAATTTCGTTATAAAGTATACCAATTTCAAAAAAAAAGTTATATATGACGATGGTATTAAAAGTCAAAATTAGGATTACATTTAATATTTCAATTTTCAAAACAGTGATAATGATACTTTTTAAAATTAAAAACATATTTTTTATGATATCAAAGTTGAAGAATACCTACAAAATGGATACTTATAGTTTTTTTATCAAACAATATATTTTTTTATAATTTTGCTTTAATTAGCAAATCGAAATATTTCTATATACGAAATTAAACTGACAAAAATCAAAATATGAGGAAATTTCATTTGGAAAAATGGTGAAAATTTTAAATAACAATCGTTTATAATGGAAGAAAATAATATCATTATATATATATATATATATATATATATATATATATATATATATATATATATATATATATATATATATATAAATGCAAACTGTGTTAAAAACGTGGCAATCATTTCGAGCGAAGTCTAATAGGCATACAACGCAAAAAAAACGTGAAACAAAAACGACGAGTGTGCGCCATGAAGTGTCGGAATGATAATTAGCAAACGGCGCGCCATGACTGGCAAACATACACCTGGGCGGCCATCTTGTCGCGCGGGAAATTACGCGACAGCCATTGTCGTTGCCACCATTGTTGCAACGGTGGCAATTGTTACCGAAGCCGGCTACGACGTCATATCGGTGAAAATACGAAAATAACAAAACAAAAAAAAGAAAAAAAGAAAGCAAAAATAACGACCGGGTCTCATTGTTCGAGCAATAAACGCGACCGAGTCCGTTCGATGCGATCACCTTTTGTTTTTCGAAAACGTTTTGTTCGACACCGACGACAAAAGTGAATTTCGAACGACTGCACTCTGAGTCCGTGTCGAAAAATTTTTTACGAAAAATACTTTTTTATTATTATTATTACACATTCTAAAACAATTTGACGATAAAAGAAAAATGATCGCAATGCATAAATCAAAGTTAAATCCGCAATAAATTCTCGGGAACAGTTGCCATATTCGATAACGTTACTTTCAAGTATCGAATCATATCTTACGAGTACTTCCAATCTCAAGTTAAGTCCTTTTTATTTTTTTAATATCATCATATTTTATAGAAAAAAATTCAAACTATTCTTTTAAAATAAAAATCAATTGGAAACAACCTTTTAGTAGCAATAAACAATCATTCTAATAAATTTTAAATAACGTATGTTGCACGATTTTGTCTATATAATTGGAAAACTTTTAAAACAAAACGTAATATAATAAAGAAATAAATGAAGCATATTGCCTTTATAGTGTCGATTTCCTTTTTCAATTATAACTTACGCAAAATAAAAATAGTTAAAATAAGTAATTTTATATTGAAAATTTTACTTTTTTTCATATTTACAATTCTTCATTAAAATTTTATCGTTTCTAATTACTAGGCATATACCATATTATTAAGAATAAAGAATTTAGTTAATAATTTGAACGATTATATAAAAATATGAATATTCGTACATGTTAAATAATTTAGAAATATATTAAGTATATTCACAGAAATTCGTAAATAAAAGTAAACAATAAAAATATAAATAACGCAATTTTCCACGAATTTTAACCCTTATGTGCACATCCGAGTTAAGTTTATGTTCTAATACACCCGGATATCTGTGTACCACATACGAAAAATTTTCTTACAATTTTTGTAGTTTTACTTGATTCAAAATATTTCAGATAATACATTTAAATATATTTTAAAATATAATATTTAGTTTAATTATTTATTAAAAATTTTCTCATGTAAAGAATTAAAATAATTGCATTATATTGTCAGTAAGAGAAATTATGTATTATCTGTGAAATATTTAAAAATATACAAATTCATAATTTTTAAAAATGAAAAAAAAATTAAAAGTATATATAAATGGGTACCTGATACCGTATGTTCACATAAGGGTTAATCTTCAAAAATGCCTCGCGGAATAAAATAGAAATCTCAAATATTTATATTTTCATAGAAAAAAAATCATAATTACTTCATTACGCAAAAAATTACTCCGGCATTTATTGTAATTTATGCGTTTTATTGTTTTCTGAGAAAATAAAATAAAAAAATAAAATACTCTTAATAATTAAACGTTTGGCGACATTGCAAAAAAACCGAGCTCGGTTCTGCACAATAGGCACGGTGCACGTTTTCATTTTTTATTCGCATTTACCCAATGCGATAATAATGAAGATAAAAAACGATGTATTTATTTTTGTATAAAATATATTTTTAGAGGGTTGCCAACACACAATAGAGAGTACTTGTATTTTCAAGTGTTCGGGGCAAAATTTTAGTAGAGAAAGCCTAGCGGACGGACACCCGGCAAAAATAAATCATATACGTATCACATCTACACAACATTTTTATACCAAAAAAAAATACCTGTATTAAACAAAATAAATTTATTTTTCATTTCAAAAATATATTAATTATGCTTAAATCGTCTATAGTAAAAAATATAAACAAACACTTAATATGACATTTGATAAATATATATCTTTGTATATATTTTGAATTGAACAAATTGAAAAAAATGTTGACAATATCTGGCGTTGATCCCAGTGGCGTGCGCACCAATGGTCGGAACACAAAAGGGCATTAAACGCTTCGTGAAAATGTAAAACAGCAGCACATCACTTAACGTGTAACAACTGTCGAATGAACGATATGAAAAAAAATGAACCATATAATAATAAAAATAATAATATAAGTAATAATAAAAATGCAACAATGTTGAAAATTCTATAATAAATTTCAATCAAACCATCCGTTATGATTTGAGATTTAATCCGAAAAAAACCGCCCATAATGCAACCGCTACAGTTAATAAAAACCGAATTTATATTATTATTACAATATGAAAACGGAAATTTGAAATTAAAATTATAATTATATAGCTATATTGTAACTTTGCGTAAAATTAAAGGGAAACATTAATAGAAAACTTATTTTTATTGGTTCTGCAATATAATAAGTTTTCAAAGTTAATAAAAAAAAGTAAACGAATATTGCTACATATTTCAATTCAAAAAATAATGTATCAACGATTATTTATTTTAGACTTTTTTTTCTATGAAAAGCTTTTTATTAAAGACGAAAACATCAAACTTTTTCATTGTATTCTTCAAAACTGAATGTTCTTCGAAATCAAAACTTTTTGATAAACCTTATATAAATTATATCTTTATATTCTTAACATTACATTAGTAGATGATTATTTTCACCAGTTTACTTTTCAGTGTTAATTGAATAATATTTCATATAAGTTTTCATATGTGAATCTATAAAAAGTTCATATTTTTTTCATACACATACATAAAAAGAAAATCCTTTTCTCTTCTCATATAAATGAATTTCTTCATATTAAATATTGGTTTGTTTTTTTTTATTAAATTATTTAATGTCGTAATCTTCTTATTGGAAATATTTAATTTATATAAATCATATTCGATTTTACCGATGTTTTTAATAAAATTATAGATACAATTTATTTTTATTTTTTTTACTAAAAGTTTATTAATCAAAATATCAAATTCATAATTTAAAAATTCTGCTCATTAAATTGAAATGCCTCCCAAATATCGAAATACGATACAATAATCAAAACCGAAATATTATTATTATATTTAATATTTATTTTATATGTGCATTAGAAAAAAAAGAACAAGCGGAAAATAAAAAAAAAGATCTCGATTATATTAAAACGTACAGAAATTAATGCGTAAAAATGATAATACCGTAATGAAAATTGAAACGGTAGCCATTTAATTAATTGCGAATTCGTCGGGCGTACGACGGCTAATTTACGAGGGTGTGCGACGAGTGGAGGGGGGAGAGCGAGGAGGGGATGCGACCGTGAACCGGGGTGGGGAGGACGGAGAGAGGGGCGGCACACTTGACGATTGGTCGATACGCCGCGGTCGCCCATTGGCCCGCCCCATCCCCACCACCGACACTACACACCTATTAATCCCATTGTGACCGTATACAAACACACATACTTACTCACTTACGTTCGGTATCGTCTCCATCTATGCCGAATTCCATTTGGGCACAATTGCAATTCCGATACAAATTACTCGCTAATAATAACAATTACAAATATTATCTATAAACAGTACGATTTTATTATTATTAATGATGACATAAAAAGGTCCTGAATTAAAATATAAACAAGAATAATTTACAAATTATTAGAAAAAAAATATTAAAATAATCAATTTCAAAAATGTTAAAAAATATTTTAAACTTTTCAAATATAAAATTGTATAGTATCACACAAATTTTGATCTTATTTCTTGATTGATTATTAAATATAAACGCATTAACAATTGAATAATTAATTTACATGTGACAATTAATTAATATTGAATATGTCTTAAAAGTACCTAAAATTTATCAACATATAAATGTGTGTAATGAATAATAATAATATATTTGATTTCGCACGAAAATCAACGAAATGGCAACATTTATCGAATCGCAAACGATTCAACTGTAAAAAATCAAAGTCACTCGAAAATAATTCCCACGTCGTTCGAGGTGAAAATTTTAACAAATCTCGACTACGAATCGTGATTTTCAACAATGGGGTTCATTGAGTAGCCCCGTGGTGCACAGTGCCAATATCACGCTGTGATACGCAAATTTTATGTGTTCAAAACTAATAGGGGAACGCTTTCACGATATCGATACGAATAAGAAAAAAATAAATTTGTACCATTATCTATTTAATTAGACTTTTTGAAATTAGTAAAATAAGATATTAAAACCAATAGCGCCTTATAACAAAATTAAATTCAAATAAACAGCCGTTTGTAAAAAAAAATATTGTTCATATTATTTTTTTTATATGCCTATTACAAAAAAATCTGTGAAAAAAATATGCATAAAAGTTATAACTATAAAGACGGCAATTAAAAGAAACGCACCAAAAGCGCTAGTAATTCGGTTGAAAATTCATCAAAGAATGTCACAATGGGGTTAAGATTCATGGGGAGAGTTTCGGTTGAAGCACTTGGCACGCAGCAGTCAACCACTCGAGATTTTTACTCGACGAGCACTCAAACTATTGGTACAAAACCTGGGGATTACGTTGCTACGTTCATGTACGAGAGAGAAAATACAAAGGAACCCATACACATCTGTCCAGGATGTGGAAGACGAAACGGGTCGAAGGAAATGAAGGAAACGGTTAGAAAACTTACCAGTTAGAAAACGGTGCGATTCATGACGGAATAGTGATGGAAGAAGGTTAGACGATTGCCTGCTTCTGTTTGGTTTCCCGTCTGGAGCAGATGTTGAGCTCGTTCCGAAACAATTGGTTCATTTCCAACTGCGAAATCAAGAGGTCTTTCGAGTGGTCCGACGCTGGATGCTGACTTCATTGTGTTCGCTGGCCGAAACCCCAGAACAAAAACGCGGCCGTTACCACTCAACCACCAAATGATTCGGAAATAGATTACGTTCTAAGGGAAACGCCAAAATTACTACAAATTGAAAACCAAAACACAAAACATTTATATCAAAAATAAATAATAATATACGTATTTTGAAATAGATTTAAGACGATAATAAAAAATAATTATTATTAAATGCTTTAAAATCAAGATGAATTAATAATATGGAAATAAAATAAAAAAGCATAATTATGGCATTGCACATTTTTATTTTTTATTCATATACATCAATTTTTAAAAGTTACAAATAATATTTTATAAACTTTTTAAAGTTGACTTATTATTAAAACTATCATACTACTTAGTATTATAACTTATTAAGTAACAATATAATGTAAAGCTAGATTATAACAATTCTTTTACATTTGAAATTTACTTACAATAAAAAAGTATTTCACATAATTTAAAATGTACAGATGATTTTCAATTTTGATAGGATTTATTAAAAATATGTACCAAATATTTTTAATAATTCTTTTTATATTTCATGTAAAAATACATAAGTCAAAAAAGAAAATTATAACAAATATTCATAAACCGTGTACATAAAATGTAAAACATATACACAAATAAAATTGAAAATACTATTAACTAACGTCTTTGATAACCATATCCTGAAGACTTTTGTCCATAACCCCACTGATTCTGTTCAGATCTGGGATACTGCTGATTTCTGTCAGATCTTCCACTATTACTACTGGAATATCCTCCTCCACGTCCTCCACCTCGTGACGAAGTGTATCCACTGCTTTGACTTGAATAACTATAATTCGAGGAATGACCACTTCCTCTGGTAGAATAGCTATTATGACGTCCATAACTATCAGACTTTTGGTACGACTCATACCTAGGTCTCTTTTCAGCATGCCTGTAGTCATGTCTGTGATCTTCACTTCTGTAATCTCCTCTACCTCTGCCACTATCAAATCTACCACCGCCTCTGCCGTGATGATAATTACCTGTAAATATGAAGCTTACATATAATTTTTGGCTTTTAAAAAAAAAGTATATGTATAAATATATAGAGAGCGTTCAAAATGACGATAAAGGGGAGTCGACTGGTGGTTTTCGAGTGTTTAATCGCGGATTTGCATTAGGCAACCCATTGTGTTGACCAATTGTGAGGTGTGATTACGCTGAGTTGCTGTAGTACATACTTCAGAGCTACGCAAAGTTCGGGGAGACATATAATACTTGGCATTAAAAATCCGTTACTTACGTCATTATCGTCATTCGATCGTTTTTTTTCATGAAAATTCAAAAATAGCAGCGAAAAAAAGAAAAGGCTGAAGAAGCAATATAAAAATCAAATAAGTGTAAATTGATATGAGTTCAACAAAATGCGGGTGCGAGACGTAATGCCATGGTTCCTGATAATGGAGTCTAGGGATCTAAGTAATAGGAAAAAAAGGAAAAAGAGGAAGCAGACGAACGATAATGGCGCCAGGGAAAGCTACAAAGGGAATTACGAAATTACTACCAGATGAGAACGACGGCACAAAGACTGACGCGACAAAGGAAAAACCTTTTAAAACGTTCAAATAGCAAATATATATATATATATATATATATGTGTGTGTGTGTGTGTGTGTGTGTGTGTATGTATGTATGTATACACACTTGTATAGTCGACACTATAAAACGAGCTCACGCAAATAATAGCAATTTCTTTCTGCCTTGTACAAGACAATACTTTTATGCAAAATTTCAAAATATATAATAAAATCCAGATTTTTTTTTGATATATTAAAATATATGTTACATATGATTAGAACACAAATAATGAGTTGTGAATAATAAGCAAGAAATAAATAATGCATTTTCAAATAAAAATATATCAAAATATGAAATATATCAGAAATTTTATATTAGAAGGAATGTAACACAATTAAAGATAACCCTATACATAAGATTACTTAAAAGTTCTGTTGTCCCTATCAAACTTCAATAATTACAACTCTTTTTTATTGTACAAATATGAAAATTGGAAAACATATAAAAGAAATATAAATAATCAATTTCCTAAAATTCATACTTAGACTTATTATCAAATATTAATATTAATATTTTTAGATATAACTAGTGTAAAATTATTATTGATAACAAAATACATATTCGTTTCTAACATTGTAGATCAGAGTTTAGAAAATTAGTGAATTTTTAATCCATAAATAATAGGCATTAAAAAATATTAAAAACAAAATTTGACATTTTTTGCAATTCACAATAATAGATATAAAATTTATTGATAATAATTTCAGATTATTACAAAATATAAAAGGATTGTATACGCATTTTGATATTAGCCCGGATCGCTGAGCATGCACGTCGATTTTTCGATATTTGTGGTGTAGGGAGAAAGGTGGTGGCGTAAATCCTAAGATTATATAGAAGTATTTTAGTCTTTGAAGATTGGCTTTGTGGTCTGTGAAACGATGGTTCGCAGGGAAAGCAATGTAGGAAGATCGGCTACGTGCTCGAGTGGACGACTACAGAAGCCCCCGGCAATTAGGGACGGCACCAATGCCGTATCTTCAAAACCATCTCAATTTTTCTACGAATAAAAATGTTAAAGTCGGAAAAAAATGACGAATCCATCTCGAATAATATATGCTTATGGCTATTCATACTTTTAATTTTTTTTTTTTTAAATGAATATTTTAGATCGTTTTCCTGTTTTAAAATAATAAAGTAAATATATACTATATATAAATTTAAAATAGCACTTTTATGTTTAGAACTATATATAGCACAGCCCATATATAACTTCATGATTTAATAATACACACACACACACACACACACACACACACACACACATATATATATATATATATATATTCAATTCGCAAATAACAACGCTTAAATAATTTACTATATATTTAATATAAATTAAATAAAAAATTGTATTTGAGTAGACAACTTACTCCATTTTTTTATGAAACATAAATAATATATACACATATTCGTTATCCCGAATCTGGGATCCTCTGGGCGTGCGTGCAAAGAACAAAAGAAAACACCGAGGGAACAAATAAAGAGCGCTATCGTATCAGCTCCACGTGAATCATAAAGGAAATTCAAAAATGGAACAGAGGTGGATGAAAAACGACAAGAGAAAAAAAAGAAAAAAGAAAGAGGGAAAAAGAGCGAAAAAAATAGCGTGTAGTCGCGTATAGCAGAAAATAAAAATGTAAAGGCATAATCAAAAGACAAATGAGCACGAGAAGCCTGGACAAAAGGAGACGTGGAATAAGGGAGCGAGGAGGAGGTTGGAGCAAAACGAGACACGAGAAAACGTCAAGTCGAGTGCTTGAAATTGGTAGTGAAGGCAAACCCCTGGTTAGGGCTGAACATAAAAAAAATCGTATCCTGCACATACATTTACACATAAATAAAATAGAAGATCGCAATAAAAAATTCGTGCGCCGAGAAAAAAAATATTCATTATGACTAGGTTAAATTTGATAGCTTTCAAATTTGAAGCAAAAATAACACGTTTACTAATAAAAAATATCAATCTGTGTACAATAAATAATTTTATGCAAATGAGAATAAAATAAATTTCGTCGCTGATGTGAAAGTTGAACCCCTAAAGCAGTTTCCGCATCGTGGGCGCGACAGGACTCCTTGTTAGCGGTGCGCGCACTAATTGCTATAGTGATCATTAGGTAAGAAGGACTACGAGGTAGCAGTTGACAGTCTTCAGTTTTGAACATTCATGCACAATATGCATATATAAAAACGAAAATAAATATATGAAAATAAAATATACAAGTAAAATTTCCAAAATAATAAAAAAAATGTTTTTTAAACAATTACGAAAAAAAGCTTTAATTAATTTGTTAAAAATTTTCCTTCAAGAAAAAAACTAATTTTTATTAAAAAAAAATCAAAATGAGAAAAACGGAAAAAACAATAATAAATCTTATTTTCATGATTTTCTTAAAAAAACAAAGCACTTTCAAGTATCCCTTTTTTATATAATAGAATCGAACGGGTAAATAACTTTGAACAGATTACGAAATAGGTAATAATAAAATAAATACATTTTAAAATTTTCTTTTTAACAATACACACACAAGTGTGTATGTATATAATAAAATACTTCGCTTTTCAAAATGAAATACACATATGAAAACCACAATTCTAAAAAAATATTAAACCCAATTCGCAAAAAAATATGATATTAAAAATAATTTATAGATAGTACCGGAAATATGAATTAAATAAACATATGAAATTAATATTTTCAATAATAATTATCATAAAATTAAAAAAAACAACTATATATCCGTCAAAATTCTAATTATTATTATACCATATAATACCATAAATAAAACGTGAATAAGAGTACATTTTCACAACTACACAAAACTTTATAAGTTTATACAATATATACCTATACGATTTTTTTCACAATAATAGTTTAAAAATTGCGACAAAAGCGACCATACAAACATTAATATGGGTTATATTGGAAGCGCACGTATATAAAAAATAGAATGATAGTCATTTAATGCACGATCAAAGCACCACCGAACACAATAGTAATTCTTCAAGATGAAAGGAGTTTTTTTTCCATCTCAATGCGATGGTTTCACGAGCTTCAATCGTCTTGAAGAATATACTTTTTCCTCTTTTATTTACGTTCCTTATCTGGGCAAAAAACCATGAACGAAATCTATTGAAATGGAAAAGAAATTACTCCCTGTCAAAATATTTTATCTGAACGCAGTAAACGCATTGCAATGATTTGATCAGGTAGAATAAAACGCATGATTACTTAAACACATAAACATTACATTTTTCAAATATAATCCCATAAAAACCACTAATATTCAGAAAATATACTATAGAATTTAAAAGGAGATATTTATTTGTCATTATTATAAGCATTAAATTATAGTCTATAAAATTTTATTTAAATTATTCATTTTTTTTCAAATTAATTTTGCTTTAATATATTATCAGTGTAATTTATTATATTTCTGTCTAAAAAAAAATACATCTTTAATTTATCAAGAGATAAATTACATAATTCAATGTAACAGGAATCGTAAATGTTCGCGAATAATAATACAAACAAAAAAAATGAATGAACAAAACATCCTTTACAACTAAACATATAATAAGGGTGGCAAATTCTTACAACGTTTACTCAGAATCTAAAAGATAATTTCAGGATTATATACATTCGAAGCGGAAGTTCGTCCAATTATAGCAATCTTTCAAATATTCATCCATTATATTTATTGCAAAAAATATTTTAATGTGTAAATGTACAAAATTGCAAGCAATAAATACAAAAAATAATAAAATTGATATTTAAAAAAATATTATTGGAAATTTCTTTACATGAATTAAATATTTATAGAGAAATTACGTTTTAAAATTAATTAACAAAAATTAGAACGTAAGATTAAAGTTTTAATTAAATAAGTTGTTTAATCAAATCATTGCGTAGGTTTGAACCCTATCGTTTCCGCATCTTGAACCGGGGATGTCTCGACCGCATGTTAGACCTATAAGGAATTTTAATAAAAGTTGAAAATTTAAATTGTGTTCCATAAATCCAAAGGAGTCGCGAACGACCCAAAACCTTTTACACACGTTTGATTTTATTAAATACGTTTAAGGGTTATAATAGCACTTTGAAAAAAATTCAACGCTTTTCTATGATGCAGGTGGAGCTAAAGAAGGTGCAAAATGTGAGAAATCCCATATTACGCAACCCTCCTTCTACTGAACAAATCGCCGATGTCCAGCACAGAAGTTTCACGCTTGTCTGAACGAACTGATTGCATGCCAACAGCAGCTCCTTTACCTTTTCTAAAATTGGAACTAGGTTCTTTTAAATTTTAAAGAAATCAAAAATATAGCGCATTTCAAAATATAATATTAATTCAACAATGAAAAGAGAACTTATGCACAAATACAGTTAAAATATTTTATGAAAAAAAAACAAGCAACTGATCCTGGATATTGACAAAAAGAACTATTTTCATAAACTCTTAATTTTATACAAACATTTAATATGTACTAATGTGATCAACAAGTAAGGTGAAATTGTCATTTAAAACTCCCGGGCATGGAAGGCAGGTAAATTGTATTTTTTTTCCTAGTTTGGTAGGACTGTCTATAACATTTGCCAAGCGTCTGTTTGTCAAAAAATTTAATTATCTCCGAGTTACACGTGTTTTTACAACTCTTTGTTTCTTCATCACGATAATGCACCATGTCATACTGCATTGGTTCGTCGTGACTTTTTTGCCAAAAACTCGACTCATAACATTCCACAACCACTGTATTCGCTTGATTTGGCTCCGTGCGACTTCTGGCTATTCAGCAAACTCAAAACCCACAATTGACAAATTGAGAAGATAAAAACCGAATCGAAGGTCTTGAAGGCTATACCGGAAAAAGACTATTCCGACTGTTTCCAGGACTGGAAAAAGCGTTACTGTTTCCAGGGATTATTTTGAAGGAGATGAAATTGATTTGGAATAATAAATAAAGAATTTACATTTTATAAAAAATTCACCTTACTTTTTGATCACAGTGTTACATGACAGTTGCATTATGGGATTACCAGGTGAAAAATGTTGTCTTGAGCATCGTCTACTAGTTTTTTTATATTTTCGGATGTAGTTGATTTTTCCCCTTTTTACTCCTTACACAATGATCGGCCTGTCCTAAGGGGCATAGCTTCGCTTTGACGGATGCAGCACATCAGGTGGCGCATCATAAAGGCAATGGAAGCAGCATCACACCAGAAGGCACAGCTTTAAACAACTTTTTCTTAGAAGAGGGTATTATCGGTGTTACACAACTCTAGGCACGTTCCACAGAGTGCTCGCTTTCGGCGCTATACCTCATGGACAACGAATCACGACTTCAATCTTCTTCAAAGAGAACTGAGCCCCGTATTTGCAGTTGCATGTAGAAATATTTATGAGCTATTGATTTTTTAACCTTAATATAATTTATGTGATTCTGCCGACATCTACTATTTCATGATTAACTTTTATTAAATATCAAATATTATAATTGTTACATCGTTTTTTTTCTTCTTGACTGTCGAGAACACAATGTGTAAGTTCTCTTGCAAATATTCCAGTCAATATTTGTCATTTTAATATTAATTGATCATCATTAATTAAACAAAAAAAATCTATTTGCATTAATGAAAAAATATTAACCAATTATATTTGAGATGATATATTAATGCCGATTTACAAATTCACAATAGATGCTATATTGAAAATAAGTTTAAAATATGAAAAATTACGGTTAATTAAATAGAAAATTGAAAAATAAATAAAATCAAGACTATTAAGTCAAATTTGACTGAATAATAATAAAACATACATACATAAATACACGCAAAAATAAATATATATCAAATAATTTTTTTCAGTGAACATTTTAAATATATTCAAATTTGTTTCCGCGTAGAGTACTATACTGGCAGTCGTCGACAAACACATTATGGAACTCAATTATTCGATATTTGGCGGGTCACCCCCCTCATGAAGTTTGGTGCGAAGCAATTCACGCGGGTTCATTCGTGACGACAGACATCAACAATACAAAACGGCGTTTGAACGTTTATCTTCCGGAAAATTCGCAGAATACAATAGAGGGCGAACCCTCGCAATTCAACATCGTCATACGGCAAGCCTAGTACTACTAAACCCGAAACGCCCCGAATGATTCTCGTTCAAAAATAAGCCGGAAAATCGAGATCAACACATCCAATTATTTAGGAAGTTTATAAATTTCACTAATAAATGTACAAAAATTGAAAATAACTCGTAAAAAATAAAACTAGAAAACAATGACCACATGTCAGTGCGAAACGCCCTCTATTCTTCTGTACTTCGTAAAACGATATAGGGTTGACAATAATAATACGGGGTAGTTGTTGTCGGAGGTAAAAGGGTCTTCCCTCTGGTCCAGACAGAACGGGGATAAATTCGATTAACAGCATATGACAAAATAACGCACACCTCATTTTTTTTGTAAACCAAAAATATCTTTAGACATACAATTTCTTAATATTATTTTTATGACTCAACATTAAAATTTGTAATTAAAACTACATCATCCACAAGACACTAAACATAAACTATAATCAACAAATTGATCTTTTTAAATTTCAATAAGTAAAAAAAGATAAATATACTAAAATAATATAAGAGTTCAAAAATAACAATTTATATAGATATTTTAAAATTCCAATCGTAAAAAATTGCTTCACATTAATTTCAAATAATATAATCTGGATACATTTTATCTACAATACTTATTTAAATAATGCATAGTGACTACAAACGAATAAATAAATGTATGATATAAGACCGCTCGTTCGATTAATTGTACAACAGCGAAAAAAAAGATCACCGATTCTTCAATTGTCGTGATTTAATTGAACGTTTTCGTTACAACGGCTTCAATATAATTTCGACTAACATTTGAGAACACATCGGACGCCCGGAGGCTGTGGGGACGAGGGTGTGGTGGTTCGTGTGTAATTAATAAACAATTGCCGACAGTGCGCATATTTCGGTGCGTTTTGCCGCTAATTGATCGCATTGTGTTCGGTGACGAGAGCACAAAGCGCGTCGGCAACTTCAGCACGTGCCATACACACACGCGTTCATGTCATAAATGTAAAATAAATAAGGAAAATGACAAAAACGTTAAATTGAAAATTCGAGTGCGTATAAAATATTCATATATTAAATTGAAAATAACAAAAAAATCGTCTAACTACGTCCAAAATACTAAGCCACTTGAACATATTTCTCTGATCCTTCCTTATAAATAAAATTATAACTTGTATATTCTTAATTGAGTTTAGTAAAAATACAATACATATTTTCAACAGTATGTACATTGAAATTATAAAACAGCTAAAATATATATAAAAAGATACGTTACTCGTTCTTCAGTTTTAAAATTTCATAAAATATAAGAATAAATTGAAATATTTATTAAACTTATTTTATTTTAATTTTTTATCAGCAAGATAAAATATCCCCAGAGCAAAAAAATTCTCAACCCCAACTATATATTATGATGGTAATGTGGGTGTATATAAAATAATGCAAACACGTGTTATAAATACTGAGCACAATAGCAAAACGTGTGCACTCCTCAGGAGTTCTGATAATTGATGCAATGGTAAATGCCCTTCAAACAGCAAATAAGCTACTCACACTTACAAAATTTTTAGACGTTCAAACTAACAATCAATCAATCAATATATATATATATATATATATATATATATATATATATATATATATATATGTGTGTGTGTGTGTATGTGTATTTATTTCTTAAAAAACTTCAAAACTAGACCAGTCAACTGGGATAATAGATTATATATTTAAAAATATATATAAATTCATGTACTAACTTGCTTGCATGTAATGTGGCGGCGGTTGTACATTTCCATATTGTCTATCCATTGGTAACTGATGGCCCAACATTCTATGACCAGCAGGACCTAAAGTAGCTGTTGATGTCGATTGCACCATTCCTTAAAAAACAAATACAAACATATACTACTGTAATCAAACAGTAAAATAAAATTGTCATTTAAAACTCCCGGGCATTAGAAAGTCTGTAAATTGTATTTTTTTCCTAAGTTGGTAGGACTGTCTATGACATTTGCTAAGTGTCTGTTTGTCAAAAGGTCTAATTATCTCAGAGTTACACGTGTTTTCACAATTCTGTCTGTGTGTGTGTGTAATCATCTTTAAAATTAATCTAATCAACAAAATAAAAAAATACCAATTCTTGGTCGCCAATTTCGATCTTCTTCAAATGATAAATCGCCAGGCTTCAAAACTCTCGGTGGAGTAATAGCACCTTTTAATCTCACTGCTGGGAAGATAAAATCTTCTGAATATTCAGGATTTACGTACTCTGCGCAAATTACTGCATTATCTAATACATGTCTTAATCCAGGTATGGGAGAAATAAGTCGCCTGGACAGAAACACAATAAATTAGTAATGATATATCAAAATTGAGGTATTAAAATTTATCTATTATCTTACCCTCCCTCGACTACACATTCATTTGAAGGAAAAACAAAACCACGTACTCCTTGACATGAATAAGGAATTTTTACTTTTGTTTTATCTCTATTTTCTGATGCTTCCAAATATGAATTTTTAATCAACAAATATGATGAATTCTTCATGCCCACATATAATCTATCATTTCCAAGCATATTTCGCATTTCTGTGAAAGTAAACAGTAATTTTTAATTAATATTAAAACATAATCACTTTAAAAATAGAAATCGTTCAATAATACTCACTTTCTGCATGTGAAAGATCATTATAACAAGTACTTAAAGCTTTAAAAAGTCTTTTTTCTTCTACAAATGGTAGAAGAGCTACACCTTGCCATGCAAATTTTTTTCCATTCAAATCGATTTTAAAATCTTCTGGATAAAAATCGATTATTGGTGAATCCTAAATAAAAAAATATATAATACTAAAATATGACGAATATATGACAAATATTTAAAATAACACCAACTGAATCGCTCATTAATTGTGCCCACGATTTTGGTACGAGTTTACCACTAGCAGCTGGAAAAACACTCATCAGCTGTTCAAGAGGACGAATCTACGAGCAAATAAATAAAAACAAATAACTTATAATTAATATCACAAAATATATATCAATTTAATGCAAAATTTTAACTCACTGGTTTTGTTCCTCTTTCAAATTGAGTTGAAAGTCCACCAATATTTACAAAATCTGATGCAAATGGGGCATAATGATATGGAAAATACCATTTCCATGAGGCACAACCTTGATAATAATAACGAAGTACCCAACATAAACCACGAACATATTGTAAAGCAACATTATATCTAAAAATAAACAAATAAATAAAATTAATGTGGCAAAAAAAAGAATAATAAATATATTTTTCAAAATTAATAACCTAAATTCTAAGTTATCCGGAATAACATCAAATTTACTTTCATAATATCTGTCTTTAAAACCATCTTCCCACAGACGAACCTCATCATGCGCTTGATCATCTTCTTCATCAGACACATCTCCAGTATTTGGTTTGGTATTTGTTTGATCATTATTCGCATCATCAAACTTTCTTTTTAAGCCTCTATGGTTTGAATGTTCAGAAGACTCGTACTAAAAATTAAAAGAAAACAAAAGTTATCAAAAATAAAAAGAAAATGTAATAGAAAAAATTACAAAAATAAAAAACATACACTAGAATTTGAATTCGTATCATGATTTTGACGCATATTAGCAATACGAGTTTTAAATGCTTCAACTCTGGCATCTTTTACAGGATTAAATGGCTGGCCCAAAGGCTAAAATCAGCAAAAATGTTGTTATGATTAAAATAAAAAAAAACATTTTTACATGCCAATATGAAATATCAAAAATACAAATAAACTAGTACTACTTGAGTATCAGGAAAAACAACCTGTACCCTTACATTCTCACCATAGGGGCAAATTGAGTATTTTCAACAAATTTAAAGTTTGGGCGTTGTTGCATTTCTCTCTTTTTTCTAGCTTTATCTCTAGCCTTAAACATCAGTTCTGTTTGTTGACGTTTTTTAAATATTTCATCTTCTGCTTCACCAAGATCAGACATAATCATCTGCACACTATCAAGATTAACATCTCCAGAATCAGTCAACCAACCCTAACAAAGTAATTAAAAATTAGTTTAATAAATAACAAATACTAATAAATCAACATATTAAAATCCATTACAAACCCTAGTTTTATAAATTGTTTTCTTATACAAACTAACTAATCGATTGATAGCACCTTCTCTAATTTCTAAACTAGGCAGATGTGGTAAAAAATCATTTCCCACAAAAAAACACATAAAAACCCAATCATCTAATGCTCTTTCAAAATCATATTGAAACGGTAAATTAGGTAATTGTAATTCTTTTTCTAAATATTCTCTTAATACATTCAGTCTTACAAAAATGTATTGATCTCGAGGAGCAATATCGATTGTATTGGATGGTACTGAAGCATCCTCCATAACTATTCCAACACATTCTTTCATTTCGTGACCTAAAAAAACAGGATATTTATAAAACATAAACATAATTTAACTCTAAATAAATAATATTTCAAAGATATATGACAAATATACCAATTTGACCACAAATGTCACAAGGCTTTGGTTTATTTGGTTTAAATTCTTCCCTGATTATTGTAAAATTGGGTTCATGTGTAGCTAATCCCAACATAATAAGATCGGCATCAGCTCCGCATAATACATGCTGAGTATTTGGATCATGATCTGGTTGACCTATTACAAAAATATAATATATATAAAAATCATATAAAAACACACGAAAATATATTTTATATACCTCTTTGTTTCCGAATAAAATCCATTATTTTATGTTCACCTTCACCGGGAACTTTAGCATCTGACAAAATAACCTTAATACCAGCCCAACCAGGATCATTATTCAATCTAAAAGTTGGTTCATAGTAAAAATCGTTTTACAATAAAACTTAATTAAATAAAAACACCCACCTGTCATGAATATAATAATGAAGACAACAACTAAGTCTATCCATAAATTCAGTTCCAGGTGTAATACAATTCAAATCAAAATGGTTTTCTTTGGGTTTCTCTGGTGGTAAATTTGCACCTTTTTCTTTTAATTCTTCTCGTATTCTTGCAATTTCAATTATTTTTTCCTGAGATTCTTTAGAAGCTCTAAATCTTCGAGACCTCTGTTGATTCATTTTAGCACAAGGCGCCTGAAAACAATCACAGAAAATAACGAATTTCTTTAATACATTACACACAAATAATTCGAAATAAGCTAAGTAAAGGTTTACACACACACAAACTCTTTATATGACATTTTTATACACGATTTTGAAATAACGCGGTTCACCAATAAGAATAAATATATTTTTTTTAACATAAATTTCTTGTTCTAGCACGAATTCCAAAAATTTTTATTACACACTTTTTATATTTCAATTGTCTATTTGCCTGAGTGGAATTTTGTAAACGATTTTTCGAACACTTCCCAATGTCTGATTGAGCTGAAATTTGCATACTTGTTCACTCTCGATAACAATGCAACAATCAATTAACAGATTAATAAAATAATTAACTCAATTGGTGGAAATTAATGCGATGTGTCGAATATACAATGGTATATTTATCAATAAATTTATATAATACAATGTTATTATTATTATTAATACATGCGATGTAAGTATTATTTTAGAAAAATTTTTATACACATAATTATTTAATTCTAATGTTTTGTATGTTCCTTTAATATGTTTTTTGTATGTTTTGTATATTCTAATACGTTCTGTACTTAAGAATCAAATTTTCACTATACACTAATTTTATCTTTTTTTTATATTTTTTTTTATTTTATTTTATAATTACTTAAGTAATATGAATTTCATTATTTTTTTGGGAAAATACATGGAGATTTTTTCATCTTACATGATTTCAAAAAATTGTTACATATCTCTAAATTTTCCATATTTCGTTTTTATTTATTTACACAATTTTTTTACACGTTTGCTAAGGAACATTTCTACTATGTAAGAGAATTGAGTATATATATATATATATATATATATATATATATATATATATGTGTGTGTGTGTGTGTGTGTGTGTGTGTGTGTGTGTAAGCCTTTTAAGTGTCTTTCAAAACGCAAACATCTTTGGATTTGAACCAAGAAATTAGTTTATTACACAAATATAGATTGAATTCAAATATCTCGTGTTATTTTTGTCAATAAAAAATAAAACATACAACGCCATCAATAGCCATATACAGAAGTTTTCTTGGTCGTACAATTCTGAATAAACGGTCGACACATTCAAAAATAGCAACCATCATTTCATCTTCATCTTTTGGAGCTAAAATAATGAAAAAATGAATTATATATATATATATATATATATATATATATATATATATATATATATATATATATATAAATATGGATACCTGGTTTGTCTTCTGGATGCGTACAAGGATGAATAATTCCATTCATATCTAAATATAAATTATCAAACTCCATTCCATTGGGATTAGGTTGTGATGAATCAACAGGAATCACAACACCATCTACTTCAGTAGGCTAAAAATATAAATGAACAATTAAAACGTTTTTTAAACATTAAAATTACAATACTTAATTTTAAAAAAATGTATTATAATAAAATAAACTTCCTAGTTTTTAATCATTCACTAATCACTAAATTTTTAAACTAAACTTATATATTTATGACACAAGTTGTAGTTCAAATATTTCAACTTATTTTTATAAGTTCAAAATATTTAACTAAATAATAAGACAGCATAAAAATAATCTTTAAATGCAATTTAAGCATTGATAAAAAATTGAATACTAAATTGAATGAATTTAAAAAACATTCTTAAGAAAATCGTGCCCATTATATATTAACAGGTTAATAAACAGAAAAATAGAATAATTCTTAAAATAAAAAAATATATATATTGAAATGTTATAAGGTAAAATTTTATGAATATAATATGCGAATTGAATTAAAAACTCATTAAAAAACACAAAATACGACGTCATTGAACAAATATTTAACTGAAAATTTTTTAAAGAAAATATTCTTAATACGTTAAACGCAATATGGTCAAAGTTAATAGGGTTGTCGACTGACAAACGTCACTAATATGGTCAAAGCTGACCTCCGGACAGAATTACTATAAATAGAAAATTTACACTACACAAGATAGCATATGCTACAAAATAGCATAAAATTTACGCGACATCCAGTATAGAAATTATCAAATACAATTGTTCTACCGGAATCATTAAAAGCGTCGATTAAATCTACAAATTCAAAACAACTAGTGCACACGTTATAATACGTTTAAAAATATATCGCGCGCATTTTAAATTGACTTTAAAATAAGAACATTTAAAAAGCATTATAGAAACAGAAAAAAAAACTATAATGATAATGTGCGAGCGAAAAACGCGATATATTGTATTTAAATAGATTAGAGGTTATGTTACGCGCGAATTAGTATACACACCATTTGTTCGATGCATTCTGCGATAACGCTAGGATATTTGCGACTCAACCACCGGAAGAAGGCGGGAACTCCCATTGTGAAGCGAAAAATATGAAACACTAAAAGATACCACAATTAACAGACAGCCGACGAACAAACATAAAAAAAGCACGTCCACACGCCGAACCGGCGTCGTATAACATGATTACAACGTCACGATACTAAATACAAACTACCAATTATGCATTGTTACCAATACAAAGAAAATTAAAAAAACTATTAGATTAAATTAAAATATATTATAAATCTATATATATATATATATATATATATATATATATATATATATATATTTTTTTTTTTTTTTTTGACAATGATAATAATTATAAAAAAGATGGATATTCTAAAGCCATAATGGTGAACCAATAGTGCCAGATATGGCTCTTACGAAAATCATGCTGACAAATTATACAGGATAAGGACCAAAAAGAAAACGAGAATCATTAATATTCCATCAACATTTCTACAATAGTTTATTTTTTGTCCACCATTTTGAGAACAAATTATTTCCATAATTATTGTGATTACCTAAATTAAAAAAAATGGTACTTTTGAATGAATTTTTAATGTTTATCACCTATATTTGGTTCTTTTTGATGAGAAAGTTGCCGACCACTGCCTTATATAGATAAACTTTCACAATATCCGATTAATCCACTGATAATCTATAAAACGTATGCATCATCGGATACGTATCGACAGGATGAATCGAATGCTGAAAACTATTTACAAATCAAACTTTATTCAGCAAAATTATGAGATCAAAACATATTGAGATATATAATTTTATCCTAATTAATTCGCCGACAACGCGACAAGTAATATTTATATTTTTTAGCACGCACACATAAAAAGGTTCACTACCACTGCTTTTTGAAATAATATTTATACGGTTTATTTATTATTTTTAATTTTAATTGTTGTGCTATTATGATTACATATAAAAAAATGGTCTTCAAAAGTATTACTAAGGTAACTGTCAAAATGACAATCGGCGCAAATATAAGCATGTGAATTTAAAGAGGCGATGTTACATAATTTATTTTCAATGAAGATATATTGCATTTATTTTTTTTTACTATAAATACATATTATAATGAGACTCACAACACGATTGTTTCGTCAAATTGATTCGCTTCGTAATATTGGAATTTTAGCACATATTGATGCCGGTGCAATAAATTTGAATTATAATATAATTCATTTTATTATTTGATTTGACTAAACAATTTCTTGTACATTTTTAATATTCTGATTAATTAGGAAAAACTACAACCACCGAAAGAATGTTATTTTATTCTGGAACAATTCGCAACATGGGAGAAGTTCACCATGGTAATACAGTTACAGATTTTATGGATCAAGAACGTCAACGAGGAATTACGATCAAATGTTATTAGTCTTTTATGATTTTAAATCGTATTTTATATTTTTTTCTTAATTTACTACAACATTTTATATATATTTAAAGCTGCTGCCGTTTCATTTAATTGGAAAGATCATCAATTCAATTTAATTGATACTCCTGGACATATAGATTTTACTATGGAAGTAGAACAAAGTTTAGGAGTTTTAGATGGTGCTGTTATAATATTAGATGGTTCAGCAGGTTATGCGTCATTCAGGAATAAAATTTTAACATTAATTTAATAATTATTTTAACAATGTAATTAAATAAATTATTGTGTTAGGTGTGGAAGCTCAGACTCTTACAGTATGGAGACAATGTAATAATTATAATTTACCAAGATTAATTTATATAAATAAAATGGATAGAAATGATGCCAATATAAAAATGTGTCTAAAAAATATTAAAGAAAAATTAGAAATCGAGCCGATATGTTTACAGATACCAATCAAAACTAGTGACGAAAAATTAAAAGGTAATAATTAACATTTATTTATGTGTTCATTGATTTATATTTGTTTCATTAGTTTACATAAAGTTATTTATCAGGTGTTATAGATATAGTTAATTTACAAAATATAATATGGAATATAGAAAATAGGGGGAGAACTTATGTTTGTCAAGATTTAACTGAAAAAATACATGGTAAAATATGGGAAGAAGCTATGGAAGCTCGTCGAGTTCTAACAGATACTTTATCTACATATGATGACAAATTGGCTAATACTGTCATAAATTCAAATACCTTGGACGATATTAGTTCCTCATCTTTAAACAATGCTATTAGAAACGTAACTTTAAATTTAAAAGCATTTCCTATATTATGTGGAAGTTCTTACAAAAATATTGGGGTTCAGTTACTAATGGATAGTATTATAAATTATTTGCCTTCGCCATTAGAAAGAAATGAATTTTATAAATGTTTCAGTAATGATTTTTGTGCAAAAGTTTTTAAAGTTCAGCATGATAATCAGAAAGGGGTTCTTACTTATGTTAGAATGTTTTCCGGTAAACTCTCAAAAAATCAAAAATTATATAATGTTACTAAAGAAAAAAGCGAACAGGTGAATATGTTTACAAATTTTATTTTATAGTTTAACTTACGTATATTATAAATTGTGATATATAACTTCAGGGTGGTAATATATATATTCCTTATGCTGACGAATTCCATAATACAATGGAAATTACTAATGGAAACGTAGCTGTTATTTGTAATCTTAAAGTTAGTATTTACTTTCAATTAATCAATACACTATTTATAAATTTAAAAGTAAAATAGATTTGTATATTCCACATTTAATTTAGATTGCTATGGTTGGTGATATTATTACATCTTCCCAAGCAGCAGCGTCTAAAGCAAATAAAGTCCTTACAGAAACTTTATCTACTTCGCAAAGTATAAAAAATCTTTCTTTACCACCATATATATTAAATAAAATTTCTCAAGATATAAGTCCACAAGAAAAGGCTTCTTCTATATTTGGAATTTCGACTATAATTCCCGATCCAGTATTTTTATGTTCTATTGAATCACCAAGCTTATCATATCAATCTGCACTAGATAAAGCTCTAATTGAATTACAACGAGAAGACCCAAGTCTTAAAGTTACTCAAAATACTGATACAGGACAAACTATTTTAGCTGGTATTTTTTTTCTAATAAATATGTAATACCAGTATATTATTTTCTAATAAATATACTGGTATTTTTTTCTTACATTTGTTTTTAAATTTAATTTTTTTTTTAAATTTTAGGAATGGGCGAATTACATCTAGAAATTATTAAAGAACGTATTAAAAGAGAATATAAAGTTGATGCAGATTTAGGTCCATTACAAATTGCCTATAAAGAATCAATTAAATCCAAACAAAAGGATTCTTGTGTTTTTGAATCTAAAATTGGTGATTCTAAACAATCTGTAAATATTACTATGTCAGCTTATCCTCGTGATGACTCGAATAAAAAGGAATTATTAAAGTATGTTTGAAAATTTTATTTCTTTTTCTAAATTTCCATTTAATTTTTCCAAATTAATTGTAATTTACTTCCAGATTAGATAAATCTCCAGAATATAGTAGCAATCTTGCACAATTATATCCAAAACATCTTAATGCTATTAAATTAGGAGTTGAATCTGCTATGTGTCATGGTCCTAATGCTGGATGTCCCGTAATTTTTTTTAAATATATTCTTACAATTTTAATTATATATTTATTTTAAATTGTATATATTTATTTTATAGATGATAAATATTGGTGTTATGCTTCATTATATAGAAATTGGCCGAGGGACATCAGAATCATTTATAGCAGCTTCTGTTACTCGTTGTTTGAAAAAAGTAAACACAATATTAATTAATTAGACTTTTTTCAATAATGCATTATAATTACTTATTTAATTCGCGTTCACTACTTAATTTACAGATTTTTCAGTCTTGTGATTCGTTATTACTAGAACCTATTATGTTTATTGAGATTGTCTGTCCTGAAGAATATTCCTCTAGAATCATAAATGATTTATCAAGAAGACGGTCGGAATTACTAGACATAAAAATACGAGGAAAAAATAAGGTATCGTTTATATTTTAACATAATTAAATCTTTCATTTTATAATTGTACATTGCATATTCTGTGTCTAGATTATTGAAAACTTAACACCTCTCTCTGAATTGACTGGTTATTCTACGGAAATACGATCGTTAACATCAGGAAGAGCAACATTTACAATGGAATTTCATAGTAACCAGGAATTATCTTCTATAGAAAAAGAAAAAGCTATTGCAAATATTAGAGGATTCTAATTCAATAACAAATTTAAATAATTATATGAATTTTTTAATGTATAACAAATTATTTTTAAATTGCATTAAAACAACTATTTATAAATCACCTTAAAAATGTATTTACTTTTTATAGATTTACATTAATATAACATATTATAGAATATATATATATATATATATATATATATATATATATATATATATATATATATATATATATATATATATATATATCAAGTCAGAACATAATGAAATTATTTTATTACAAAGATTCACTCAATTAATCGCATAATCGATACTGTTATTATAAAAAAAAAATTCAACGAAAAAGCGTATGTTTTAGTTTTGAAATTGAAAATAAATTTTATAAACATTGTATAAGGATTTATGAATATATTAAAAAAACAGAAATATTTATCATATCATTTATTAAGCAATATATTCAATATTACAGGTTTCTAATATAAAAAAAATAACATTAAGGTATATATTCTATATTATATAAAAAACTATTACAATTTAATTAAAATAACTACATACGCGATATTTTGCCATATGCATACTGCTCATCAAAATATTAAAATCACCAATGATATCAACATACATTTCAGAACTGATATTGCTTTAATTCCCTTACGATCATTTTTTTCAACTCATTTTCTATATTGTTTTTAATTTATATATGAAATTAATGATAATTCATATATGAAAACTGCATCTATAAACCACACTACACTTTTCATAAATATTGTAGAAACATCAAATTTATATCCTTTCATAATTCATAACATCAGTCTTGAAAAATATCTAACTACATTCATATTGTACATACGATTGGTACTGTTTTCATAAGGCAGAAAGCTACGTTATCAATTAAAAATTTTCCATTGGACTAGGATAAACAATTAATATATTGTAATAAAAAATAACAGTGAAATATTATTACTATAATAGGAGTAATAAGAAATGCATTAGAAACCCAAAATTAACTCAATCATAATTCTATTATTTATAATACTTTTTTTGCTTCAACAATATTACGTTAGAATAATTTTTGTACTTCAAATAAAAAATAAGTTAATAAAAATGCAATGCCTCCTTTATAATCATAAATTCATTAATTAAAATACTGAATATCTATCTATAAATAGATGTTCGTCAAATTTTTTAATTATGTTAAATGTCAGTTTTTAAACGAAACCCAAAAGTTGCAATTTTAAGATGTTACTACTGAATTTTTTGTTTGATTTGAATTCTACACATTTCCAATTTTGTATCTAATTAACTTAATAATTTCACCATTGATTCAGTCTTCAAAATATTCCTAAACTATAAAATTGAAATTTATCACTACAGTAAAAAATCTACAGGAAAATTAATATTAATTTCGTTCTTCAAATACAGTTAAATCTTGATTTAACTAAACGTAATATTGGTGAAAATAAAAGAATGCAATCTTTTATTTATCGGAACATTTTACTCGCGGATCATGTTTATCATTCAGCATTGATGATCATTTACAAATCACAATCAGATAATAATTACATAACACTACATTGATAAGGATAAAATTTATATTATTTAATAGTATATTTCTGATATAGTCAAATATGTAATATTATATTAAAATGAGAATAAAATTTATAAATTCAAAAACGTTATAACCAATAATTAAAATTATTACATAGACAATGTTAGTAAACACACAACAGTATTTAGTAATTTATAAATCTACTATGTATAATGTTTATTCAATATATTTTTTTTCTTTTAATCAACTTCATTAAATGTTTAATAGTAATATGTACAAGCATGAAAACATTTTTTATGTTCTTTTTTATTATCACACGTAATACAAATATTGACAACAAATAAACATTTATAGATAAACAACATTAAATAATAAAGTAGTGCATATTGTTAGATTATAACGCGATGATGTTATTATTTTATTATATGGATAGAAAAACATTGTAGAATATTTGTGTCGACTTTTGTGAGGTGTGTTTTTCAAGTTCACTTCTCTGATCGTTCACCCTGAAAATAATAAGGGCACGCATAAAATTATATATTCATGTAAAATGATAAAAACAAAAAAAAAAGAAAGCGCAAATATTTCGAGAAATTCGTTAATAAATAATAATTTTTTTTTTCAATTATACATTCCATTTCATATAATTATCAATATTTAGCAAACGTATTAAAAAAATACGTAACGAATTTCATTTGTATTTGTGATACAATTAAAAAAAAACGACAAATAAACACAAACAACCTTCCTTTTTTACAATTATAATATATAGTAAAAAACATAAACTTAAAAAAATAAAATATTAAAAAAAACTTAAAACCTTTTCAATATAGTATAATGATTGAAAGAAATAAATCCCTTATTTTTAATTCACTATCGTGTTTCCCAACTATTTTAGAATCATACCCGTATCTAAATAAGTCAAAAATAATAAAAAAATATATAACTAAAAAAACGCAATATTATCTTTAAGTTATTCTTTAAAATAGTATTCAAATTTTGCCCTTTCTCCCTTGATAACGTAGTGAATACTTATCATTCAGAATCTGATTTACAACCAATGTCAGTTTGCTTCATATGAATAAAAATATGATCGCAGTGTTGTGATAAGCATAGCTAAAATAAATATGTAGCAAAAGTGTTAAGAATTTTCCAGCTTCACAATTCAAAATATTCGTGAATAGGAAAGACTAGTTTCAAAATTAATATACATATACAAAGACGGCACATAAAACGGCATATTATTAATTAGTGTACAATTTTACATTAGAAAAAAAAATGCAAAAGGTGCATTTCCTCACTGACGTCGATTAATTTGAATTTGTTCTTCCACTCAACGACACCTAAACTAATCACTTAAAATATGTCTGAAAATTTGCAAAACTTTTACTTGAAAATATTTTAAAATTATAATGAAATCTCACTGCACCTTGATAATGTTCGATAATTCGTCGATTAAAGTTTCGTAACGATAAGCTACACGTATATCGGGAACATTTGTTCTCGTAATATCATTTCCAGCAACACCTTCCTTAGTATAATTTGGACCCAACCAATGTCGTTTTGACTGAAAACAATTCAAAATATGTACATTTTAATATCTACACATATAATAAAAAATGTGCGTTTATTATAAGAACAAATGTAAAGTTTAATAAAAATTTATCCAATTATTGAAAAACTGTCCAACCAAAATTTTTCACAAAAATGTATAAAATCATAATAAAACTTACCTTATGTGGAAAACCGCTCATTAGAACACTGTTTCTTGCTAATTCACACATATCGCATGAACTCAATTTCCATACTTGAGCAGCAATACTGTATTCTTCCATCAAGGGTTCCTATAAAGCAAAGTAAATATTCTAAAATTACGATATCTAAAATACTAATATTTGTAATAATAATGAATGAAATTTTACTTTTGTAAAGTGAAATTGCAAAGGATCGTCAGTACTGAGTGATACGCATAATCCGCGAGCTAAATATTCCGGTAAAGGATTGCGATGGTAATTTAAAAATAAGGAATTATTGCTCAATGGTGACATTGCAATACCAATTTGTCCCAAATAATACAAATATTGTAAAACTGGAACCTAAAATTATATATATATATATTCATTAAAAAAATTAAAATATAGCAAAAATTATTATGTTATTTTAATCACTTTTCTAAGTAAGAGTCCATGTGAAATATTTTCAGCCATCATAAAACCACAAACTAAATGTTGAATTGGACCAGCTTCTCCACAGTGTGGTCTTAAAACAAATGTGTTCATACCTTGTTCCCTATAAATTATTAATTTAATTAATAAATAATATAAAAATGATATTATAATCAGTACTAAATAACTAACTTTCTAAAGTGATTTAAAACTGTCATATTGGCATAAACATAATATTGATAATAAGCATATGGTGGATTTTCTTCATCATTCCAGTCTTCGGGTACAGGCACATCTTTATCAAATAATGGATTTTCTGGTTTACTTTCGTCATCCACAGAATCAAACCCTATAACATACTGTAAATACAAAAATATAATATAATCATACAATCTTTAAATAATTTCGTTTTTCAATAAAATATGTTATTATATATATTCACAAACCTGTAAAAATTTATGAAGTTCTGGATGAGCTTCAGGATTATTTGTTGCCTCGAACAATGGAAGAAATATATTACTTAATATTTCTTGGAAGTTATTCATCATCTTATTTAGTTTGAAGATATCACTAAAGGAAATAAACAATACAAAACTCTGTCCAACAAAGGTAATAATATTTTTTTCAATATATTACACAACTTACTATAATCTTGGAATTTGAATGAGCCAACGAATATTATTTGAATAAACATCATAATTAATAGCCCATTTTGCTAACTTTTCCCATTCACTAGTGCTCTTACCATAAATAGATAATCTTAATTCAGCATTTTGATATTTGCTCTCTTCAAGATCTGAAGCTACTTCCTATTACAAAATAAACAATAATATTAACATTTTCGACGGTTTTAAAAATATGACTTGTATTAAGTGTTCAATTAATACCTTGATAATCCTAGCGAAATATTTACCATCTAAATAATTATCAGTTTTAAGAAATACTTCTCTCAACCTACTTTCTCCTATTGGATTGTATTTTGCGTTAAACTTATCAAATCTATGAAATGTATTACGATCCTTAAAAACAAAATAAAAATATTTTGTTAATCAAAAATATGAATTTATGTATTTAACAAAAAAAATATAATACTAACAGCATGAACATCTAACATGTCCACAGTCAAATCATATGTAGTGAGATTCATGGATTGAAATACTTCTTTTAATGTCATAGAAGCACCACGATGACAAGTCACAACTTCATCCGCATGATTTTTCAGTGTTTTCTTAATAAAGCGTAATAAATGTTTTTGATTCATACACGATGCCGCATGAATGTGAGTATCAACTTTGCTATAAATATAAAGTGAAGTAAGTTATAATGTAATTAATTAACGATATGTGTAAAGTATTTAATGACAATTACCGAATGTTATAGAAATCTCTGTGAGGAACTGCCTTTTGTGAAGCTAATTCTCTTAATTCATTAAGCAACACGTGTAACTGGAACTTTGAGGATAAATAGCTCAATCTGCGATAGCAAAACGATTTCCTATAAAATAATTAAGAAAAAATATATAATAGTGTTTCAACAAATCATACTTTTATAAAATAATCAAACAATTCAAATTTATTACAATGGTCCATTGGCAATCATAGCACAAAGAACGTTCATATCTTGTACGAATTGTGACAATTTTGTATAAGGATAATCAAGTGGTTTGTTTTGGTTACATTCTTCTTGATTAGCATAAACCTGAAATACTCCTTGAACCGGTTTTATTATATAATTTTTGCTTGGAGGTACTATGCATTCCCAAGGATCGCTATCCGAAGCTGGTACATGAACCGGATGATCTAAATTATTTCCATAATAAAATTTATAAACACTATTATAACTAAATATGCTATAGAAAATAATTCAACAATTAATTACCTTCAATGGTCATTCTATCATCGTGTTGTTCTTCTTTAGTATTTATATGATTAGAAGAATCTAAAGTACAAAGAAAACGTGCCGTCATAGATGGAAATGATTGATGAGAATCTGCCATATAACGTCTTCTAATATCCAATGCTTGAACAAGAAGACTTGAAGCCTGTTGTAAATCTTCCAGAGGGACCTTTATCAAGAACAAATAAAATGATTATGGTTAATCATCATCATCATGAAATAGCCTCAAATTATACAATTCACAGTACGTTCGAAATATTGATTCATTACTGAACACTCAATATAATTCGAACAAATTGTGAAATAGCATGTTACAATGTTTTACATTTTGATAAAGTATAGTTTGCGTGTTAAAACAATTCTTAAGAAAATAAAACGAAAATTTTCAAATACAATAGATGAAGGTCAATAGTAAGATTACAATGTAATAAAGATAATTAAGAATTGAGTCTTTGAAAAAAAAAGTAAAGAATATAAAAGTTTACTTTCCATTTATGACCTGATTGTGTTTTATACTAATATCTAATGGCTAATTACTTTTTATTTTAAAATTATATGACTAAAAGATTATTATTTGAAAATATAATTCTAATTGTGATATGAAATTTCTAATATTTTAAATTTTGTCAAGAAAACTTACACCAGAAGTGTCCTCTCCGCTGATGGATATTCTCTGAAAATGTGGGACGAAATCATGTTCATCTATCTGAAATTTCCTATCAATCAGGTCATCAGTACTACCTCCAATCACCGACCGTCTTTCTTCAGCAGCTCTGAGTTAAAAAAAAAAACCAATGTTAATCTTATAATCTTAAAAATTACAGTTTAATTCTCAATTATTAAACATAACATTATGAAATTAATTATTAATATTACATATATTAAAAATATCATTAACAACATTTTTACACTTCTATTAAAAAAAATGCACTATTACTTAATAATAATTAATAATAAAATGATTTTTTGAGAAATACTGTAAAAATTTCACTGCTTTATCAAGATTTTTGATAACATCTACATAATATACTTTTACTATTATATGAATGATTTACTTGATAATCTGAAACTTTTTTTGTTCTTTGTACCATCGTTTTGCGTCTTCCTTATTTCCAAACATTTTAATTGTTTATATTCCCATTTTTATTATTTTTTTTGTGTGTAATTACATTACAATACTACTAATTTTAAACTATTAGCTATTACAAACTATTAACGCTACTGAGAGTAAAAATAAATATATTTCCTTCTTTAGAAGACAACGATAAAAATTGAACTTTGAAAATTACTAGCAATAGTCACGACAAAAGTTAGAATGATAATGAACACTTGGATGTAAATGTATCGTTTTTTATAAGGCTTCTTTCACCTATATTTGTTTAGAAATCGATTAATATACCTTGTAATTCAGGGCTTCCAAATAAAATACATGTGAATCGAAATTCTTTTTAAAAAAATATATTATTATAGCCTATATCATTAATTTTCATATTATAAACGCTTAAAGAAAAGTAAAGTGCTAACAATTATCAAAACAAATCTAAAAAAATATAACTAAAGAAAGATCATTGTAAAAATAAATAAACGTGGTTTTTCAATATCAATACTAAATGATTTATTTCAATTACAAAAAAAATACAATTATAATTAAACAATGAATTTAATACCAATTTAGATCTATCCTTGAAAAAATTATCTGAAATCAAAGTTGAATAACTTTCAAATTACCAAATGACAAATTAATGAAAAGTACAAAATTTCCATTCAACAACTAAATCGATAAGATAATATCACATTTTAATTTTTATATTATTTTAAGAAGTTTAAGTAATAATCAAGAATTTTATCTAGGGTTTTTCTTAAAATTTGATATTTCATTGTGTTTTAAAAACAAAAAAAATAATAATTTACCTACAATAGACAAACAACATAAAATGGAATTGTTAAATTCAAAATAACAAAAAAAAAATCGATACCATTATACATTACATACATAAAATATATATATAAAAAATAAAAACTATACATTAATCATAAAAAAAAATTGTTTAATTTGTATCACGATAATTTACTTCAGATATTTAAAATTTTGATGCCAAAAATATTCTTTTTGAAATAAAATATGTACATAGAATAACATTTAAGGCATTTCATTACTCTAAATATGAAGCATATAAATATATTTATACTTACTTAACATTTATTTGCCTCTGTATGGCTAGTTTCTTTTCAATTTGCTCGATGGGAAACTGCGGTACTTCGTATGGAGCAGATAATTCGTTGGGCAATTCCAAATTTTCAGCACCAGCAGATAATGGAAACGGGGTTGTCGTTGGACTTTCACTGCCTATTAAACAAAATAAATTGAAAATATTTATAAATTTCTTATTTTATAAAATGTAAATATACAAAAGAATTTCCACATATTGTCGTTACGCCGTTAATAACATTATAAATATGTATGATATTTAAATTATGCATTATGGATAGTCGTGGAATTTAAATACATAACAACATTAAAAATATATTTCAATTTTAGATTATTATATTACTTGTATTTATCATCGGAATCACTTAAGGTCAAGTTCTTATAAATAACAACTTTATCGATCTACAAACAAAATTGTAAATAGTGAGCTATTGCGTATTTCTTCGCTTAATCATAGCGAAATAAATAAATAAATAACATATTTACGAAATAAAAAAAAAACATGTTTATATCCCGTGTGCATATTTCCAGATCAAAATGCGTTATCGAAACATTTTATTTACAAAGAGAAACGTCTCTAGTTGGCTCTTAACCCGCATATTTTACAAAATTCTATTCACAAAAGACATAAAAAATATTTATTATTCGTTCGAAGTACGAACAAAGAAAATTGCGAGTCTAGAATATTTTCGCATCTTATATTTCGTTTATTTCTTTTTAAATAATTATTGAAATTATATCTCTGAATTTATTTTAATAGCAAACGTTTATTTTTCATGTTCCAAACTTGGAACTACAAAAAAATATATATACACGACCATATACAAAAAATTATATGAACGTTGCGCTATTATGTTGTTACTATGCGCTAACATATATAGAAGATTTAGAATATAACCAATATCCTTCTTTAACGGAATCAGATATTTAATCTTTTTTTTTCACAAAACCCTTTAATACTAACATAAATGCCATAAGTGACCAAAAAATATATAAAAATGAACTAAAAAAAAAAATACTTTACGGACCGTAGACCAAAGTTAAATACTGTTTAAATAAAATTAAAGTATTAAACAGTATATCGTTTAACCCATTCAAAACGATTATCATAAATATTTGAAACAATGTTTTTTCACACCTTAAACCTAACAGTATTCTTCGTCTTTATTATCTACCGTTTTATTACTGGATTACACTTTACAATGCTATTGAATCTTTAAAAAAAAAACATTTTAACGACCTATTTTCATACATATTATAATATATGCACATAAATAAATATATAAATATAACGAATGACGTTAAAAAATCAATTACTCTTCTCGCTTTGTCTCCTTTTGTTCTCCATCCATCTTTCCAGGTCACAATCGTCCCTGTCGAAACTGTATTTGACCAGAGACGATTTTCTGTTTCTCGTTGCGAATTCTTCAGAATCGACATTATTTGTTTCTAAACTATACATTTTTTCGGAATGATGCGACGACACGCGAAATACTCATGAATAAAATCTCACGTATATGTTGTGTGTTTCACACTCGGATATTTCTTTTTCTTTTTTACCTTAGCTTATTTACGTTGACGTTGAAGATGACGATAAAAGGAGTAAAATAACTCTCAGATATTAAAAACTGCACATGAAAATGCAAATATGAATTATAACTAAAAATAAAAAACAATTAAAAAACATGCAAATGCGCGTTTGAACAAGCGTATTATACAAATCATTATGAAAACGAAAATACTTAAAATTTATTTAGGCATCATTTAAAAATTGGTTATGTGTTTTAAAGATTTATCCTTGTAAAAATTTACTGAATAAATGTTTAAAACAAAAAAAATATTGATTTTTTTCTACATTTATCGGATTATTATCATTATTTATCACAATAATAGGGGTGCATTAAAACCTACAGAAACATTCCATTAAACCAGTCGTATATTTTAAAGCATCAGAATATAAAAAACTTAAATTCCATAAATAATCTGAGACAAATATTTTTCGTATAAATCAAAATTTACTCAAGCATACAACTGAACTAAAAAAATATCAAATATTTATTTAATATGTAAAAGATAAGATTTCACAGTAAATAATCAATAAATCGGATATGGAATTTGAAAAAAATATGTTAAATATAAAAATTATTAAGTTTGATGTTTGTAATTTTATCTACATATATTTTATTACATTATATATATTTTGACAACATATATCAGTAAGTTTAATGAACGGCATATTTATTTGGTTTACTACAGATCGAGTATAAAAAATTCAAAATCAAACTTATGTTTTCAGATTTTATTTATATAAAACATTATCATCTATAAAATAAATAAAATGCTATATTATTAATTGTGAAATATAATAATAAAATATTTTACGCATATATCGTATAATAATACATTTTAAAAAAATGTTGTATTGCAAAAAATATATACATATACATTAATGTCTTATATTTTCACAACCCAACAAATAATAATAAAATATTTTACTCCAAAATCAAAGTGAGAAATATTAAGTTATTATTACCGCTCATAAAAATATCAGCATATTTAACATAATAATTTATTAATTGATTGATTTTATGCTGGAAAAAATAATACATTCAATATACATATATATATATATATATATATATATATACATATATACATATATATATATATATATATATATATATATATATATATATATATATATATTATAAAATTAAAAACATAAACGAGTTAAGAATATAGTAACCGGAATAAAATAATTAACGATAAATGTAGATAACATTAAAAAAAGTCGAGTAAAAATATTATAAGGTCAATTTTTATTACGCGTTATTATAAAATAATTACTAAAAAACGATAACATAAATATTCAAATTAATTATAGCGGTAAATAATAATGAAGCACTTCAACCTAATATATTTTAAAGAATTATATGCATATTTCTAATAATTAAAAGAAAAAAAATGAAAATTAGAAATCAGTCTAGAAGTTTTAAAATGATATAGAAGTTTGTGACCTCTGAAAAATGCTATTTATAGTTCTAATATTTCACAAATATGTGTATTTCAGAAAATTGTCAGTTGTGCGTATAATTAAAACAGAATAATGATTACGTGTTCATTTTATAAAAAACAGAATGAAAAAAATTGTTAACAAAAAAATAGGAATTAAATATGTGTTAGCATTAAATATTGTAACACCTCCAATAAAATTAATATTATTGTATAATTTTGCACATAATTAAAATAAAAAAAATATATGAAAACGAAATCAACTTGATTTAAATTATATAAAAATCAATTCACTAATATTTAAAAAAAATATATTATATTTCATATTGAATTTATATTAAACTTCAAATCTGTAAAATAATAATTTACTTTTACTATTTTTGCAGTAATATCTCTGTTATATATTTATGATTCATTTAATAATTTAAAAACGATCGAATGAGGGCAAACAAAGCGAAATACGTTTAGAATGCTATTTTCACCGTTTTCTAACAGTATTTAAAATATCATTATTAAATACACATTATTAATATAAATACACATTATTATAATATAAAATTTAAAATAAGACTATATTAAAATATTGAAATAATAATAAACCAGACATCTTGAACTAAAAAAAAAAACGTATTTGGATTAAAATTTTCTTTATATTTAAAAAAATAATAATTGTTATATATCACAACTCCGATACGATTATGATAACACTAGATGAACACGTGTCACAATTTATATTTATATATATATATATACAATAAAATAACATAAAAAAAAAGTCACGCAATAAACAACAGAAAACACGACCTACCACCGCCACGTCAAACACTCGACTGACCTTCCAGTAGCTCATTACAGAACTTGCAACGCGTTCCCTTCCAGGAAACTCGAGCATTTATATATATATATATATATATATATATATATATAGTAAAAATAAATTTAAAAAAAAATCATATTTGCGTCCCCCTTTGTCCGTCTTTCAAAGAAATAAAAATAAATTAATTCGTCTGGTTTTCTATAAGCCGATGTACGCATGGCCGATTTGTGAATAAAATATTTTAGGACAATCTTTTGTCCGATTTAATAAAAACGTTTTTTTTTTAATTTATTTTTTTTACCCAACTAAAAAGTTTGAATTATATATTATTGATTTAAAAAAAAATATATGTAAAACGATGCACCTATTTTCTTTAATTACGTATTAATTAATTGCAAATCAAGAACTTTTTAAAAATTTAAAAATGTTCACTTAGCAACCATAATCATATATATTATTTTATCTCTATTGCACAGATGTTTATCTTTTTTTATTTATTATTATTTTTATATTCATGTAAATTAAATTTAATACGATGGAAATAAAATCTTTCAAAATAAAATATACACGAATAAAACATGACGTATAAAATTAATAAATAAAGTATTATAATATATAGATAAATTTAACACGTTAACTTTTTTTATTATTCTACTAAAATACACATTATTTTCATTCATTCAAAACCAAAATATCGCATCAAATAAATATATAATACACATGAAAAATTCAATTCTTTTGACCCTGTACAGTTTAACGAAATTAAATAACAATAGGAAATATATATATATATATATATATATATATATATATATATATATATATATATATATATATATATATATATATATATATATATATATATATATAGGTGTGTTAGATGGGTGACTTCCAAACTTTCAACTATTATAATAAAAAAGCATCGAATATATATATTTTTTGGGTAAAAGTCAAAAACAATATTTCTAATAATTGTTAATAATGAGAAAAATCAATAATTGAAATTTATTTTTTCGGTAGACAATAAAATGAGAATTTTCATAATATTTTTTAATCATAAAATAATAAATAATAAAATTGAAATATTTAGCGTTCCGTATTGATATTTTTTTCCTGGAAAATGGGTAAGTATTTTTATATTATTTTTTTTCGATTCGCTTTTTAAATGAATATCTCATTTCATAAAATTAATAATTTTGGTTCATGAAATAAAAACCGAGAAATTCATATTAAATTTCAAAATAAATAATAATGGAATACGTTATTCAAAATTTACATATAATATATTATTCGTCTTAATTATGTAATAATGTAATGTTTAATTTATTTTAAAAACAATTATGATTAAATTCGGTAAATATTTGTAGCAGAGGTTTCCAATTTTGTTTATAAATATTTATTTTATTTACAAATTATTAAACAAATACGAAATACGAAATAAAAACAAATACGATAATACGAAAAAAAAACATTAATAATGTTATTAATTTTATTATTTTACTACTTTTCATGTAATTTTAAAACGTATATTTTATGTAGATAAATACGAATATAAAATAATATCAACAAAAACGACCCGTACATTCGAAAAGCATATAATAATAAAATATACAAATGAAATAAAATGTTTATTCGATATTTTATGGTCTTACTAAAATAACTATATTTCCGATATGATAAATTTCATAAAAATTCTGTATTTCCAACGAACGAACGTTCACTATTCGTTATGGAGACTAAAGTGCGAAGGAAAATGGAATTGGATCATTTAAAATGCAAAATGGGCCAACCATAAAATTTTAGTTAACGAATAAACCAAATAAGCTCGTAATTAAAATAATCTATAAACAATTATTATTGTTTCGATAAAATGTATGCGTAATTGCAATTTTATTACACAATTGTTCGCAATATTTGCTCGCGTACTTTTCCAATTATACACATTCAATGACAACCCGTCGACAATTGAGAACGTAAACACGTTCTGTTTGCTAAGGACACATAAAAGTATACGAGATTTCGATAAAGAATTCCAAAAATAGTATTAAAATATTTACCGTTAAAACAAAAACCGAACAAAGACGGCTTAGGTGGATTTAAAGTTTATTTAATGATAATAAGATTTTCATTTTATAATATGCTGATGTCATATTAAAAAAATGAAAATTAAATGTGTTTAAATTAGTGGTCCCTCATAGAAATGTTGTATATGAATAATGTAATGTCGTTATCGACACTGAACAAAAGTTCAACACCTTCAATATTTATTGTAATATATTATAAAATTGTTATAATCCAATATTTTCAGTAAACACATAATTTTACTCTTAGATTGACCACCGATTATTATACTTAAAATATATTCTAATGTAACAACGTTAGATAAAACATATCTATAAATCTTATTGAAGTTTGAGTAGGGTCGACATTTCAATTGAAAATAGGTCAAATGTGACTCAGCATCACAAATCTAATAGAAATCTATCTTAATTCTCTTTTGTATTAATGAGATTTTATCATTATGACGATACCAATTAAATGTCAAAATAGCACTGGTTTCAACTTTTTTTCCATATTTTTTATATAAGGAAATTTTTATTTATCTCTCAATTGATTAAAAGTGATCACTGATGTGATGAAAAAATGAACTATGACTTTTACTTCAAAACGTTTTATGCCGTATAATTATTGTTGACATTTTAATTTATTAACAACCATTAAATATTAGCATATCACGTCATTGTGTATGAAGGGGTTAAAAATATCACATTATATTACAATACAGAAGTGTTAAAAATATATATACAATAGTATGCATTATGAAATATATTACTAGTATCTAACAATAAATTATTAATGGTTCATAATAATGTATCAACGAATATTAAATGAATAATATTAACAGCATAATACTAAAGAATACGATTAAATATTATTACATGTATTATTGTTTCATGCACATAATAATTATTATGTTTAAATCAAATTTCAGCGTTTTCTAAACTATAGTCAAATACTCAATATGAATTGTTAGAAAAATATGTAGTAAGTAAATTATATTTATTTTTTTCTATAACATTTAATAAATTATTATAAATAGCAGTACATTGAACTTCCAATAATTAAAATCTCAATGTTTCGGCTTTTGGAAATTTCACGATTCGTATCCTAAAATTAATTTCATATGCAAGAAATCAAGTATATGTTTTCGATCTATCAACATCAATCAATTACTGTTGATCGAATATTTACATTTTCATTTAGAAATGACATTTTCTCATTTGAAATATAATCAAAAGGTATAATATTTTAATAATGATAAATATTTAAAATAATTAAAAAAAAAATCACATTATGAAATTATAAAGAAAATCTAAAATAAAAAAGTTTGTACTATTAAAATTTGTTACATCATAGTTAGTTTCAAATGTTACGCTTTTTTTGAAACTATTTATATTTTAATTGAAAAATTATAGTTACCGACTGAGAATACGTAATTTCAATATTTAGATATTATATTGAGAAGCTTCAAATCATTACAATATATTATTTATTATGTTTCCTATCACAAAATGTCTAGACGCGTTTAGTTACAAAGAAACCGTTTGTTCATGAATACATATATTATATTAACGTATACAAGAACACGGTAGTTCTGAAAGGAGGTTAATTACATGTCGCTTTTACGTCTGAACCTTCCAGTTCTTCGAAGCACCGTTTCATATACCTATTAACAAGATATAATCCGATCTCAAATCATTGCAACATTGCGCAATGATTCGAATATATATATATATATATATATATATATATATATATATATATATATATATTTTACTTCGAATAAAGAATTCGCTTTTGTTTTCAATTTCAACGCAGTGCGTTGACATAGCAAAGTCGGCATTATACATTGTAACAAAAAGAAAAAAAATCTTTCAAACGAAACGTAAATATGTAGAAACCGTTGCCAAAATCCACGATCGGTTTTATAAGTATCGCCAAAAGATTTACTGATCAAAAACAAAATGAGCGCTACACACTATTTGTGCTCTTTATCTTGTTGGCAAAGTGTACCGTTGAAAGGTTGAACTGATTTGCTGGTCCATCGTCCGTCTATACGTCTGTCTGTCCATTGTAATTAATGGGCACAGTTGACATTGAGTTATATATTACACAGGTTGAATCGATTTTTACTGAAATATATAGCGTCCCGGTCGTAGCCATAATTAAGTCACAACCCTGACAGACACGACTCGGCAGGGTGTCAAATGGAATCACAGACATTAATCGATAGGATATCTACTATACTTCTATTACACATAGATACTTCATTATTGGTTTACCTTTCAATATATAATTCATTATTGATATTATATATTACACTTTTTTTTATAATTCCGACCAATACGTATTTTGTTATGTATAACAATAAATCACCGAAAGTATAATTCATAAAATTATAATCTAATAAAATAAAATTGGAAAGCACGACAGTAATGAAATTGTATAATGATATCAATATATCGCAATTCAATAAAGTAACGACAAAATCTCTAATATAAAAATATTGATCAAAAAAAAAAAAAAATTCTCCAAAAAAATAACAAAAATCATAGTCTTATGAATTAATTATAAATTTCAACACATTAAATTCAATCATTTTATATTCTATGTTAATTTACATTTTCTTTTATTTATTATAAAAAGAAATAGTCCACTTCATTATATTAAAAATTTATCGAAAATTTATTTTTTCAACTTTAATATTCAACGTCATTAATTTCTAATTTCAATATTATTAAATATTTAAGGATTATAAAGTTAATATATAAAACAATATAAAGTTATATATAAAATGTTACTATAAAATCTAATTAATTATTCATATATAATAAAATATTTAATTCTGGAACGACTTCAGCAGTTAAATAAGTGAAACTAACAAATAATTCAATAAACACGAAAGTAATCATATAATCTATGTTTTGTTAATTCAGAATATATTAATGTTAAATCCAACGTTATGTAATAACTCTTCGCTCGAAATGTATTCATATATTTTCCATAATTTAAAATTGTATTTTATTAACATTAAATATAGTTAAGGTTTACAACATTAATTAAATTTCTAATTATTAATGAACTCTGTAACTCCTGCACATAAACCAAAATTTATACAAAGAAGTGCAAATTATATATTCTGATAAACTGTATGTTTATGGAATATATGGAATACACAATAAATTAACATTTAATTAAAAATTAATAATACGAAAGAACACTTAATTCTTCTTTACGTGGTATTTTATTAACACGGTTTTCAAGAATATAATTTTTCATACATATATAATAAAAAATAAACAATTATGTTTTGAATTTTATATCAACATATAAATTATTTAAATTAAATAAATATTTTTAAAAACGCTATTTGAAGCAATATCAATGTAATATTACACACACACACACACACACACACACACACACACACATATATATATATATATATATATATATATATATATATATATATACGATTAAAATTTGAAAGGTTTTTGAGCAATATTAACTTGTCAATAGAAAAATATAATTAAATTTGACTCAGTTTTTTACAAAATTAATTAATAAATCGCTTTAAAGGTTAAATGAGCAAAATACTTCATAACAAGGAAAATTTTTAATGGGACACAATTAATGAAAATATATAATTAAAATTTTAACAATTAAAAATCCTAACATTTTGTTAAATAAAAATTTCTTATTTGATGTGAAATTATTTCCAAAAAAATAAAATCGACTTCAATTTAGAAAATATTTTTTTATATATGTCAACTAAAGGGAAATATATATTATATATATTGTACAAAGAATTGAAAAAAAAAACGAGCTAAAAGATAACGTTATACATTATCTTTCAAAATTTTCAAACATTCATGAAAAAAAAAAGTATTATGGCGTCAAACATCTAAAAAAGATTTAGTGTTTAAATAGATTTTGTTATAGACATAAGGATTAATTATTCAAAATCATAATCCACAAAGATAAATATATTTTTAACACAATAAAATTACAATCTGTAAAACGTTATAATATACAGTATAAATTGAAGTATTTTTTTAATAAACGCTATTTATCAAGTTATAAATAAAGAGAAAATACGATAGTCAAACGCTCGACATAATATGTAATAAAATACTAAAAACGTCACAATTAACACTAAACCATGGCTCTTTAGCGAAACATCAATCGAAAAATATCACGAAAACCCACCTGCTTCATCATAAAACGAATCGATGACCAAATGCAGCGACCTGTTGCCTCCGCAGTCGATCACGCCCCTTTGTGACATTTTGTCAAAATGCACAAACAATAATAAATAAATTAAAAAAACACAAAAATGTTAAAACGCTAAATCAAACGATGTCACTTATAATGCGTTCACAATGCAACTGTCGATATAATTGATATTTTTCTCCTTTTTTTTTGTTATTCTCACACACAAACACTCGATATGGCGTATCAAATATCGCAATAAAACTTGTTACAATTGCTAATATAAGAAGGGGAAAAAAATAAATGAAACGCGTTAATAAACAAAATATAAACATTTTCATTTGCGATATGTTAATTTGAGCATTATTTTATCGGAACGATTCTAATTTACGGTTAGAAGCGGAAACTTTTCGATTAGCGCCATCCACGTGCGAATGAAAATATTGCGGCGCGTATTTTTAATGCTGGCAACATTCCAATACGTTAGAAAATTTCAAATTTAGACCAAATTATTTTTGAAATAGATTCACATAAAGAACTTTATTTCCAAAGGAAAAAAAATGATATATGAAAAATTGTGACATGTTTTTCGAATTGAGTTCAAAAAATAATAAGAATATTTATATAAATCAGAGAAAATATTAAATTAATTCAGAATTTGATACAAATGAATAATTCTTTGTGTACATTTTTTTTTCATATGCAATTAAATCACAGGCATAATCTCGGCTATAATGATTTATTTTGACGATGAATACGATTTTTCGGTTGAACGATCGCTATTTTCCTACGCGTTCGTGGAAAAATAAAATGATACAGCACACGAACGTATTGCGAACGCGTAAAATGATCTTTTAAAATAGCACTAAATAAAATCGACGGTATATCGGTCGTGTGTTTCGCGCGCTTTTTATTTACCGCCGCCGTATCGCGCGAATCGTCGTATTTTTATTTTTATTTATTTATTGTTTTCGGGCCGTTTTTCAGAGCTGAAACAATCGCGACGTCGGACTATTGTCGACTGAAGCGTTTCCGAGAGCGCCGTTTCAGAACATCGCCGCCTGGCACCGACGGTCGCGTGATTCTTACTATAATATATATATATATATATATATATATATATATATATATATATATATATATATATATATATATATATATATATATATTTCATTTTAACACATGTGCAAGTTGTTATCGAGTCGTTGTCACGGAGACATCTTCGAAATGTGACAATCGTCGTCTCACGGTCGAAACAATATCGTTAACGTCACGCTCGAAATAAGAATCGGCAATAAAAGACATTCGAAAGCCTAACGCCCGATAGTGACGAACCGAAAGTGTTAACCGACCTTGTTAAAATATTATATGTAAGATATCATCGCAATCATTGACTATGTTTAACGCGAACGATTCATGAGTTTGCAAAATACCATATAATAAAGTTTGCTGTTTATTATATTTAAATCATAAATATTAACTCTTTTTGTACTGAATAGAAAACTTTGAAAGAAATATATTTATAAGTATTACATGTTATTTAAATTCAACTACGATTTGCCTATAAAAAAAAAGATAAATAAAATGCAAACTAACTTCGTAAATATTATTTCAAAAGGTCACATTAAAATCTAGTGAAAAAGATGGAATATAAATAATATTAAAATCTTAATTTATAAATAAATCCTGTAACATATTGATTAGCATAATCTTAATAATAATATAGTTATCTATAATCTATTGCGTAAAATGCATAATATAGCATCATAATTAATATGAAATTAATGAATCAATTTTATAATCGACATATTTAATAGAAAAAAGTCGTTTTGATCAGATAAATATGTTTATCTAAAGTCGATGTCTGAAATAAGATGAAAAGTATTAGATTAGATATATTTTTAATATTAAAATAATTATTAAATATCAAAATGAAATATATGAATTAAAAAATATGCATTACAAAATAATATAAAAATATATAGTACTTAAAGCTGAAAACATTTTTTCTGGTTATTATAGACTGTTTTGTTATTTTTCAGAATTCTCTTACAAAGAATCGATATTTAAAAATTTTATTTTCTGAAAATTTAGATTCAAAATTTATTATTTTCAGAATCTATGACTCTACAATATTCTATAATATATCTTCTAAGGAATAAGACCACTTTCGAATAAAGTATCAAAAATAATTTCTGAACAAAGACATTCTTTGGCAAACAAACAAACTAAATGTAAACAAACATCGCACCTTGAAAACTGTAAATCGCATATATATTATATCTCGTATAATTATCGTTATTACTGTTATTTCCTATATTATTTATAATCCGAAATGTTATCTAAAATTATTACTCTTTTATTCAAATATCTCGTTTAATTCAATATTTTATAACCGACGCCGAAATAAAATTGTAATTTTTACGCCTACACAAAAACACCGTTGATTATAAAACGATTTAATTAAAAAAGGTAAAAATTAGGAAGTTGAATATCATAATGAAGTTAATATTTTTAATGGATTCAGAGGCAATAATATAAATTAAATCGAAACGTTTTACATTGGTATCTATAGACCATTTTGAAAATTTATGCGATCAAACTTAAACCATAATACATCAGCAGTATTTAAGTAAAAGTTTGCGACGTATATTTTTAAAAAATTATATAAATATTGCTATTCGAATATGAACATGCGCGATTCACAATATATTTTATGATATATTCGTACAATAATCATATAAAAAAAGATACATTTCTCGCTCATAAATATGTATAATAGTATCTAGAGAATTGCCTTTAAATTTAAAGTTAACACATGTGAAGATAAATATAATATTTCATTGTGATGTTTGGAAGACATCTCTTCTCTTCATTTAAAAGACACAAATATATAACAATAAAAATGTTGAACAATACTAATTTTAGATAAATTCGTTAAAAAATAGAATTTTGTCCCAGATTTACATAATTGTGACATGAGTGTACCATCTGTGCCTACCTTATAAATCGCAACAAGCACTTATATTCGTAAGTATTCGTATATTTAATTGGAACAGATGTGAAATGCGAACGATTTACGAGTTTCATAAAACTATTTATAAAATAGTAAATAATGTTATTTATTTTAAATGAAATATATGATTTATGTAAATTTGTTGCTTCAAATAACAATTACGAAATTGTATCGATACTGAATAATTAGAAAATTTTTAATCGATTTACGTTTATTCTATAAATTTAGAAAGCAGTAAAAAATTTATTCAAAAAAAATATAAATTTTTATTATTAAAGTTCTTTGATAATTATTGTAAAATAACGTTTCGATACGAGACAATAATCTCACCTTTGTGACGTATCATCCATAAATTAACTTGTTGATCGTACCACATTTTTTTAAAATCAATCTAGATTACAATATACACGTCAATATCGTAAGTAGATATATAAAAATGTGATAAATCTTTATAAAATTCAGTTGCATACAGTGTTTTAATGATATAAGAATTATCTTATCACAAAATTCCACATTTAAAAAGCAGATAAAATTTATCAATGTGGGGAAATATCTATTTATCGATATAATATAATAATAACATACTTAAATCGTATAAAATGTTGCGATTAAAATACAACGTTTTTTTTCTAATATAAATTTACATAATTATGTGTATATTAAAAATTAATAGAAACTAGATACGAAGAGTTCATTTTTTTTTTTTAATTAAATCTACATTTCTAAACTTTATTTGACTTTTATATTGCGTGATTCACTTTCTACCTCTTGACCTTATTTACTATATTAAAAAGAATCCCGACATATTTTATTCATCATTAAATAAAATTCGTAAGTTATATATATGTTTATATATCATTTTAATAAATTTGTACAAAATAGTTAAAATACTTCATTCAAAAGCACATTCTGTAGATATATATATATATATATATATATATATATATATATATATATATATATATATATATATATATATATATATATATATATATATATATATATACAATTTCTATGGAAAACTTTCGAAGAATTAAATATCACAGTTGACTTTTATGAATGAAACTTTTCTCTGCACGCACGAGATATATATTTTTTGTTGTTTTGATTGAACCGGTAAAAAACTAAAAAAAAAAATCAAAAAAAAAACGGCAACTCGTAGAGACATTCGAAAACCGAATCGTCGTCAAAACGGCGAGCAATAAGACATTAATACGGTTGTCGTTTGTCGCGAGAAGCATTGTTATGGCCAATTTTTTCGGCACGACAGGCACGAATTTGTCAAACGGGGCGACGTATTGCACGCAATATCGCGTTTTTGCAACGCCGACAAAATCCGCACTTGCGGCTCCACCCCTCGACACGAGGACTATCGATCTGAAACCCCATTCATACTTAACACGTTAGCGACCAAACGAGCACTTTCATGTCGTCTTCTTCCATCAAATCTTTTCGATTTTGTTTTTATCGCCATAGCGTGTTCGAAAAATCGGCCATCACGAAATTGACGTATATACATTTATTTTGCAATAGTTCTTATGAACTATGTTCTAGCAAAAAAAAAATATAAGAAAAAAGAACTGCAGAATAAATAGAAATTTAATATAATATTTAGATGGAACAAGTATAGTCATTTTTACTAGTCTTTAATTTGTACAACACAATATACAACAATTTATTTCCTCTATTCTAAAACATTTTTAAATTAAATAATATACATATATAAAACATTATTACCCAATTATATACAAAACGTATTTAATATCACATTTTTTATATTCTGAATTTAAAAAACCACTACTTCTAATTTTGTGATTTGACTATTGAAAAACTCTGATTTAATAAATAATGTGCTTGTTTTTAACATGCAGTAAATATAATTCTAATTTTAAGGCATCGCTTTCGTTTTTAATATTTATTTATAAAAAAGAAATAAATTTCAGAATACAAATAATATTGTTATAACTGTAAATAACTAGAATGAAAAAAATCAATAATTATTGTTACTGTTAATGACAAAATAAACAATATATTTATATTTGAAATTATGTTGCGAATTCAGTAGGTTTTAACAATATTTAATATTTTTTTTATTAATAATTTCGGTTCAATGATATAACTTGTATAAAATTAATGTCATGTAATTTATATAAATCATCTGTATACAAATTTAATTAAATTAAATTATTTTTAAAAAATTATTATTAATATAAAAAACATACTAATACTCAAAATAAATTTTTGTTTGCATAAATAATGAACTAATTATTAACGCGCATTATCATTCTATGACTATATTGGAAGAGAAAGTGTTAATAATGATGAGCGTGACATTTTATTAAAATGTCTTTTGAAAAACACAAATATATTACTATTATATATATATATATATATATATATATATATATATATATATATATATATATATATATATAAATTGATAAATTTTACTGGTATAAGATAATTTAAGAACGCACATAATCAAATGTAAATGACATTATTAATCTCAAGAGATTACATACAATGATAAGTGAAATTAGTCATCACTCGTTCATAAGTGATAAAGGGATGATTTTTTTCAGTGATAAGAATTTATATTTACATATGAAAAATATTACCTGTATTTGTGAGCGCTCCGTGACTTGAACGTCGATGATCAGCCTCTTGATCTAAGTCGTGGTCCACGTCAAGGTCCAAATCCACGTCAATGTCGAAGGAAAATGGAAATTTTTCTGTAGAACCGACGGCAGGGGTGGTCATCGTTTACAAGCAACACTCGAATGCGTCACAGAGGCCTCTCAAACCACACTTATCGACCAATGCCTACACACGAACACAAACGCGCTAAATATGTGCTCTACAAACACTCCCCTTAACTGCTTCCCTTATTTACCAAATGTACATACGGTTATATATGCCTAGAATTGTAGAAATCGATATTTCATTTATTTTTTATTTGCAATATATATATATATATATATATATATATATATATATATATATATATATATATATATATATATATATATATATATATTGATGCGAAAAATACAATAAAATTACCTTACATAAGACATCTTCCAGAGAATCTGAAATATGCGTGATTGATTCTTTTTCAGATTCCAAATTTCCACATTTTATTACAACAAGTGTATAAAAGTATACATTTTCTAACTTCGAAACACAAAGTAACATTTGCAACAATAAAGAGATAATATTAAAAATGGAACATCAGCTTCATCATACATAATATTACATATAAAATAAAAAAATCGAAAACAACAAAATCACTAATTTGTCTCTTATATTTGAGTTACTTATGATTAAAACTTTCTTTTTTTCTATTTCATCTGAACATTTTGGTATATATACTACATGACATTACATTCATCATTTTTCTTTTCTATATAAATATTCTATCTTTTAATTTTTTTAGTATTACGTTTCAATTATTTTGTCACAAATATCTAAAAATTAAGACTAATTTTCAAATCTAATTTGACTAAATATATTAATTGAACTATTGACTTCATATAATTTATCGGTATACTGTTTTCACTATAATTATATAACCTTTGGCTGTGAATAATGGAAAATCTATATTTAATTTTGTCATTTATAATGTCTTCAGGTTATATATTTAGTTAGAAATAATTTAATTTCTTAAGAAACAATTATAATAGTAAAAATAAATTATTTACGATATATTCAATTAATTATTGCAGTACTGTTTTAATTAGTTTAAATTAAAGAAACATTATAGATATTCTATTCCATATTATTAATACTACGTATACACATGTGTTTCATCATCAATGTAATAAAAAAAAGTTCTTTGTCTTCAAAAAATAATCATAAAAATGCTAATTCATTATGAAACATAAAAAACACATTAAATAACTAAATGAAATGTCTTCCAAAATATAAAAATATATACCAAAACAATATTTGAATATGGATTTAAATAAAAACACAATGTGTTATGTACCTTATTAACGCTTTATTGGAGTGAACATTTAGTATATATATGATACATAACAAAATAACTTAATGTAATTAACTAAGAAACTGTATATAACTACAGACAGCGGATTTCTTTGTAATTAATTGATGGTTTTAATTTTTACTCTCTTCTTGGTTGATTGGGTCCAAAACCGGTTCATTATATTTAAAGGTGGGGAATTGAGTCATATCGACACCTTTTTCTCCTCCATAAATTTTTGCCAATTTCTCTAATTCTGATTTCAATTCACGTTCAATTTCAGGCGTTGCATCGACAAGTTTACCACCACTATAAATAAAAAAAATATTGTAAAAAATAACGTGTTTAATTTTTTTAAGAAACCTAAACAAATATGTATTTTTTTTTAATGTATTTATATTAACAAATAAAAATAAAATAACTAAATTATAATAAAGCATGTGACGTACGAGCTCTTTTGTTTATATTCTCTAATTTTATCGATAAACAATTGTTGGATGGGGTCGGAGGCTTTCTGCAGTACGGGAGCTGCTAAGCCAAAATTCCGACGAGCGCCAATACTGGACGCAAAAGTTCTTAGACCCGAAATCACTTGTCTCTGCATCTGAAATATATTATTATATATTTTTTGATTGTCGTGTTTCGATAATTGAATTATGAAAAATAATCATTTTTTATATATTATTGTAGAATTATATACGAACGTATATATATATATATATATATATATATATATATATATATATATATATATATATATATAAATATATATATATATATATATATATATATAAATATATATATATATATATATATATATAAATATATATATATATATATATATATATATATATATATATATATATATAATGACTAATTGAATTTCATGACCTAAACAATGTTAAAAAAGAGATAAAAATAATTAAAAATTACAATTGGGATAAATTATCAAACCTATCTCTTACATAACAATCTGGTGAAAAATTATAGGGTGAATTTATAGTTAATATTTAATTATGTAGCAATCAAATATATAATTTAAAAACATTAGTATAAATAAAAACGATACTGTTAAACACTAAAAATTAAAAGAAGAATAAATAAAATACTTGTCAAACTAACCTCTGCTTATCGAGCGTATCAGCAATGGCGACCGGCTGTCACTCAGGAGTACCAACTGCTGAAATAGTTTTTCATTTTTAGTATAACATTTTTCCTTAAAATAATCTATTTTATATCTTGTTTATTTTGCTTTATAAAATTGATAAGAGGAAATGAAGAAAATGTTATTTTTACTTAGTTCCTATTTATGATTACTGTAGTTATTTTTTAATACAATTAAAAAAATCTTCAATAGCTCGGAATATACATTAAAACGGGTTTCTTAAAAAGAGTATCAAAATATAAAATCCAAACATAAACCAAAAAAAAAATATGTATTTTTAAAAACGATTTCACAAGATATAGTTATTTTAAAATATAAATTACAAGCTTTGAAATTTCATTTAAGTTATTTATTCATTTAAATTATTTCATTTTAACTTCATTTAAGAGGCATATTAATAATGTAAAAAATGAAATTTGAATTATTGAATCAATACACGTATAAATAATAAAACAATAAATTCTATTAAATAATATATATAGAAGTTCTAAATATTTAGATATATTTAAAAATACATATTTTTTAAATATGGAATTAAATATTTTAGTAACCGGTTGTGACGCTTTTTGAACAAAATACATTTATGGTATAAATCCATATTATTATTTTAATGGCGTTTTACCCTTTTTCATCATTATTGACATTGAATATTAAGATTATTCAATAAATTAAATGTAACGTTCAAAAGAATCTAAGCAAAAGAAGTAACAACTGTGTGTTTTCGAAAAAAATGTTCATTAAAATACAAGTATGCATATTTACAGACCGGTTAATTTTTTGTTGCTCTCCATCCAAAACTTTTTATATGTTTTTTTTACATCATTTCGATTAATTACTCATTTAGTAACAAAAAATTAAAACTATTAAAGACGATTCATGATTGTTTCAATACTCATAGCAACTTCAATGAAAAGCTATTTATTGCGAATGTTGTATATATATAAAAACAAAAAATGCAACTTATCTTTCAATGCATTTATATTTTTTATCTAATTGTATAAAGCTTTTCCTTGAACACATACATATTTTTTTAATTATTGTCATTTTTGTTAATATTTTCAATAACATCTTCAATATTACATACGTCAATATTACTATATTGCACTTATAACAAATACAAATAGTAATAGATTTTTCTTATTTAAAAGTTTTATTTTTCTACCAATATTTATATTTTTTAGAAATAATTTTTAAAATGTAAAATTATTATTTTTCTTATATATATTATTTCTATTAATAACAATTTTTAATCACTTCCTTAGATAACTCAATTTAAAAATAATGTTTTCAATTTTAGTTTTTAATTAGAAAGGATTAATAACTCTTTCTAATTAAAATTGGTTAATTATATGCTTAATACTTTAAGCATATAATTGAAAATATGAAATCCATATTTATATATTGAATTTAAATATCTAAAATTATTTTATATTAAATTTATAATTAAGTGTTTTTTTTAATTTATAAGGAAAAAATGTTCATTATTTAAAATTACATTATAAAGAAAAAGATTAAAAACTATTTTTTTTTTTAAATTTTCAATTCTCATCTCTGAATCATTTAACAAACATTTTTATGTCATTGATTCATTAGTTCGAAGTCTGATTTTTATAAATTTATTTAAGGATTGACCTCTGTGTTCTTTTCAAAGACAATTTATGCTAAATAAATGTATCAAAAAACTGGACATAAGACGAAAGTGTAAAAAAAAAATGCAAACAAAAAGTATTTTGAAGATAAACCTTTTTTTATTAAACATGTATAAATAAAAAAAGTTTAGTAAAACGAATGAAATTATATATTTAATGATTATATATAAAAGGAATGAAAAATAGAAGAAATATTTATATTATAAAAATAAAAGAAAATAATTTGATAGCGCAATAACCCTTCAAAACCAAAATATTTTGGAGTTACAATGTGCATGATCCTGTTTCAAACATTTATCTCCAGAAAGATTTATCGTTTTCCATATATTTTAAGGTGAAATTCCTTAAATTAACAATTGTATTTCATTAACATTACAATAACAATTGATCAACTAAAAAAAAGGAAAGCAATTTTATTCACATAGCTGTCATCACTAAATAGTTGAAAATAAATATAAGAGTTAGAATTTTTTTAAAAAATCCATACTATAGGATCCCGGAAGACCTTCATCCAGTTAGTGAATACAAATCATGAATAACCGCATCATTCTCCACGCTATTCACGTTTAAAATTTGAGCAATTCTTACGCAGTCCCACGCATTCTTTTATTTTTTTTTGTACACGAATGACTTTCAATCCTTTCATTTGATCGCTTATCCATTGTTAAAAATGATCCGCAGAGCAACCTTAGATCGTCGAGAAGAAAGAAGATTCGAGGAAGCAAAATCGAGCAATAAATAAGGAAAACGTGGGCAGAGTCACGGAAGTTGTTAACGATATTACTATGAATTTCGCAACAAATGTGATTTTGCGCAATCTCGGAATATATGAATAAACGAAAACAAACACCATATATTCACCAATTGCATACAAATGCTGGTTCGCGAATAATCGTCATTTTTCCTCCTATGGAAACGCGTTTAGCATTCCATCAATTTTTAATTTCCGCGTTCACACGACAAAGACAAGTTTCTATTATTATATTATAAATCGGAATTAAATGAGCATTATTTTTGGACATAAATGAATTTTAATATATGTATATCATATCAGTTTTGAAACTTTCAATAATAGAATATATTTATAATTGAATTGATATTAAATCAATTTATTATTCAAATGTAAAAAAAAAATATATTTTATATTTAGGCTTTATATAATCATAAACAAATAACTAAAATTATTTAACTAATACATATAATTTGAAGCTAAGAAACTTTGAATCGACAATACAAATACAACATTAATTCAATAATAATAAAATAAGAAAAATACAGATTAACTAATAGCATCCTAAACAACTTGATGTAAAATAAGATCAAGTTATTTATAAACAAGTATCTACATTTCGTATGCAAATTTAAATTGAGATAAAATATTTAAATTATCCTTTTTTATTATTAGTACACACAAACATGTAATATATTTACAAATACCAATTGCATATTAGTATATAGATAAAGACATGATGGCAAAATCAAATATTTTTTATTATATATATATATATATATATATATATATATATATATATATATATATATATATATATATATATATATATTATAAAATATGCTGCGGATTAATTATAAAAAAAGCACAATTATTTAAATTATAAAAAATCACTGTATGGTAATATCGAATAATAATAACAATGTAAAAGAAAAATATACGAATATAAAACAATATATAAATATAATAAGAACTTCTTAAATCATTTGTATTTTTATCACATTATCACTTTTATATCATTTAAGTGAATTTCTTTGATTTATTAATTAAAGAATTAATATGAATCCATTAATGTATTTGTTAATTTATGCATTAATAATACGCACACATACACAAATTTAAGTAATACCACGTATTAAACAAAGTTTGCAAGCACTCAAGGTTCGAATTTCCAAACAAGTTTAGTGTCATCAAATATATAAAATGATGCTCATTTCGATTTCAAAGTCAATTCGTTCGATATTCTCTCATGAGATACGTTCTCAACACGTTTCTTCGTATCTTTTTCTTTTCATAATTAATAATATTAAGTGAAATGTAGTTAAACGGTTAATCGAAAATTAATTAACATGATTTTTACTAATTTCATAAAAACGTTAGTTGTGTGTGATTTGATATTTTTAAAAATTAGTACAACAGGAATACCTTTGGATAATAATGTGATTCCATTATCAGATCAAGAAAGATTCTTTCGGGCAGTTCGCGGAACAATTCGACTACTATCTACATCTTGTAAATATAAAATAAAATTTTTCATAACATTTACTGTGTTATTAATAATACGTTTTTATGTCAAAAAATCATTCCATATACGATGATAAATTTGTATTACGAAATTAAAACTACACAAAATTTCTCAATCAATGCCATAAAATTTCTTGATTTTAATATAATATTTTCAATTCTAAAAGTGAATAAAATATTTCGTTTGTTATAAACTAAATAACAATTCTTAATAAAGGGTTCAAAATGCGTACTTATTTCACAAAATTATGACAAAAAATATTAATATTCCAAATTCAAATCCATTTAGAAACTTCTTACTACCAAAATAAATATTCCATGTCATGCATTATAATGTCAAACGTAAAACTATAATAATATTAACAAATAAAATATCTCGTTTTCAGGTGACCTTTTTACAAGATTCAACGATGTAAAACCTAAATATCAAATTAACACAAACCAAGTAAATATCTTATACTTCTATTCCAACGATTTCCATAAGTATAATATACTAAATATAACGAAAATCTTGCCAAATATATCAGCATTCAGACGTGATGCATTGACGATTATATTCATACATGGATTTAATAGCGATCCTACAGATTCATTAATGCGAGAAATGGCATTTAAATACATTACTTTAAAATATGTGAATTTTTTCTCATATGATATTAGTGAATTTGTAAAAATTGATTATTTTTCGTCAGCTAAAAGAGCACCTTATTTAGGAAAAATTTTATCAAATTTCATTATGAAATTAATCGAAATGGGTGTCCCAAGAGATAGAATTCATCTTATTGGATACAGCTTAGGAGCTCAAATCGCAGGATTTGCTGGCAGAAGACTGAGAAGAAATAATGAAACAATTTACAGAATTACAGCCTTAGATCCTGCAAGACCTTGTTTCTTTACTGAATTGGAAAAATCGTTGAGTGAAAATGATGCAATGTATGTTGATGCGATTCATACAAGTCTTATAAGTTTTAGTGATACTAGGATAGGGCATGCAGACTTTTATGTTAACAATATTATAGGATTGCAACCCGGATGCGATCCACTTTTAATTTCATGTAGTCATGGGAGGAGCATTAATATATATTTAGAATCAATACTAAATGAAAACGGTTTTGTAGCAAAAAAGTGCGGCGAGTTTAATTTCTCACAAAAATGTGATAAAAGTGAAACATCAATCATGGGTTATGCATCAAATCCAAACACAAGAGGTGTTTACCAATTAAAAACAAATAAGCAATATCCTTATGCATTAGGTTTAATGGGAATTTTATAAAAAATTTGAACCAAAGATTGAAAAAAAATGTATTTTGATTTAATCATTGTACAAAACTAAATATACTTGTGATATTAAATAAAATATAAGAATTTAGCATATCAACTTTTTTTCATTCAATAAAACATACTTGCAATATTTATACAAAAATTGTAAATCTGAGATTATTGGCACACAGATTGCAAAAGTCCTAAAATGTAACTTCCCAGATCTTCATCCTGATTTGTCCATGATACATAAACACTTTTATTAATATCATCATCTCCTTCAACCTTTATAAGAACGGATTCTACTGAAATATTGCTATCAGTTAAATGAATAGTCCAAGCGGGCAATCTTTCTACAAGCAATTGTAAAAGTTTTTGAGCAGTTCTCGATGCCGGACCGGGTGCTTCTAATCTTACTTTACTAGTAAATCTGATCGTGTGTCTACTTATTCCTGCTTCTTCGCATACTTCATCGATATCCAAAACGGATAGTTTATTATCTTTAACACATAAAACTCCATGAACAATACGTCTTCGCTTAGGATCAGGAGGATGTGCATTATAACGAATAGCTTCAGCTTTCAATAATCTAAGCGAAACGTCAACGGGTATTTTAATAGGTGTATTTATAATACACGTTTCTCCATTTGCAGGATTATAACAATTTATATTAAATTCCTCTTTGATCTTTTGCATAAGAAATTCCATTTTTTCAGCTTCGCCATGAACTAACATAACATTTTTTGGTTCACAATATTGAATTAATTGCATTATTCCTTTGGCATCAGCGTGCGCCGAAAACGACATATATTCTACGGCCATTTTAACATCTACTATTTGACCATTTTCGAATTCAACTTTTTTAGCACCATTCAAAATCTTATGGCCGACCGTTCCTTGAACACAAAAACCGGGCATTATCACCATATTATTTTCGTTTGGCGCCCATTTCTTAAATATAGATAACGAAAGTCCGGCATGCAACATACCGGGGGTAGCAAAAACGACCATCGGACCGGAATTATCGATATTCGATTTGTCGAAAGGTTTAATATGTTTAAAGTCGAACATGTTTCTTTGAACGAAAGTTTTTCTTATTTTTTGATTAGTCCACGTTATGAACATTTTATAATAATTGTTCGCTTTTTCGGTAAGTCCCACCGCAAAATATACGGGATATTTCAAATTCATTCTTTCCCAATACGTTTCCAATAAAATGCACAATTCTTGAGCTCTGCCGAGTGCGAACACCGGAATCAATACTTTTCCTCCGTTCTCGACGCATTCGTGAATTTTTTTAAGAAAATCCCTCTCCCTACACCTTTTAGAATCGCGAATTGTCGTCGCATATGTAGATTCGGATATTAAAAGATCCGGTCGACATTTATCGATCCAAGCGGCGCCTAAATGTCGATCCGGAGTCATATTATAGTCGCCGGTATAGACGACGGACTGAGAACCGACCCTGATCCAGAACATGGCAGCTCCGAGAACGTGTCCCGCATAATACGCCTTTATCTCTAATTCATTATCGACCATTACCGACTGGTGCAGAGTGACTGCGGTGACCTTCTTCATGCACTCCTTTATGTTCTGAGAGGTGAAAAAATTCGATTCGCCCTTCCTTTCGACCGCCACTTTCCTCATGTCTTCGAGCAGAATCGGCGCGATCGCTTTAGTCGGATGAGTCATGTAAATGGGTCCAGAGTATCCGACCACTTCGGACATGTACGGCAAAGCGCCGCAATGATCCAAATGAAAATGCGAGATGATAACGCAATCGATCTGACCGGTGATCGGTCCCTCGGGAACGATATACGAGAAGTCGGGAAAACGGCGCTCGTCGTTGTAACCCATGTGCATGCCGCAATCCAGCATTATATTTTTACCGCCCATCGACAACAAAATGCACGAACGACCGACATCCTGACCGGCCCCCAACGGGGTGATCTTAATATCCGGCATCGCGGACCGCCCGATATTTAAAAACAAAGCGCCTAAATACGCTACCTTGACAGATTTGGCATTAATACTGCTATAAAATACGACCATATAAAACGTTCGTCTGTTTATTTTATTATTAATATTTAAAAATTGGTATTCTCGTTCAATAATTAATTTGAATATTTTTAAATCGAATATATAAAACAAGTTTTAATATTAAAAAAAATACTTTGTTTCTATCTGTTAAAAAAACAAAACAAAAAAATTGAAGATTTTTTAAAATCTAAATAAAATATATTTGTAGCATAGAAAATAAATTAAAATCCATCAATTATTTTTTTAGAAATTGAAATTAGCGAGCCGGGCAAAAACGTTTTAACATAAGAGAAAGCGTCGGCGCGCGCGACGAGTTTGTTATGTTGAAAGAAACGTCAGTGTGACGCCGCGCGACGCATTTGCGATGTTGCAATGGCTCTGAGGGCGGCGACCGGGAGCGGAGCTTCGGGGGGCGGCGGCTCCGCGACAAGTCTAGCCGACGCCAAGGCGGTTCGGTGTCCGCTTTGCGCTCACAGAAGGGCCGTCTTCCACTGCGGGCAATGCGTCAGAAATGGAGATATAGTACACTCGGCCGCCCTCTGCACCGACAGGTACTCGTTTTTCGGTTATTCTCTCCATATTTTCCGTATATATATTATTTTAAACGGCCCTTTACGCTCGTTTATTTTCATACTACTCGCGTGACCTTCACTTTCATATCTCCAATCTTAAAATATTCATTTACGTATTATACATCTACATTCTTGATAAGTTAACCGTAACTATTGACGAGTATTTTTGCTTAAACCACTCATAAATGCTCTAATGATGGTGCAAAGATGCTCGAAAAGTGCAACCATCGGAAGCCAAATCAATTGTGCGCACCTTAAGAATGATTAAAAAAACTTCTGATATTAAAAATATTCACTTAATTGCGTTCGTAATACAAAGTTAGTTTTAGTATAGTTTTTGCAAACCGATTTGTTCCGGAATCTTTTTAAAAATTATACAATAAATGAAAAATTCTAAGAAAAAAATCTCGTTAGAAATGTAATTTACAATTTAATTAACAAAAGCCATTCAAAATATCGTTATTATAAATGAATATTAAATGTGAAATTTTATTATTTTAAAATATTTCATATTTGCAGTCAGAACTATTTTAAATTTATAAATTAGCAGTGTAATTTATACAGTTTTATCTATCGGTATCTTATATACGCGATAACTACTAATTAACAAATATGCTCTATCAATTTATCATAATTTTAATCGCAATAAAACAAATCGCTTCGATCGATACGCTCTATAAATAATAATCATTTGTTGCCTTCTCTTATTTTATAGTATTATAATGTATGAAAATATCTCCATATAAATAATAATCATCGGATTCGATAAATCGGCATATTTCCGAAACGTCTACTCCATGATTCGTAAAAATAATCATTTCGTTTTCAGATTTGCCGACAAACAGTTACGATTGATGCGAATTAGGTCGACTTGTAAATATATAGTTAGGAATTATAATAAACTACTGGAGACTCGTTTGCGTAAAGAAAATGTAGTCATCGATATTAATAAATGCAAGGAACGAATTGATTTATTAAGACTAGCTATTCAACAGAAACAAAATAACATAAAAAATAATGTCGCCGTGTATAATTCGTTAATTGAATACAACGATCAAGTAAGGCTTAAACTTCCATTGTATAAAGAAAACGTTGAAAGTATTCATTCGTACGCAAAGTCGAAAAGCAAAGAAATTGAAAAAAAACAAGAATTTCTTTGCAATGAGCAACGTAATTTGTTTCAATTAAGAAAACAACGAATGAAACAATTAGTTGATCATATATTTCCTATTAGAGAAATTGCTGACACACAAAGGTTATCTTTTTTACATTTTTAACTTTGAATCATATTAATAGTATTTTGCTATATAAATTTATTTATTTCCATATTCAGCATGGGTTATGGTATCCCAGATTTTACCGAAAGAGCAATTGCTGAAGCTTCACAGCCTGCGAAATTGAAAGAATCTACTTTATTAGTGCCTGTTCAAATAATTGCGGCGTCATTACCTATTGACGGAGATTATAGTCAATATTGTCATTGGGGTGCGCATTTCGAATATATTTTAAATATATTTTTATATAATAACTCATTATATATTTTATTTTAGTTTCTGCAAATACTGGATTAAAAAGACCTACGAGTAATTCGTCTAATACTGAGCCCGTAAGCCAAAATCCAGCATATCGAATAAGTGCTGCGTTATCATATAGTGCTCAATTAATGAAACTTACTGCTTTTTATTTGGACATAAGATTGCCTTATAATGTTACTTATGGGTATTTATAAATTTGTAGTAAAATTTTATTATTAAAAGTAAATTATAAGCCAATCGATCAGTTTTTTAATTGACATATTTTTCTTTTGTTTTCAAGCGATCTTTGCAATACCGAGCTCGAAGAGCGTCGATTCAAAAGATATGTGTGGAAAGCTCAAAATTGTGCAGCCATATTAATTAGGTCAATAAGTTATCAATCTTCAAAGAAAATTACTTTAAAGGAGCCTCCACTTCATACTCTTTTAAGAATTTATCCATTAAATCCTCGAAGGTACATTTTTTTTATATTTTAATAATTATATGTATATATTCTGACAAAATATTTACAAATTTTATAATAGAGAATATGAAGATAGCGATTGGAATGACGTTTTTGAGCTTGATGAAAATGAATTGGCAGCTAGAGGCGTTTGGTTTGGTGGCGTAGATAAGGAAGGTTTACTTATCGGAACTTCAGACGATGAAGAATCTGAACCTCCGGAACATCTTCATTGGGATTCCGAAACGGTATAGAAATTAATCAATATATAAAATTTATCGTAAATGTGTTTTTGTGCGTTTAAGTTATGTTTATATTTTCAGCTGGAACCTGATATACCGAGTTCTCCTAATTTAAACGCGGGAATCATGTCTAATGCCGCCGCATCGATCGTATCTATTTGGCGTGGTTGGACTACTAGATGAAAAGATAAAATTTCTGCTGTGATACCGATGACGAGCAGTTTCGTATCGAATTATGAAAAAATTTTCGCCACACATACGAATCTAGCGTATTTTACTAAGTGATCTTATTTTACCTTCTTCGATGTGATAAAAAAAATTGTATTATTAAAACTATCATATATTGATTTTTTTATTTTTTTAAACAGTAACCTTATTTATTTAGAACGAAAATAGTCGCACTTTTCTGGTTTTTTTAAACATATCTATTTATCAACTTTTAACATTTACACGCAAGGATGACCAACTAAATAAACTTTTGGACCACTTTTGAAATGCATTTTAGCTCTGCGGTCCACTCATAAAATTATATATATCCCCTTGATTAGATTCAAATACACTAGACATTTTTTAATTATTCTGCGAACTTTAAACTATAAACTTACGGATAAATCTATAATATATTAGCGAAATATTTTACTACCAAACCTTCTGATATTTCATGCATACCCGTTCTAGCTTTGATTGGTTAAAGAAAAAAATAGATATACAATACAATGAAATTTTAAGAAATTGATTTTTAACGACGTATTTTTTGAAGTTGCCGAATTTTGTATTATACATTTATCTATATGCGTACTTATATTTTATACGAGTATTAATTTTATTGATTTTACAATATTTTATTAGATAAGTTTTTCATTCATGTCTACTCATAACAGTTTTTATTGTAAATTTTAATAAATCTTTATTATTGACTAGTTATAATTTTTGATTTTCGGGTGTTAACTTTTTTACCAATCGAAATATTTTATGCTTAAAAATTCCTTCACCCTAAAAATCTACGATAATAAAAAAATATATGCAAAGGTTATATTTAAAACTTTTTTGCATTACGTTTTCTGGACAAATTATATTTTATTATAAAATTGTTTTCGTTTTACGAGTAACACTTAAATTTAATAATCAAATGCGTCGGACTGCGAATCAAAAAAAAATATTGGGTTTTCCTTAGTAAATTTCAAGTCAAATAATTAATTTTATAGCTCGCGATGCCTATATTTCTATATATTTTTTTATTCGTTAAACCGTTTTACGGATCGGCAATCGAGAGAACGTCTTAATTATCGATCGCGCGAAATTTTGTAATTCGGAAATTACTCGCATAGTATATTAACACATTAAATGCGGGAAGGGTATTAATACCTTTAACGCCGACTGATAGTTACATGCGGGAAGGGTATTTTTACCTTTTTCGACTTGTGACGTTTAACGTCGGATATCGTAGTCTCTAGCGGTAAAAATAAATTGTTTTGTGATTCCATCTATGAATGAAGATTTGTACTATAAGGAAAAAATTGTTTCATGGCAAAAAAAAATTTTTTACATGTGGTCATAAGAACGCGTCAACACATCGTCACATGTGGTCATAAGAATGTTAATTTTGTTACGTATTTGATGGTTCCGATTTTTTTTGTAGTTCGCTCGTAAAAACGTCACTCCCTTTTATGTTCATCTTTAGACGTATACAAATCCCACTTTCCAGATGTGTTTAAATGTCGTTTCTTTCTTCGAAATAGTAAATGATTTTTTTTTTCTTACTGAACAAACTTTATGATTTAGTTGATTTTCTACGACGAAACTGGCCGGTCGCGATTAGCCCTTGTTGTTGATTTTTTTTAAATTTATATAGACTATTTTTTAAAACCGTTCAATATGGAAAATGACGAAATATTTGCGGATAGCTTATCGGACATTTCTTGTGATATGGAGGCTTTAGACAACAGTATAAGTGACGATTCAAGTGATAGTTCTGATGTTGCATTAAAGCGAAGAACCAGAATTTTTCCAATGCAGCTCAGTGATGAAGAAAGTGACAACGAAGAAATTGTTGAACAATGGACTGAAACCGACCATCCACCCACGATAGAATCATTTTTGGACCGATCTGGTTTAAATGTTTTACCAAACGACAATAGTGTGAGTGAATCTCTTAGCTTGTTTATTGGGGACAATCTATATGAAATGATGGTAGAAGAAACAAATCGTTACCGTCAACAAAATAAGGAAAAATTCAGAGATTCAAGAAAATCTAAAAAATGGATAAACGTAACCATCCATGAATTCAAAAAATTTTTTGGATTGCTCGTTCTAATGGGTCAATATCCTAAAAGTTCAATGGATGAGTACTGGTCAACAGACCCTTTATTAGAAACTCCGATTTTTCCCAAAACAATGAGCCGCGATAGATTCAGACAAATCTGGCAATCGTGGCATTTTTGTAATAACGAAAATTTGAATGGATCTAATGATCGGTTGTACAAAATTCAACCGGTATTAAATCATTTAATGGAAAAGTTTGCCACTGTATATACACCTCAAAGCGAAATTTCATTAGATGAAAGCATTATCCCGTGGCGTGAAAGATTAGCATTTAAAGTATACAATGCTTCTAAAATTATAAAATATGGAATACTGGTGAGAATGGTGTGCGAGTCAAAAAGTGGATATATTTGCAATATGAAAATATACTCCGGCAAACGGCGAAAACTATCTGAAACGATACAATGTGTTCTCGGTCCATATTTGGGAAAAAATTATCACGTTTATATGGATAATTATTATAATAGCGTGGATATAAACGAGACCCTTTTAAAACATAAAACTAGAAGTTGCGGCACAATTCGTGTAAATAGAGGTTTGCCAGATTCTTTGAAAAACAAAAAACTGAAACCCGGGGAATCAATTTACAGAAGGAAAGGCGATGTTTTATTACAAATTTGGCAATCGAAAAGAGAAGTCCGAATGATTTCAAGTATCCATTCGGCAGAAATTTTAGAAAGTCCAAATATTGATTGGCACACAAAAAATAAAATTATGAAGCCAAAGTGTGTAATAGAATATAACAAATTTATGAAAGGTGTTGATAGAGCCGATCAATATCTTTCGTATTACTCCATTTTACGAAAAACAAAAAAATGGACAAAGCGAGCTGTCATGTATTTACTAAATTGCGCTTTGTTTAATGCATATAGGATTTATAATATGCATAATAATACTAATATAAGATATAAAATGTTTTTGTTGGAGATAGCTCGAAGTTTCCTGACAGATCAAATACCTGCCGAACCCATGGATTACGATCAACCGGGGACGTCGTTGATAGGGTTGCAAAGGGCTCGCACCCCTAAATATGATCCACCTAATCGTCTATCATTGGAAATGAAGAATCACAAGCTTATAAAAATCGAATCTAAGGGAAAAAAGAAATACGCTCAAAGACAGTGTCGAGTTTGTGCAGTAAACAACAAAAAAAGTTTGACTTGTTTTATGTGCGGTTTTTGTAATATACCTCTTCATAAGGTCGATTGTTTTCACAAATATCATACCCTTAAAAAGTATTAGTGTCTTGTGAAACTTAAAATAAAATCAAAACATTTTTTTTGTGTTTTTTTTAAGAATATGTGTTTTTTTAAAGATTATGTGTAATTTAAAATAAATTTCAAGAATTTATATAAATGTTTGCTGACTATGATGCTACTACTGAATTCGGCGAATCTAATATTGAAAAAATTATCAAAATACATCCAGTACTTTTAAAGTTATGATTTTTTTTGCAAAACCTTATTTTTTTGCGGAATCGTCGTTTTTTCGCCCGCGTCAGGCACCAGAACTTAATTATAAACGCCCGCATTTAATGTGTTAATTAATAATTTCGGACGCGTCTTTCCTACGAATATAGTTGTAAAGGACTAAAAATATTCGAGCGTTCGAACGGCGGTCTCGGTAAACGAGATCGCTTTGTACAGAAAAAACGATCGATTGGATTTAAATTATTTAATATACGGTCGTGCGAAAAATATTTTTTAATAAATCGCTATTTTTTCGAGTACGAATAATTTCTCATAAAGTCGAGGTTGGCGAACGTGTTGCGGACGGTCGTGCGCTCAGTCGTCGCGGGGGTTCGGCGAGATTTGGTCGTCGCGGTGCGCAGCGGTTCGTCGTTCGCCATGGGGGGCAGGCTGGGCGCGTGTCTTGCGCAGCCGGTCACCGACAAGGCGAACGAGTCCGGCCAGGGCAACGGGCTGCGCTACGCGGTATCGAGCATGCAGGGCTGGCGCACCGACATGGAGGACGCGCACGTCGCGCTCGCGCACGTTCAGGGCCCGGGACCGCCCTCCGAGACGGGGGAGGGCGCGGAGGCGGATTCGGGCCGCTGGTCGTTCTTCGGCATCTTCGACGGGCACGCGGGCGGCGGCGCGGCCGCCCATTGCGCCGCCCACCTGCTCGAGTCCGTCAGGGAGACGGACGAGTGGCGCTCGGGCCGTCCCGGGGACGCGCTGCGCGCCGGCTTCTTGCGGCACGACGAACGCTTGAGAAACGCCGGGTCCGCGGCGGGCGCCGGCTGCACGGCGGTGGTCGCGCTCGTGGAGCCCGACAGGGTTTGGCTGGCGAACTGCGGCGACTCGCGCGCGGTCATCTGCCGCGACGGCGTCTCCGCGCTCGCCACGCACGACCACAAGCCGGCGACGCCCGACGAGGCGCGCCGCATACGCAGAGCGGGAGGCGCCGTACTGCTCTCGAGAGTCAACGGCAGCCTCGCCGTCAGCCGAGCGCTCGGCGACTTCGCGTACAAGCGCGACCCGGACCTCTCCCAGATCGACCAGCTCGTCTCGCCCGAACCGGACGTCTTCTGCTGGGAACGCGACCCGACCTCGGACCAGTTCCTGCTGATCGCCTGCGACGGACTCTGGGACGTGCTCTCCAACAACGACGCCTGCAAATACGTGACCGCGCTGCTCGGCATAACGGGCGATCTCGTCGAAGTCGTCAACCGACTCGTCGACACCTGTCTCGCCAAAGTACGATTACGTAATTACAGAGTACGATTTCGATCCTCGCGAACGACCGATAATTGTCACCGCAATCGGCAAACGTGACAATATGACGCGAAACCGATTACGGTTAGGCTAAATTCGAACGTAAACAATGACGTTTCTTTAAACTCAAAATTTGCGGAATAATATAATCACTGATTTTTTTTATTCAAAACTCGATACTTATAAGATTGTACTTTGTAAGAATGCAATGTAACGTTTGTCTTTGTATTTGTCGTTAATAATCTGTTTTGCGTTAATAGGGTAGCGATGACAACATAAGTGTGGTTTTAGTAACCTTCCCTGCGGCCCCGATGCCGTCGTTGGACGCCCGCAAAGCCGACCAAGATCTCGAGGAACTCATCAGAAAACGTATAACAGGTTGTTTTTCCATGTTTAATTGTTGCACTTTACACGCTGCAAAAACTTCAAACCTAGAGATTTAATTCATAATATGCATTATCTCATTCCTAATAAATGCAATTATCGAGTGAAAAATGTTTGTGCGATATGCTCGAATTTAATAATGACCAGCTTTTATGGATATATTAAGTTTAAAATTATACTATTTTGATGAAAAAATAATATTGTATTAAATTCATTATTAATCATATATCCAATTTGAAGTGTGTAGTCTATTAATTTTATAAGCAAATGTGATATATTGAATGGTACACATTTTCAGAAATATCTTATATAAATTTTGATAAATTCTAAATTTTATACAAATACTATATTAAAAACAAATTAATATATTTCATTTTTATAATAAAATGGAATCACCATGCATGTTAACATCATATATATATATATATATATATATATATATATATATATGTGCGTATTATACTTTTCAAAGACAATTAATGCATGATATCTTGTTATTTTAATCGAATTTTTATTTTTACTAATGACTCAAATATTTTTATAAATATTTGTCTTTTTATATATTGAAATGAGTTACCTTTTTATTTAGTTTATATAATTTTATTAAGGAAATCGAATCATTATATTTGATAACCTTTTAAAGGATTTACTATGCCAACGACTGTATGTTCAATGGTATACTTGTTAATAATTAATAAATAATTTTATTGCCTATAATTTTATTCATTATATAATATCTAGTATAAAAAATATATATTATATAGATAATACCATGATCTGTATGTAACACACTGTGCCTTGTTCGTAAGCCAAAAGTATTTCCGCAACTTGTAAGATGCCAAAACAAGAAAAATTAAATTATTCAGTTATGTACTATTTGTTTTGTGTGTCTTATGTGTGTATATATATATATATATATATAATTTATATTTTATTAATAAATTATACAATACGAGAAATAATTTCTTATTTCGATTTTGAAAGTCTCAACAGAATAAACAAAAAAATATATATTTCTGTAAACAAAAATAAGACTATGAAAAATTTATATAATCGTAATAATACATGAAAATAGAAATCTTTACATTATAAGTCATGAAAATTAACGGCCTCTTTTTATACTGTTATATATCTTTATATACAAGAATCGATACATTGTTGGTAAAATTGGCCTTCATATCGTATTAGAAGCCAACAAAGTGTTATTTTAACGTGTGTATTTATATTTACCTGTATTTGTGTCTGTATGCCTAAAGATTAAAAATTAATCGAAAGTTTTGTTATTTAATTTATAGAAATGGGACAAGGTGGTGAACAAGTTACTAAAATTATATATCAACAACTACAAGCAATACCAGAGATGTTACCAGGAGGAGGCATTCACGATAAGTAAGTAACATCTTCACATAATTTAATTATATATATATATATATATATATGTGTGTGTGTGTGTGTATTAATTTAACCTTTTTATTATTATTAGGTGGACTTTAATACAAAAAACGATGGAAGAAGTTGGAATTATATCAAGTGATGACGAACCAACGTTCGACAGAAACTAAGTTTTTTTTTGTGTAAACAAGTAATTCATATATACTTACCAAATATGCAAATATTGAATACGTGCAATTGTGTTCAAAAGAATCGATATTAAAGAATGTTGTTAAATCATCGTTGCAATTGGAAAATGTTGAAGAGTAATTTTGCATTGTTTTATTTTTCCAATTTTTATCTTTCGTACTTTTTTAATTAGAATAATGTAAATCTTTTTTATTTTGTTATTGATTATTATGAGTTATGTGGTTATTGTGAGTGTGTATCTTTGCATTTCATTTTTTTTATCTCAATTTATCACACGAGAGGCACGACGTCGTCGAGTTTTTTTTTAAACTATGCAAAATTTTATATCTGATTCTTCCAACTTTATCAAACATGCCATATATAATATTAATATACCAATTGAAAATTTATAATTACTTTACTATTCATTATTAATTTTTAAAAACATATTTATGCTCGTCGTAATCTAGCCACATTTAATCTTTCTTTTACTGAACAAATAAATGACTAGTTTTTGATACTATCAAAATTGAAGATTATATAATTATTTTGTTTTATTTTCTATTGCATGAGCGAAATTTTATCTTTCTTTTAATGTTATTGATTGAGTTTTATGGTCAAACTTCCATCTTATTATGTTTAAATTGTTAAGATATATTATTATATACAGTAGACCTTAGACATAGCTAAGAGCCTTTTGTAAGGTTATATGTAGTAGAATAATATATATATATATATATATATATATATATATATATATATATATATATATATATATATACCAAACAAAAAAAAATATTTTGTGATATATCCAAATGCGATTGATTACTAAGATTAAGTTCTATTGCATATATTCTGCTGTATGTGTATAATATATACATGTAAACATTAAATGTATTTACGTATAATTGTAGTATAAAATTAGTACCTGAATCATCTGATATATTGACAATATATGCTTAAAATGTGGATTATATTTTTCAATATTGAATTGCAAATTGTTTTTATATTAAATACAAATTCATGCAAGTTAAGAATGGGATCACTAACAACTCGCAAAAATTTGTTTATTTTGTATTGTATAACTATTTTCTAGCGAGACTGATAAATTGTTTTTAGTGACTGAACCTCATATTCGAATATATTTGTTAAAAGTTATTGGATACAATAATTACAATATGTCGCATTTCAGCCAGAATATTGTTTCTTAAAATGTAGTTTAACCATTTGTAAATAATATATTTTAAACACATTAATTTTTGCAAGTATAAAAATTCAGTTCTTGAAAAATCAAAATTGGTTTTAAAATATAGATATATTTTGATATGAAGTTTTGTCGCAAGTGTATAATATGTACTTAATGTGGTTTATTTGTATTTTTATCGAAAAATCATTATGAAAACTTGTGGTTTTGTTTTTAAAGGGGTCTCAATAAATACTATATATTTTTATGATAGCATTTCTGAATATGATTTTAAATAATCTCCTAATATATCTATTTTTGTGATACTGATTTTACCGCAAAAAACTAACATGACAGCTTTGCTGGCGATAATTTTCTATACTAAATTTACCATATTTGTTCTATTATTTATTTCGAAAACTAATTTGTAAAAGAACCCAATATTTTTCTATTTTGTAACCAGTTGGCTGTGATAAAGGCTGTGCACACAGAATAACGAAGAAATTAAATTCAAACACATTTAATCAATTTTAAAATTATTTTCAATTTCTAAACAAGAATATTTTATTTGTATGATATAAATATTTACATATGCAAATATAAATTAATATATTTTCTCCCTTTATTTCTAAATTGAGACCCCTAATTTGTTATGATAAATTTAGACAGTATTTTTATTATATATATATATATATATATATATATATATATATATATATATATATATATATATATATATATATATTCATTGTACAGTAGATAAACAAATGATTTATGTTATAAATGTAATGTTATAATCTTGTATGTCATTAATGACTACAATTGAACATCACTATATGTATACATATATTTGGAGACGTTCCTATATCCAATAATTACTGTCATAACAGAAACATTATTTAAAAATTATAATAGTGAAAAGAAAGAATATCAAATCAACATCTATTGATTCTTCTATTTTTTTCTTAATAATTTTACAATGTTTGATAATTAATTTTATGTCATGTAGTGATTTTTATCAGTATTAAAAATTAAAATCCCTTTTATTGTAGTGAAAGGAACGATTCATTATATATGTATTCCATCTTCGATTTAACTATATGATTTTAAACATCACCAGACATTTATTGATTTAAAAAGGTTAAAGACTGAACGTCATACATCTTTCTGAAAAAAAAACTATTCACCAATTCGATACAGTTTCATAAAAATAGGATTTCTTTGTTGAATCGAAGAATATTTAAAGTATATATGTATGTATGTGTTTTTTGAATGTGCGAATTTTTAAAAATAATAAATAGTAGAATAATACTTCTTTTGAGGCAAGCATATGTGGAGGGTGTACTTTTATATTATTAATCTATTAATATTCGAGATTTGTTTTGATTTTGCTTCTTGCCTTGGTTTTATTTTACCGCTATTGTTATTGATTTATTTTTATTTTTATAATTGTAATTGGTATAATCATTGGCATGTAAGCAATAACATGAACACAACGACTATTTATTTATTTTTTATAATGAAAATGCTTGTTTTTCAAGCCCCCTCACATTGCATTATTTATTTCACTATAATTTGTGGTTTAAATATATAACACTGTTTTTATTTTTTCTATAAAATAGGATTTTTTTTACAATTGCCACTGCAATTAGATGTCGAGTATATATTTAATTAGTATCTTTGTTTTAATTAGATGAATTATAATGTTGATAAATATGCAAATAATCTATAAAAGTGTTGTTTTTATTATAATTTTATAGCAACTTTGAGTACAATTTGAGATACCATGTTTTATTATTTTTGTTGTAGTCATTATTAGAATCACCGAATGCAAATTTTATTTTAATAATTCTTATGTTACTTTTTATTAAATTTTTATAATCGATGTTAATATTTTTCCATAATATTTGTTGGATGTGGTCTGAGCGTTTGCACTTATTTAATTAAGAGATTTTAAAAATAAATACAGTGCATTCGTTAATGAACAATATTTCCAATATTATATTGTCATACTAAAATATTGATATGGATAGTACATAATTAATTTATAGTAAGCATTCTTGAAATGTTAAAAAAAAATATCAGTTACATTTTCTTTTATTATATACCATACATACATTATTACACCTTTTGCTGATATTTTAGCATAGAATTAATCCAAAGCTTATTTTTGTGTTGTGAAATTAGTTATAATTGCTTTGTTTTTATTTTTCATTACTGTTACGTTCATTAAATTTTGAATATTTTGTTTTGCATATTGACAGGGTAATATAACACTAAATTATCCTACATTGTAAATGAAAAGTGTTTTAATGCAAATTGTCTAAAATAAAATATAAAACAAATGTGATCTGTTTAATTTTTATTAAAATAATAAATCATTTCACAACTTACTAAATTTATGAATATATTTTAGCAAATCTATTCATTATACATACATGATTAAAACGTTTAAATCTTCGAGTTTTATGTGTTTATTATGCCTGCTATAAATATTCTATCAATGTATCAGAAACTATACAAAAAATATATAAAAATTCATGAAAATATAATCTAACTTATAAAAGGCAAACAATATATATATATATATATATATATATATATATATATATATATATATATATATATATCAGTTACTTTAAAATTGATCATTATCTGAAAAATTTACATCCAATACACTTTATCGCAGTTGTTTGCAGAAAATTTTACATATTATCTTTAAAAAATTTTCGATAATGACAATTTTAATCATGATGTTGTCCCATATAGTTGTGTTAATAGTTGTTACATTAACAATCGGGAGTGAATGGCATAGCTGTGAAGCTGCAACCCCTATTGTTTTATGGCATGGCATGGGTAAAAATTATTTATATATATATATATATATATATATATATATATATATATATATATAAATATAGTTTCAAATTAAAATATACTATCACTGATTTTTTAAACACGTTTGATTCAATTTATTATGTTATTTTTACTACTGTGAAAATAAGTTAATACTATTAGAATAGAAGTTGCCACAGAACAGAATATACATATAAAAAAACTCAGTAAAGTACGTACACATACACAAAAACAATTTTATATCATGAACCAGATCTATGACGTTGTTTTGATAAAATCTCAACACTTTTTTTCATATTTTGTTATTTATATGTCTTTGATTAAAAAAAAGTAAAATAATATAAGATAAAAATAAATTGGTAAATCAAACAGAATTGATAAAATATTCCATTGTTTTTAAGGTGATTCTTGTTGCTTACCAATTAGTCTGGGTCGTTTTAAAAAATTCTTAGAAGATGAAATTGAAGGTGTTTATGTGAAATCTCTGATGATTGGTGATTCTGTGACCGAAGACATGTCAAATGGATTCTTTTTAACTCCTAATAAACAAATTGAAAATGTTTGTCAACAATTATATGATGATCCTGAATTACAAGGTGGATTTAATGCTATTGGATTTTCTCAAGGAAGCCAATTCTTGTAAAATGATGGTTTAAAATACAGTAAATATTTGTATATTATAATTAAAATATTTACAATATAATTCTTTAATATAGGAGAGGCACATTACAAAGGTGCGGTCATTTAATACCTCCAATGATTAATTTAATTTCCTTAGGTGGTCAACACCAAGGAGTTTATGGTATTCCAAATTGTGACCCAACATCTTTAAGTTGTGATTTAATTAGACGCAATCTTAATAAAGCAGCATATGAGGAGTAAATCTTTAATTTTATATATATATATATATATATATATATATATATATATATATATATATATATATATATATATATACCATATATGCAACAGCTTTTTAATTATGTAAACTAATTTATAAATTGTAATTTAATTAGACAAGTCCAAGATTTTCTAGTCCAAGCAACTTATTGGCACAACCCTCTTGACGAAGATTTGTATCGGGAAAAAAGCAAATTTCTCTCAGATATTAATAATGAAAAATCAATCAATGAAACTTATATCAGAAATCTGATGTCGTTAAATAAGTTCATTATGGTGAAATTCAATAATGATACGATGGTTGTACCAGTAGATTCGCAATTATTTGGTTTTTATAAACCAGGACAATCTAAAATAGTTTTATCATTAGAAGAATCAGATTTATATATAGAGGTACGTATATTTATTATAAATGGTCGATCGAAAATTTATTTTCAATGTATTAAAATTTTAATCAAACTATTCAAGGATCGACTCGGACTCCAAAAAATGAATAAAGAAGGAAAAATTGTATTTTTAGACGTTAATGGCAATCATCTTGAATTCAGCAATGATTGGTTTAAGGAAAATATATTAATACCATATTTATTATGATTGTGATGTGTTAATATTTCCATATAATCAATTATTAAAGCTATTTTTTATATAGAATTGATTTTTACCTTTTATCTTACCTTTACCTTTTTCAGCAGACTTACCTTACTTAGAAACCAGCTATCGAAATCGATATAAAAACTGCATCAAATGTTGACATTTCTATTATAATAAAACACAAAGATTTAAAATTCAATAAATTAAAATCTCAGTATCAAATTTTTAAAATAAATTAAAACTTGTCGAAAAAATACTTTTAAAGAATCATATATTAAAAAATATTTGTAGAAATAGTGATGCAGTACAGTCGAATAGAGAAGTATATCAGGTTTCCAAACTTACCTAAGTTTTTAAAAGATCAATCTTATATAAATCTTTCTAAAATTGGATCGTAAATATTGACGTAATTATATTACATAAAAACAAGGATATATGGATATATTGGTAAGGACATATAAAATTTGATTTGTAAATTGTTTAGTATAAAATTTTAAAAGTAAAATAGCACACTCAAAAAAAAAAATGTGACTCCACCACTAGCAGCAGTTTCTATGTCAATCGGCCCTAACAGAATACCATATATAATAAATAGTATTCTATTTTAATTAAAAAATATTGTAAAAATAATTTGCCAATGCTCTCAAATGCGTACGAGCATTGGCATTGTGAATGAATGTGCAAACGCGCGTGTGTGTAATCGTGAACAAAAATATGAAAGATTGCGCAACTTTAAATGGGCATCTGCTTACAAGCAGATTGAGACGGATTTTCCCACCGCAAAATTTATTGGACCACTATCGCTTTATTTATCGATGAGATGAGAAGAAACGCCATTAGATGAGATGTGATGTGCTGCAATAAGAAGAGATAATTTTTAACATGTTATGTAATGAGATGAGACACCGAAAAGGGTTGAATTACGATGGCATGTCTTACGTTGGTGTGTTATGATATGAGATGAGATGAATTGATCTATGCAACACTTTCTCGACGAATAGCATAGTTATTTCGTCACAGCTAAAATCAAAATTCACATCTTGGGGTGCACGTAAAGTGTTTCAATTAAATTTCGTTATTCAACTATAAAAAGTAATACATAATTTGATTCCGTCAAATATATCTAATGAATAATGAATAATGAATCATAATTTAAATTAAATTAAATCATTATTATTATTATTATTGTGTAATATTAAAGATATTTACAGTAATTAAAGAAAAAACTATAAGCCTAATCCTTTTCAGTCTTTGATTACCTTTTGTATCATTTTTAAGTATTAATAAATTTAACGACTTAGTGTATTCGTCGGCGCGAACAGCGTTTGCACGCTGTAAATTGAAATAAAAGCTTTTTTTCCAGTTGTTACATATATTAATATTGAAAAAATAATAGGTAATTATTATTACTAATAATATATTATTTAGATTTCTGTTAAAGGTTTAAAAACACTAATATAATTGAATCGAATTATACATTTGAGAAAAAAAATATTAAATAAATCTGAAATTTTAAAATTATTATAATAAATATTAATAAAAAGCTACATTTTATATAGGCAAGTATAAAAAAACGTAGAATAAAAATGCTTAAATAGATTTTTTAAAATGTTTAAACTTCTATTACAACATTGTTTTATTTATGGCTTTTATTTTAATATAAATAATTAAAATTTGTATATATTCCGTAAATATTGTATGATCATTTAAATAAAGTGAAAACACACACGCATACAAACATACAGACACATATAAATTACACATTCAAGATATGTTCATTTTTATTGTATTCTTGACTTGTAGACTTGATCCGCATTCGATGCGAATCGTGTAAAAAAAGTTAATGCGTCATTAATAAAAATCGAAAAGTAAAATTCGTGTGACAATACTATTTTCCTATTAAAAATTAAGTACATTCCGCGATGTTTTCGAATAGAATATCCGGTATCACATTAAATGTAATATTTTTTAATACATGATATAAATTAAATATTAACATTACGGGCATAAAATTTGCGGTTAAAAAGATCATTCACCACTTTCATATTATCACAATTCTAATAAAAAATTTTTTTTTGTATAGATATAATAAAAGTCATAAATAGTATTTCAATCTAATTATTCATATTATTGATTAATATTTAATTTTATATCATATATAAAAATGTTACATTTAACGATACGGAAATGTATTTTCTTTACAATTGAAAAATAGTATTGTTACGCGAATTTTCTTTTTCGCGACGAAATAAATTTTGTCGATGATTCAATAATTTTCGAACGATTCGCATCCAATATGGACAATTCTGCATTGATATACATAATATGTAACAAAAATCAATTCGAATATCGATATATTATAAAATATTTTATATTTTTAATATGAATATATATTTTTTAATTTTTTTTTTGTAATTATTCAAGCGAGAATTAAAAATATAAAAATCGTATATATCTTGAAAATTCATTTCCCCACAGTGAATAATAATATTTAAATATCGATCGAAAGGCTGGATATAAGAATTATTTAAAAAACAACTAGAGTAATCTTCTTTATTGACGTAAACTAAAATAATTTTAATCTAACTCCATCAATGACTTTAATTGTTCATAAAAAAAAAACAATTCCATTTGGCATCGATATTCAAAGAAAAGTATATTATAATTTTAAAAATTAAAATTATGCTCTCAAATTATAGAAAAATACACATTTTATTTTTTGATAGCTTTCTAATTTTATTTTTTCTTTGTAAATAATCAAATATATTTTATTTTGTAACCGCACATTAACTAAGTATTGCCAACATATCAATGTTGGCAATTCTGAAAAGAATAAGAAGAACTAAGGTCTACCAATAGCAATATTTGTTGGAGTGATGTCAATGAACGTTGACAGTCGCATTTAGGAGTTTGCGTCATCGTCTTGTAATACTAATATCATATATATATATAACATTGACGATTTTGCTGATTAATCGCAGCAGCATTTTAGTGGCGACGACGACAGTGTTTCGCAATGCTGTCAATAAATTCCAACAATCAGGTAACCTTAAATATCAGCGTTATTATTTCTTCATCGTAATACGATTCGAACGTTGTTTTAATCTATATATTCGTGTTATTTCATTCTCATAATATGTTAATTCATTTTATCTTGTCACTTAAAGAAAATATTCTAATTATCAGATACACTTGATATTTAAAAATATGAAACGAGTGTTAAAAATTGAAGCCCCACAAGCTTCTTTATTTTTCTATATTCGTCGCCATTTTTTATTTCGTTTTTCTATTTATTCATAATTTGAAATTTTTATTTAAAAAAAAATATAACATATTATTTCAGGTAGCATTCAGCATTAGTCAAATATCTCGTCATTTAGCATATTTTAAATCTAAAAAGCGATCGTCGGGCGAGAACACTTCGATTATATGTCAACGAAGTTTAACTGAATCTGCCGTAAAATGCACGGATGCACTTTTTGATGATATACGACGTGCTCTAGCTGGAAATTGTGCCCGTACTATATCACACACTGTACTTCTTTCGAAGAAAACTCATCATTTAAGAGAGGCTTGCGATAATATTGATCATTGGGCCGTGTCATATATATCGCGGAATACATTTGATGAAAACAAACGCTTCGGAAATAGCCATATTAATAGTTGGAATAGTAATTTTAATAGACAAATTTCTCGACAACAATTAATCACAGTTAATTCCCTGTTTCGAAAAGTGCACGTTCGAGGATTTAAAACGGACCGTACCGTAATTGCAGAATTAAATCGGAATCCATCATTATGGCAACGTCTCAAAAAATCGATGGGTATTAATATTAATTGTTATATTGTGCAATTTTTATAACAAATTAACATCTTAATATAATGTTGTAATCTGGATTATAAAATCGACTTAGAATTTGATATTTATAAATCTTATCTTGTTAAATAACAAGGTTTCATTTTTAAATCAAATATCTTTTAATTACAAAATTAATTCATACTATTATTTGACCATTGTTATATTGGTTGCATAGTTATAGTATAAATTGAATATATTTCGTAAAGCAGAATTATATGTTTTTGAATAATAATTTATTAGTTTTACTTCATTATGATTGTCGTGCATATAGGAAAAAATCCTATTATTTATATTTTTTAAAGGTATTGGCGTTAATCCACCAGCACAAACAATTTCAAATGATAATGTAAAACAAATTAATTCACAATTTGAACGTATGATTTTAAACAATGAAGGGCAATCCATTAAAGCAGAAGATAAAGATAAAATTAAACTGGCTTTTGCGGAAGGTTATGTAGCAGGTAATCTTACTGTTAATTTATCAGTTTTCTTATAACAAAATAATATATTACATTTTCCTTCAATCCGTTTAGGTAGTAGTACTGATAATCAAAAAGGTGGAAAAACTGTTAAATATCTGAAAATTGCTCAACAAGTAGTGACGATTGCAATATTTCTAGCAATTATAGTTAGTTTAATGTCTTCTTCAAGTGGTTCAGCATTCAGGTATTACTGTATAAATTTGTAAATAAAATGTTTGAAATACATATTATAAATAAATAATTTTATGTCTTCAGAATACAATTGGGGAACCAAGTAGAAATAGATCCTGAAGAAATATCTGTCACATTTGATGATGTAAAAGGTGTGGATGAAGCAAAACAAGAACTTAAAGATGTGGTAAATAAAGTAGAAATAAATATTCTATATTTTTTATTACCAATTGAAATGTTTAATTTTTGATTTTATAGGTTGAATTTTTAAAATCACCAGAAAAATTTTCATTATTGGGTGGCAAATTACCCAAAGGCGTATTATTAGTAGGTCCACCTGGAACAGGAAAAACTTTATTAGCACGAGCATTGGCTGGTGAAGCTGGTGTTCCATTTTTTCATGCAGCTGGACCTGAATTTGATGAAGTTCTAGTTGGTCAAGGAGCACGAAGAGTTCGTGACTTATTTAGTATGTTTTTTCTCTAAATAAAAGTCATATTTATGCACGTGCACATGTATGTATATATATGTGTATATATATATATATATATATATATATATATATATATATGTGTGTGTGTGTGTGTGTGTGTGTGTGTGTGTGTGTGTGAAGTTAAAAATCAGTAATAATAGAACTAATAAATCTGTTATTGGTAAATTTTTCGTTCTGTATAAATATTTAATTTTATATTCATTTATCATTTAATTTCAATCTATTTATTTTTTGTATTATGGTTATTTTCATATTGCTTATGTTTCTTACTATAAAACAGATATTTGAACTTTTTCAATAACATATATGATAATCTTAAAACAAAAAACAAGTTTAATTAATAGTTTAATAATCAATACTAATTATATTAGTAATTTATACTTATATATTTTTTTGAATTGTAGAAGCTGCAAAAGAAAGAGCTCCATGTGTAGTATTTATTGATGAAATAGACTCTGTTGGTGCTAAAAGAACAAATAGTATTCTACATCCATATGCAAACCAGGTATAATTTGAATACTATTTATATTATATTTAGTATAATATTTTTAATAATTAAAATATTTTTTTTTAATTGCATCATTAGACTATCAACCAGTTGTTATCAGAAATGGATGGTTTTCACCAAAATGAAGGTGTGATAGTTATTGGTGCTACTAACAGAAGGGATGATCTTGACCCAGCTTTATTGAGACCTGGAAGATTTGATGTCGAAGTATATTTTTTTTTCTTTTTGAAATATATTTCCTCACATATTAATGCTTCAATTATTTGATATTTATTTACAGGTAAATGTTCCTACACCAGATTATTCAGGACGAAAAGATATATTAGAAATGTATCTAGATAAAGTTTTAGTAAATAAAGATGTAGACGTTGAACTTTTAGCGAGAGGTACTACTGGATTTACTGGTGCTGATTTAGAAAATATGATTAACCAAGCTGCTTTAAAGTAAAATACTTTGCATTTATATTTTGTATTTTTTTATTATAAATACTTTGTTGTATTAAACTATTATTCCATTAGAGCCGCTATGGATGGGGCGAAAACTGTAACAATGAAATATTTAGAAGCAGCAAGAGATAAAGTTTTGATGGGACCTGAAAGACGATCGAGGTAATTTATTTAAATAAAACATGAATTTACATAAGCATATATAATATGTTATTTCTTTTTCCGCTTTCAATTTTCATATAGATTACCTGATGAAGAGGCAAATCTTATTACAGCATATCATGAGGGTGGACACGCTGTCGTGGCATATTTCACAAAGGTAACAATAATAAATTAAACACAGGCAACAATTTTTAATTATTTTTTTTATATTTTTCAATTATTTCAAGTTTAAACAGACACTCAATTTCAAAAATTTTAGTAAAATAGTTTTTTTTATTGCGTTGAATATTATTTTTACTTATTTTCATTTACATCTTAATTATTAACAATAATAATTTTGATTATTGTTATTAGTCACAATTTTCGTATCGATTTGTATTTTATATTTCTACTACATCTAATTTATATATATACATATATTAAACGTACAGATATTATTTACTATTTTTAAAATGTAAAACAGGAATCGCATCCACTTCATAAAGTCACTATTATTCCTCGTGGGCCTTCATTAGGACATACGGCTTATATTCCAGCAAAAGAAAGGTAATTGAAATTGAATTATTGATTTCTTGTAAAATGCTGATAATATTAATAGAAAAAAAACATAGGTATCATGTGACAAAACAACAATTATTGGCTATGATGGATACAATGATGGGTGGAAGGGCAGCTGAAGAATTAATATTCGGACCAGATAAAATAACATCAGGTTTTATATTTTTTTCACACATTTTTATAACATAATTAAAAAAAATATTTTCTAATTATTAAACTCAATTCAGGCGCATCGTCAGATTTAAAACAAGCCACATCTATTGCTTCAAATATGGTGAGAGATTGGGGAATGAGTGAAAAATTTGGATTGAGAACTTTGGAGACCCCAAATGGAGCTTTCTCATCAGGAGAAACTCTTGGACCGAATACAAACGAAGCAGTAATTTAATTTAAAATTTGCGTGGTAATTCTAAATAATTCATTTCACTATATAAATATCTATTTATGTTTCTTAGGTGGATACGGAAATTAAGAAAATCTTATCAGAAAGCTATGAAAGGGCAAAAAATATACTGAAAACGCATGCTAAAGAACATAAAGCTTTAGCTGAGGCTTTACTAAAACACGAAACATTAGATGCTCAAGATATTAAAGCTATAATGACTGGTGAAAAAATCCAGATAGAACAAGCTACTACTGTCTCTAAACAAGCAATTCCATCTCCGGTCAGTCCAGTACCAGCTGTCGTAGGACCTGTACCTGCCTAAAATTTAACTTTTCCTTTGTGTGTATATATATATTTTGTATGTATTATATGTAAATCTACTGATAATATAGAAAATTATGTATAACTTTGTTATATTCGTTCCATTTAAATAAATTGTGAATGTAATAGTCTTAAGTTTTTTTTTAATTTTAATTTATTTTTCACTATATGTACAATGATATACTTATAATTTAAATCTTAAATATGTTTTAAAATTAGTATTTTGATAGAAAAAAATTCTAAATTAATACAGATTGTGTTACTTAGCTTGATGTGTATTTAATTCAACTTAATTTAAAATTAGAATACTTATTATTACATAATCCTTGTAAAGAAAACAACAACAGTACTTATAAAAAAAACTTTATTTTATTTGAAAAAAATATATATTAACATTTATATCTTCATTACATTCATGTTTTCTGTATTATAAAATATTTATAAAATGCAATAAAAAATAGAAGCACACATATATAAAACGAATAATGCCGTAAATAATGGAAACGACATATAAAATTTACATGTAAAGTATGAACTTCATCATTGTTGCCACAGCCATAAATATGGTTATACCATATCCGGTAGCCCAGGCGGCTGCGCGAGCAGGTTGCGGGATAACGAATATTGCATATACTACAGTATGCATAATCCTAGCACCAGCAAATACTCTTATGAGCATCCTCGCGAGCGACGGAGAAGGATTCGTTAAAAGGTACAACACTGCAACGATGATGAAAATTGGAATGTTCTCCAAATCGTTTAAATGCGCTCTATAAATGTAAAATAATCATGAATGATTTCTTTTCTTATTAAAAAAAATCTTATTCAATAGGACAACTCCGATTATTACCTTCTGACTCTTTCCACATCGTCGTCAACTTTGACTTTTGCCTTGGACGATGTGGCATCTTCAGGATTTGCGAAAGCCTTCAAAAAAAATTATTTTAATTATCAGCTAATTCAAAATTAAAATAGAAACATCACATTATTTATTTTTTACTAATACATATGCATCATTTAATTAAAATTTTAATCAACATTATGGCTATAAAGATAATCAAATTAAAAAATAATTTATATATATATATAACGAATTCTCTTCAATAAATTTTATATAAGTTTGATCTTACAAATGTCTATTAATATGAATATTATGATATTCAAAGTATCAAATTCCATTTCAAATTAACTACAACTAAAATGATCGATAGATACGAGTGTTATACAGATAAGTAAATGTTAAAAATAAATTCATAATATATTAAATAATCTAAACCGATAATATTCTATTTTGTTCTAGTAATTTTTAATATAAAAAAACTGTTTAATCATTATTTTGTAATTATAGCTAGACTCGTATTTATTGTAACCGATCAACTATGTTTAATTTAAATAGTTTACATCAATATATACATAATTTACATGATTGAATACATATTTTATTTTATATATAATTGTTCATTTTAACTGTATTATATAGTACAAAATATAAAAGATTTTAATAAGAAGAAAATCAAATTCATTATCTCTAACTCACATTGAAGTTATAGAAAAAATATATTGCACTTTGGCCCTCAAATAATTAGTTTTAATCAAGGTCATGAATGTAAACGCTTATAATATCACATACAGATTTTTTTTTATTATAAAACAAAATTTTATTCTATATATAAAAATATATATAGATAGATTTTCATTCGATTAATAAAATTGGACATATTAAAAACTAAATTGTGACGCTTTTACAATATTTATTTATAGATTAAAATTTTTATTCAATATTTATACTAATTTATAAATCATTCTAAATATTATAATTATTATATTAGATCTGAAAATAATATATAATGTTAAAAAAAAAAAAAATATATATATATATATATGATATACCGACATTTTTTCTAAAACGCTGTCTGCCGGTCAAAACGGACATGAGCAGCATTTTGAGTGCAAGAACGCACGCGTAAAATGCGAGGGTATCCAAAACGGGAACATTCAGAAGAACCATCTTGGATTATCAGTCGTCGGAGATCAGGTGTCGGGTATACACGATCGTCTCCAGAAGCGGAATGTTCGCGATACTATTGCGATACAAAGAAATTGATTAGACCGTGTACGATTAACTAGCATAATATATTGCGCAATATTTAGGAAAAAACTGATCAAACGTCACAAATGTAATCAATAATTGATTAATGTATAAAATAACGATTGTTAACATTTTATTAATTATTATTAGAAGGCATATATGTATATTAAAGTAAAAATTTTAAAATAGATTTTATGACAGATAACCTAAATAATCATTATTACATAGAAAAATAAAATAAATATATATATATGTAAAATAAATTAAATATTTACAAACAATTCAACAATTGAAAACTATTTTTAACCGATTAATTAAATAATTTGACATATAATCAATATTCACACTTTAACAAAAACAATTTATAATTCTGTTTTCAATAAAATATAAAAATAATCCAATATTGAAAATCTTTAAAATAATATTTTTATATATAAAACTCTTATTATACCATATTGAATATACTTTTATTACTGAACGTGTATAGGTATATTATTTTATACTTCTAATATTGTTGGTAAACGAGTTTTTTTTTTACTATATCTTTTATGTAACTAATATTATGTTATCTATTTCTTAATGTTAAAAATCGATATAAGAATAAAAAAATACGTGGGATTTTAAATTATCGTTATTTTTATAAATGGTTACAATTTATCTTTAATTTTGTATTACAATAACAAAATTTAACAATAATATGTAATATTATAAAAATATTATTATTCTTTAAATGTGTTATGCAACGTAAAATAAAAACTGACACTATATTTTTTTTCATGATTTTTTTTCTTTCCAATATAATTAATTTTTTTTTTCATTATTCATTCCGATTTTAATAAATAATACATTAAATAATAGGATATTATTATTTTGCTGCGTCATGATAAATTGCAATATCAACAGTTCATGATGTATTAAAATGAAACATTGACAAAAAATGTATAACTAAGCAATACTTCTAAAATATATTTTATATATATATATATATATATATATATATATATATATATATATATATATATATATATATATATATATATATATATATATTTACATATATCATTTATCTATCTATTGAAATATTGATTTAATTATATGCACATTATTAAATCGACAAGTTCAATTTATGTAAATATTGGATATATAATTATATATCAATAAAGTATTATCTATTATAAAATTATATAATAATTCAAGATTTATTATTAACTGTTATTTAACCAAATGAAAAATTAATCTCATCAACATAAATCTATATAAACTTTTTTCATTGCTGAATATATTTTATTTGCAATATATACTTTTAATTTTAAACAGACATTTATCTGTTATTCAAATTTACAGTTTTAAAAACACCAACCAAACCAGAATAACATAAAATTTTCTTACACAATTTTATGCGACCTTCAAACGGAAATATTTTTTTACTATAAAATTACCTGAATCTGTATAAAAATCAAGGCGGAGATTCATTTGTAAAGTAATTATATATAGTTTTAGTAAAATTATCATATAATATTAATAACCTTTCTTTACAACAATACGTAATAAGTATACAATTATAAACTACTTTTTCTACTTTGCATGATATTTAAATTTCAAAATGTGCAAAAATATAATTTATTAAAACCAAACTAAAAAATGATACAAAAATTATTGTTAAAAAATTTATTTATTGATAAAATATCTTCATGCAAAAAAAATAATTACATAAACAATTAAATCAAATTACAATGTTACATATGTTTAATTCAATAAAAAGATGTAAAAACTTTAGCAGCCATATACAGGGTTATTCCATAACCGGTAACCCAAGCGAGGCCTCTAGCTGGTTGAGGAACCGGATGTACAGCATATACTAAAGTATGAATAATTCTAGACCCTGTGTAGATTTTCATCAGCATACTTGCAGTACTAGGTACTGGATCGGTCAATAAATACAGTGCTCCAATAAACAAAAATGCTGGTATATTTTCCAAATCGTTCAAATGAGCTCTGAAATGAAAAAAATATAATTAAAATAGTTGTTGTATAAAAATATTGATAAAATTATTGATGTAATCTGATATCGATATTAGTATTCTTCTTTTACTCGCCTTCGGACACGTTCTACATCTTTGTCATAAGCAAGTTTATCACTTTTCACACTGCCGGTCAGAAATTTTTCATCTTCAGTACTTGCAAATGCCTTAAATATATAATATAAAAAGATATACTATATATAAAAAATAATCATAATACTTGATATTTTAATAAATATATTTCATACAAATATAATATAATATTCACATAGAATGAGTTATTTAATTAGAAATTAAAAAAAAACCATTGGAATCGGAATATAACTAACGGTATTTAAATAAGTGACTTTTTTTACATATCTAACTGACATAAATACCGGTTGTCACATTAAATATATATTTATATATATATATTGGTTACCTTTCTACTAATCCTTAACCTTGCTGTTAATGGTGCCATCAAAAGAGTTTTCACTACTAATACCGATGAACAAACAGCATAGCTTTGAAAAGCTGGATTATCAACTGAAAATGCTGTTCCCATCTTTGTCTAGTTTACCAGCACGTCCAAATAGTTCAATTCACAACGGAATTATGACCGTGTTAATAACCAAGTATACCTATAACTAGATGGTAATGATAGTCTCGCGATAAATAAATGTTATATAAGAAGCGACAAATTTATTATTAAATCGCACTGTGATGTGAATGTCATCATAAATGACAAAATATGTTAAAAATATTTATATATAAACATTCTTAACATAATATTTTTATTCAAAGATGAATGAATTGTCATTATAGATAAATAATCGATTTTATTTTTCATATTTCCATTAAAAATTTGATTATATTTTAATCATTCTTCTTCTCTTCACTCAACAAGTGTGAAAAACTACTGATATTCTATTATTTTTAAATCATTCGTATAAAAATACTATACATATACCTGAATAATATTGTTATCATTATTTTATATTTATTGAAAATTAATATAAATTATAAATTTGTAATAACTTTAATGAAAAATATTAACGTGATGTCACAGTTTCTATATACACCTACAATTACAATTGTACAATTTACGATATAACTTAACTATTAAATATTGTCGTTACATATAACCTTCATACATGTAAAATCAAACGTGAAATATATTTTTTTATGGTCAGTTTCACGATTTTTTAATAAATAATCATATTTGTAAATTTATATATATTGGAAAAAAATATTTTTTATATATAGATATATAAAACAATTTCATTTAGAATATCAATTATACATATACGTTAAATAATTAAAAGACATTATTTAATACAATATATAAAAAGATATAACAAAATAATTTTTTATGTGTGAACTAGGACTAAAAGTTCAACAGTTTATATATCAAATAATATAAACATACAAAATTAATTTTAAAGAGAAATATATATTTTTAAAACCCATTATCAATGTTTACAGTGATTTGTCTCAAGATTAATATTTTATTTTAATTGTATATTTAGCAATCAGTCTGAATATGGATAATTCTTTATAATCTTTAAGTAAATAAAAAAAATATTTATCACGTTCATTTTATTATCAATGGTTTTCGTTTAAATTAAAGAAAAAAGTATTAATTAATTGATGGAAGATATCTAAGTAATGTTAGAAAATAAATAAAAAAAATACAAGATAATTGCTTTATTATTATTATTATTTTATCTCAATAATATATTGGCTCATTCTTACAATGAAAAATTTACTAACATACGATTTTTTCCATGAACAGTTACAATACAGACATACTAAATTATATAAGAAATATTGAACAAAGTATATTTTTAACAATAAATGTAGTTTTTATATTATTTAATTTTGATGTTATAAACACATATTTAAAAACTAATTGCGACTTTTGACATTAACTATCAATGATAATATAAAGAAACGATACCGGTTTCAATTAAAACTTCAGACTATGTCTGTATTTGCTAAATTTAACTCTTAGACCTGTAAACTATTTCAAGCATAACTATTCGTTGAAGTATATTTGTAAAAAAAAAATACAAAACATGTTAAAAAAATGATAACTGATGTTATTGATATATTTATTAAAGCTGATATAATAAAAGCAATATATTTTCCAAAATGTAAATACAATATCGGAATAATATATTAAATTTCATTAAAATGGCACCAAAAATTAATTTAGAGATGCTTTTTTGTCACAATAACATAGTAAGTAAACGAAAGTTAAATTCACCATAAAGGCACTTAGAAATGTTTAGATATTTTATATTAACTTCATATTCATAATTTTAATATAAATGATAATATAACATATAATAAACATAGATTAAAGACAATGTTTTACTAAATGACAATAGTTATAAATATAGTACGTGCATAACAAATATACATAACTTAAAACATAATTAAATACACTCTATATCGAATTCAAATATTATACATTAAGTCAAATTCGATATAAAATTTGTAATAAAAATTTATATTGATATATATTCAAGTGTGATGCAATAATTTATTAAATGCATTATAAGATGATTCTAAATCAAAAATTAGTTGACGGACTTGGGTTTCTGTTAATTCATCCGATGCTTGCATTTCATTTAATACATTTAGCCATGATTGCACCTTAAATTAAATAAAGAAGAATGAAAAATTAAACGTTTATAAATAAATAAAAATATATTTATAATTTTTTATATTATCTATTACTTTTTGTTTTCCCTCGAAATCTTCGGGTAAAATACTTAATCTATTCATTGTATCACTTAAATCTCTCAATTCCGGATGAAGATCGTCCATAGCTTTTATTTCCAAACGTAATTTATCCATAAGCGTTATAAAAAGCTAAAAATAAAAAATAAATATTTTGTTAAATAATATGTGAAAAATATTCTTAATTACTAAAACAAATATATAACGTATTATTTTTAAAATAATATATTCTAATACTAACAGATACAATGTCTGCAATACATTTACTAGTATTCCCTTTATCATCTTTAATTGTAATAGGTCTGTCTTCTTTGATTCTTTCAAGAGCGGCGGTACAATCGAGCTGTTAAAAGAAGAAATAAATAAAAATATCGATCAAAGAATTACAATACATCAATCAAAATAAAAAAAAATACTAACTCTAAACTTTTTTACAAAGGCATCAATTGTTGGATAATCATCTCCTTGGACCTGCTTAAATGCGGCTTTATATTGTACAAGAAGTTTAGAACACGCCGCCGTATATTCTTGAGGAGTCACACAATCTCGAATATACGCTTTTTCTAAATTTTGTAATGTATTCACGACTGCATATAAATCAGCCATATTGTTGTGTCTGAAAAATAATTGAAATATCAACAGAAATAAACTTATAGATGATAATTAATAAAATATTAAATGTAAAAATCTTATACACACACACACACACACACACACACACACACATATATATATATATATATATATATATGTGTGTGTGTGTGTGTGTGTGTGTGTGTGTGTGTAATAAAATGAAAAAATAATAAAATAATGCATACTTTTCTCTTTCTCGAGCATTTTTATAAAGCTTGACTTCTTCATATAACTCAGGCCTATTTGATTCTGAAATAAATAATCACAATATAATTTCAATCGCAAATTGTTAATATTCTAAAACTATAACATCAGCAAAATATTAAAAATAGTATTTTGCTGACGATTATCGGATATTTGATTTTATATAAACTTGACCTTGAGGATATATAAAAATAATAATTTGGAAATGATGACTAATATAAACGTTAAAAACGTTTAAGAGGTTAAATTACGATACACAATATTTTTGGTTTGATACTTTTGAATTAATGTTTAATTAAAATTATTATTAATTTTTTTTTTTGGACTTCGATTATTTACCAATTTGTCCATTAATGAAGAATGTTTCATCTTTTTAATAAGAAATTTCGAACTTTGTACTATTTACAAAACATCAACGGGTCTATAAAATCATTCTAATTATTATGAAAATAAAATAATATGAATATAAAAACGAAACAATAAATAACGTTATTAAACAACTTCTATGTGAAAACCTACCCTGCATTATCGTGCGTCACCAAATGACACTTCCTTCACCATTGCCATAATAAAAAATAAATGTTACCATACCATGAATTTCAAAAACTATTCGAAATAATGAATGTATATTTTACACGAAAAATATTTTTAACAATAATAATTAATATGTCAATTTAATTTTTTCTTATTTTTTACATTTATAAAATTTAGAATCTTTTGTAAGATTATTTATATACTCCGTAAAAATCAGAAAATAAAAAAATACTTATAATATCTTAAATTTTAAACATACTACTATATTACACTGACAGAAAAACATAATCAGTAAAAAAATTAAATACCTGTAATATGAACACTCCAAAAATATTTTCATTCATTCAAAATTGTAAACACTTTCTCTTTCATTAACATTACATTTAAAATATCCCTAAATGATTTTAAAGATTAACATTTAAAAAAATAGATTTCCGTGCAAAAAATAAAATATCGAAACGTTTAAAATCCTTTTATTCTTGAAATTGAAAAAAAGGTACGTATAAATATTTATGAAATATAATTGGTTTAATTTTGCATCATGTGTATTTGTTAATGGATAATAAAAATATTAATTTTAAATTTAACTATTAATAATAAAAATTGCAATTACAAAGGAAAAAAAATTCTCCATACTTTTTGATTTTATAATAATCAAACCGATAGTACTATTTATACGTGATTTAATACATATTATCTGAAAGTAAGACCTAGTACATTCAAAGGTATAAAAAGTAATAAAACCTCAACTTGTTTTAAGGGAAATATCGTGACTTTAAAACAATAAAAAAATATATATTTCCAAATATAATTCTAATTAGTATAAATCATTATAAAACCCAATAAAAACTGAGAAATATATAAAATTAAGAAATCAATTATAAAGCTTCCTTCAAGGGAATCATCCATATATACATATATAAAATAATATTTTAGAAAGTAAACAAAAATAACATTCTATTATTAAAATTTTAATACAAAATTTTAAAATAATTCTATATTACATTATAAATAAGTCTTATCTAATTTCTAACGTAAAAAAACATTCACTATACATAAAATTGAATATGGAAGCACGATTTAATCGCAATTTTCAACAGTGGGAAATATTTTACATGCGTCATCAAACAGAGAATCTTTTGCGTCTACGTTTAAAGACGTAAGATAATGATAAAATCGATTATTTCTTTTAATATTAGCATCACATCGAGACTTTTCTGAACGACATATGTTTCTTAAACATGGCATATAATCAAGGGTCAAGCTGCGACGATCTAATTGTGACGATAAAGGCACTGCTTCTAAAAATTGAAAATCCATCTCATGCTGTTTTTTTTGAAATCTAAAAAAAGAGAAATAAAACGATAAAAAATGAATAATTGAAATATAAACTACATAACACAAAGCCATACTTATTCTGATTATATTCCTCTAAAAATGTGTCCAAAATATTAATATTTAATGAACACTTTTTTAAATTGTCACAACAATGTATAATACTCTCACAACAATGAGACACAAAATTGTTGGTATATTCTTTAAAATTTTCCGATATTGATAAACTATCACTTAATTGCGTCCATTTCGACAAACATATTTCAGTATCAAATAAAATATTTTCATGCGTCCGCAATAAATAAATTGAAGATATTATATCTAAAACATCAGATACACCATTAATATTTATTTTTTTCTTGTCACAAGGCCCAGAGAATAAAGAACCGTGAGCTTTAGAAATATTCCATTTGACTGCTTCTCTATTAGAGAAACAAATGATATTTGATAAAGGGTTGGACTCATCATTACAAAATGGTTTTATAGAATTTTCACAATTTATATCCCATTCAAAATTTGATTCTTCATCCTTATAACTAAAAGTAGTGCTATTTATAAATGAATCTCTATCCATAATTTCATTTTTCTCCTCTAATAAATTAATAATTTGTTTATTGCGAATTTTAGCTACGCCACCCAAAATCCAACTTTGTAATTGAAGAATCGTTTTCCTCATATCGCCTTTATAAAAATTAATCAAATATTCAGAAAAAGTAGATAAAATCTTTCCAGTCTCAATAAATATTAAAATATCCAACCAAGGACCAATAATTTTTCCAGATAATTCATGAAACTTTATAACATTCGTTTCTGTAGCAAACTTTTTCAAATGTCGACATTTCAAATCTGAAGTAACTAAAATCACAGGTCTTTTGGATGAGTAAACAATTTGAGTAAGAGCTGGTATAAACCCATCATCTTCATCGAAAACAATATCTACGTCTTCTATTAAAATTATAGACATCTTATTAGTATCAGAATATATTTTTTGAGAGACAGAATCGACATTGGAAGATTTATGTTTCGATTTATTAGCAAATTTACATTTATGTTCATTTTTATCTTTAAATGCGGTCATCGATTTCAATTTGGGTTTACTAGATGACCTTTCAAAATTCTTTGCTATTTCCAAGTCTTTTTCGGTTAGCACTTTATGAGACTGTGTTGCTTCTTGAAGTTTAACCAACACATTTTTTCCAGTTCTTTTTGAGCTAGCATTTACTTCGAGTATATTCATATCGAGTTCATTTGCAATAGCGTAAATTGTACTGGTTTTGCCACATCCATTTGGCCCAATAACAATGTTCACACTATTAGGAAACTTTGAAGAGCTACTACTTTCAGAATCAGAACACACAAAGTCATCAGAACTACCAGAATCTTGTCTTTTTCTATGAATATTAGAAATCATATCATGACGACATTCCTTCCAAGAAAGTAACCAATTTTTTAATAACTCCACACTTTTGAAATTACCAATTATATCATCTGAACATACAGGTTTATATTTTTCTGTCCATATGTTATTTTTATTAATTAAACTACTCTTATCGGATTTTTGACTGCAATCTTCACTGCCGTCATCTATTATAATTGATCGATTGTTAAAATTATCAATATTACATTCACTATTTTCATAAATAGAAAATTTTTCAAACAATCGTTTAAAAAATTTATATACAGGAAATTTAGGATACTTAGATTTAATTTTTTTCAAACCCTCTTTTAAATCATAAAATTGCACTGTATTAACAGAATTTACTTCACAATCTTTACCAATACTTTTTAAATCGTATTGATTAAGACTACTTAAAAATCGATTATCGATATTTAAATCTTCTAAAACACTTTCAAATGATGATAAATTATTAGACGAAATGGCTATTATTGGTAAATCCCACACATAATATGTGGAGTCATTTATATCTGGAATTTGTTGTATATGAAAAATCACAGGAAACTCATTAACTTGTAATTCACACGATATTTCGGTTTTCTTTAATTTCTCTGATATTTCAGGACTACTACTGTATAAAAAGTCTTTTCGGGCTTGTAAAACACTTGGGTCAATTAAAGTTTTTGATGATGATTTTAAAAATAATGGTGCCAGTTTCATTTTCTTTCGTGGTGGATTATCAGAATTTTCTTTGGCTATTTTAATACACTTCATGGTATCTGGTGATAAAATATTAATAATTTTAATAGGAGACACAATTTTCTCACCAAATATTTTAACATTATTTGTAATTACACGTTTTTCTTGAAATCCATTTTTAGTTCTAAAATGTTTCTTCATTTTCTTTTTAGCAAGAATATAATCTTTATCAGAATCACTAGATATTGTAATATCACTACAGTCATCGCTCCATGTTTCCATTGAAGATGTTTGCTTATATTTGGAGTGAAGTTTAAAATCAGTTTTCTTTTTCTGTTCAATATTGTTATCGTTAATAATAGTAGACTCTTTTATTTCATTCTCAGTTTCCTTAATAGATGTGAATTCCAAACTTTTTTCTGCACTATTTTTTGATTCTTTCAATTTGGTAGAAAGTCTGCTTTGAGAAACGTTAGACTTCTCTCCAACATCTCGATCACTTGATTTATAACAATTTTTAAGACTTATATCGTTTCTCGATATAAAATTGGTAGCAACCAGGTTATTACTTTCAACTTTATTCTCTGGTGATTTCTTAAAGTAACTATACATATCAGTTTTTTTCTTAGATGGAGATGATAATTTACTTAAAAATTCTTCATCAGACTCAGAATCGATAATCTTATTAGAAATTCTTTTAAATGATCTATCCTTAGATTTTTTTAGACTATTTAGTTGTGAAGTATTTAAACAATCATGCGAATTAACAACTTGATTATTATTTTGAACAATATCATTACATAGAGAAGAATTAATTTTGGAAATGTTTTTTCGTGGCCTTCCTCTGCGTCTTTTGATTTTGCCTTCTAAATTTACCATTTTATCAGTTTCACTCTTAACGTCGCAAGTTTTGGATAAAATACCTGTTGTTGGCAATTTGATTTGCTGCGGTTTCGAGTTATCATGCTCAAAATTATTCAACGAATTATCTAATTGATCATTTGCAAGAGTTTGATTAGAAGTTAAAGAATTACTCTCATTTTTAAATTTCATTGAATCTGTTTTACATTTTTCGATTTGTAACATTTTTTTGAATTTCTTTTTCCGGGTTCGCAAAACACGTCTTATCGATTGTTCACGGAGTACTTCATTCTGTTGTGCTTCATGACCGCCTTTTTTTAAGGCCCAAGCTTCCAAAAACAATTTGCGTTTGGTACTTTTTTTTCTGTCTGTGTCTTTTTCTTCAATGACATTTGAAGAATTTTTACCTGGAGAATTTGAACCAATAATTTTCTTTCGAGAAACCATCATGAGTTGAAATGCATCCAATGGTTTTGTCGTTGACTCAACGCTTTCATCAACAACTTTGGCATAATCATTTTTCTCGCATTTACTTCTAAAATTATCACATCCGCTCATTTTATTTTCGTGTTTCATTATCAAATTATAAAACAAATCAGAATCGAATACAAATCGGTAAAGCCATTTGTTTCCATAATACGAATTTTAATAAATCAGTAACATTATCGCCGGCATTCAAACGACTCACAAAATACAATGAACTACACTCACTACGGTCAACAAACACCTGTAAGCACATTGGCGGGCACTTTGACAATATTGGCCCTAACAATTTAATTTACGAATATGTCCATCGAGTACCGTTACAAAATTTGTTTTACTTCTCATTCATTTTTTTTAATGGAATAAAAATTGTTTCTAACTACAAAAAATATATATATATTTTACTACTAAAACCTTTACTGAAAATAAAATGACAAAAAATATAATTTCTTTTAATTTATATAGTAATTTCCTGAATTTTTCTCACATTTAGAATCAAATTGAAACCTAGAAATCGATTTCTTCTGACATTATACGAAATTTAACACGCTAAAATACAAAAAAAATTATTTTATTAATTTCAGTTCAAATTTCTGCAATATCAAAATTATTTTTTTAATTAAAGCGCGTTTTTCTTCCCTTCTTAATTTAATTTTTTCTTAAAAAATAAAAGGTGATTGGCAACTCTGTGTAGGAATATAATTTCGAAATTTATAATTATTTTTAAACAAATACATATAACACAAGTCAATTCAAAATACGGAATTAATAACTTTATCGCGCAACTTGTAAAAAAACTCAAATTCGTTTGACATGTGAAGGCAGAATCGTGAAATAAAATAACAACTTAAAATAAAAAGATCCATTAAGTTTATTTTAATCTAAATATCTAAACATCACCTCAGAAATAGAATATTTACAATAAAATAGCAATGCGCGTCTTCATATTCTCCTTCTCAAATAATGAATCGCCATTTTCCATAACCAATCATTTTTAATTAATACAAAAAAATATAGTGGAAAAAAGTTAAAATGAAAAATAACTTTTTTTTAAATATGTTTCACAGTAGATAGATAACATAAATGGAAAATAGCAATTCAGAAAATATAATTTTGTTCATTAAATACACAAATAAATAATTTTAATCAACAACACATTTTGCCAACAATAACAAACAAAAAATCATAAAATATATATTACATATAGTAGTCCCTTTAAATATATTTATTCCATATCTTAAATGACTTTAAAAAACTACCTAATAATTATTTCACAATGTATATAATATTTATGGATATAATTTTATGGTTGAACTGATAAAGTATTAGAAACTTGAGATTTATGTCTCCTATGATCATAATTAACCAATCTTTGTCCTACCAAATATTTGTCATTTTTAATATGCTCATAGAGCTTTTTAAACTGTCTAATTTGGAACACAATCACACACACTATAAGAACTGTGAATAACAAGAATGGATAAACTCTTCTCGCTATAAGATTTCTAACAAGTGGACTTGAAACAACTAATGGAGCAATTCCATGTGCTAAGACATATGGAAGAGCTAAAGCCAAACCAAAGCATGTAATAACGGGAGCGGCTAAGTCGCAAAGAATAAACCTAAAATAATAATTCATTAATTTTACACGTAATATAAAAATTAACTGATATTTAAAAAAAAAATAACTTACTTCAAATCCATATCCCTTATGCCATCTCTATATGCTTTTTCGATTGCCTGACGCATAGCGCAATCAGGCATCATCATTGTTATGGCGCATGCGATTTTTGTATAAAGTACACCAAGGGCCCAATCTTGCCACACAAATAAAACAGGAGTTTGATGTAATGGAACTCGAAGAGGTACAACCAAAACAAGTTCTAATAGTAATCCAAACAATAACGGAATTGCACCAAGTAATGCCGCACAAGCAATTGCAGATCGTATTCCTAAACGACCCCATAGTTTTAATCGACGTATCAAAGCAGCTCTACCTTGTGGCTCCCAAGCTGCTATTAAAGATATTGCACGTGCAATCACCCAACACATATATGTACCTAAAAATATATCATAATGAAATTCAAAGAAATTTTTGCAAATACAAAATATTGCTAATTAAAAATATGATACTCACCGCAAGCAGCCGTATATAATTCATGCACACCATCAGAAAACTTTGGAAGCCAAAGAGCCATAGCACGCCTTCCAATCCAAACCGGTACAACCTGAATAAAAATATTTAAATAATTTTAAATTTTGTTTTTTGTTTATATAAAATTTTAATTATTTAATAAAAAATAGTAATAATAAATAATTTCTAATTACCAAAGCTATCGAACTTGCAATAACCAATGATACACAAACGGCTAATAACAACGCGGCCAGGCGAGCTTTGAAAGCGCTAGGACGATCATACGGTTGCCATCCAGTAGGACCTTCCATTTGTAATAGAGCTTGATGAGCTGCTGCTAAGCCAGCACGGGGTGCAGCGGCCGGTTGCGGAGCGGCAGCGGGTGTTTCGTTATTATTACCATTTCCTAGAAGATATGAACGTAATCCCAGCAAACTGGCAGCTGCAGTACACCACCAACGCACCAATGCTTTCAACCAAGTTCGTGTATGAGATTGCTCAAACAAAGCGGGTAGGATAACCTTAAAAACACAAACATACCAATCTTTTACAAGAATCAATAAATTATTATAAGAAAAAAAATGCTCTATCTAGGATCTCGTGTATTACTAAATATAATTTTTCTAAATAATTACATTTTGAAATTTTTCGAATCACACTATACTTTTACAATTATTATATTGTTCTATTTCAATACTAATTTGTAATAATATAACATTACTTACGATATTGATATATATATATATATATATATATATATATATATATATGTATATATATATATATATATATATATATATATATGTATATATATATATATATATATATATATATGTATATATATATATGTATATATATATATATATGTATATATATATATATATATATATGTATATATATATATATATATATATGTATATATATATATATATATATATGTATATGTATATATATATATATATATATATATATACATATATATATATATATATATATATATATACATATATATATATATATATATATACATATATATATATATATATACATATATATATATATATATATATATACATATATATATATATATATATATATATAATTACTTAACTCTTGTTTAAAAACAAAAATAAGTTTACAACCAAAATATATACCCACTTGCAACAACAGAAGTTCTAAGCTTAATTCACTGACGGGAGTCTCCGCATGAGAAGCGATAACGTACGGTAGAAAACCTGGAAATAAGTATCGGAGAGCTTTTGCAGGTACCCATAACATTAACAATACGGCCGTGCTAAAAATGGAAGCCGAGGCTATCAAACTGTGCAAATGTCGTAATATTGGCATATGTATCATCTCCTAAAATAAAATAATAATATAATTAAACGTAACATACATACACACATACATAGCAAATATAGCGCGAAACAAACCTGAATAGGACTAAAATCGGGATCGTTCAAATTTTTCAAAAACCATAATACTCCCGGTCTTAACACTTCACGGAGCAACAATATAAACGAAGCAAAATAATATACGTAAACCATTCCGACCAACCAGTGTATGAACATTGAAGTCCAAGGAGCGGCGCTCAAGCTGGCTTCGCGGTCCTTAAGAGTGGCATCGAACAAAGCCAACGAGCATATATCTAACCACCAACCGCAGACCAGAGGCAGAACTCCGATTTCGACGACCGAGAGCAAAGACACCTTGACTACGACGTAACAGAGTCCGAGCGCTCTTCTGGGACGACTCAATCCCAACAGACCGGCCAGAGCGTGCAAAGCCGCCAAGAAAATTCCAATCAATTTATACCCCGCGAGAGTGGTCAGCAAGCCTTTAAAGTGTGACGCTTGGACCTTTTCGCCGAGACCGAGCGCGGCGATTCCGGCCGCGCCCATATGATAAGGACAAAACGCGAACACAAAAATGAACAGCGTGTTCAGAGACACGACCCAGAATACGTGCTCCAAAAAAACCATCGAACCGTCCAAGCCCAGCAGTCGCTCCCACGTGAGCTCTTCCGGAGCGCGATCCCATTCCATGGGGTTTAAATTGTGCTCCTCGGCGCCCAAAGCTTCGTCGGCGTCCGCGGGCGGAGGCGCCGCGGCGGCGTCCGCCTCCGGGACCGGCGCCGGATCGGCGGCCGCTCCGACGTCGGCCGCCGGACCCGGATCCGGTCTAGGTTGTAGTTCCGGTTCCGGGTCGCGATCGGCGGCGGGCGCGTCCGGAGGAACCGCGGCGTTCTCGCGCTCCAGCCATTCGGGACCGCCGCCGTGCATGATCTGTTCTCGCAGCCAAACGAGTCCGATGAACGCGAACAGGGTGCACATGACGACGAAACAGCCCGAGAAGACGTCCTTGACCAAGTTGTCCATCGAGAGCAAATCCAGAAGCAGAGAGATGAAGGAGTCGAGGTCGTCGGAGAAAAGCGCGCGGTAGATGCGACACGCGGTGAGAGGAACGACCCCGAGCCACGCGAGCGCCACGAGCGTGTAATGGCACCAGTCCTTGGCGGCCGCGGCCACCGACGCCACCAGACCGGCGACCACGTCGCGCAGCGGAAGCCTCCTCGGCATGTCCGGCGAATAAATGGGCACGAACGAGAACCGATGGCCGCACAGTTCGCAGAACTCCTTGCGCGAGTACCGCATCCATTGCACCAGACACTCCTGATGGATCCATTTGATTGAGCCGGTGCAGATGCACGGATGAAACAGCGGACGCTCGAACAGCGCTTCCGAACGGCACACGCGGCAAATGTCGGCGCCGCCGCCGCTCGCCTCCTCCATCGCGAACGACGACCCGCACCCGACGGATACGCGTTTGACAACTGACACGACGTCTGAACACCGCCGATTTCGACTATGGCCGTCTTCCTATTCTATTCCGTCTTCTTTGTGCGTGCGATCGATTTAAATATACTATTCGGTGTTAATCTACGTCGATGTACGGCGGATGCGCAAATTCAAAAATAAAACCGCTTTAGTCGTATCGATTTTATTTAAAAAATAATAATATCAAAATTATTAAAACGATTTACATTTGCGAAACGCGCGCAAACCTTATAAATCGATTTTCTGAATAACCCGCTCGATATATATGCGGCCTACGTTTATTATTAAAAATGGTAAAAAATAACGACAAAGTGAGACTTCTTTGTCAAAATTTTGATACGACAAAAACGCGCAACCTCGTTTCTTCAAAATACCGAAAAATATTAAAAACTTATAGAAAATTTAGGTCTCGCAAAATAAAAAACGGTAAAATTGTATTTTGTATTAATATTCATTTTATTCATAATTATAATACTGTATTACTTACAAGAAATGCACTTGTTGGAAACTTACAGAAGAATTTGCTTGTAAGGAGACATTTTTCTCAAATATTCAATCAACAAGGGTCACCACATAAGTATAAACTATATATTAATATATATACGCATTTATATTTTTTTTTCTTCTATTAACACCACTCAAATGAGTAATAGCTTCACTTTTGTCAGGATACTTAATTCGCATAAAAATATCATTCTTTAATTTGATAATGAAAGGCATTACGTTTCAAATATAATAATTTACAATTGGAGAGCCTCACTCTTTGCGTTTTGTGCTTACAAAATGTATTAATGAGTCATGAAATTACATACATATATAATATATATATAGACGTACATATAAATAAAGATAATATTGAAAATTGTCACATAAATTTAATCTTGGATTCATCCTTTATGTAACAGAGAGTATAAATAACAAACAAACATAATATAACATATATTTTAAATATCTGTGACAAAAATTAAAACAAAATAAAATAGATTAAAATAGAAAAAATAAAACGGAAGCTATATATGTAATTTTACATAAAATTCCAGTGGTGGAAAATTTATGTGCTTATTTTGTTCGCTTCCTAACTCGAGAGACACCCTGGCTTAAAAAAGCCGGAAGCGAATGGCGGCCCACGAGAAAGGCAAGGGAGACACATCATATCATCAAACGTTCAAGAATTGGCATTAAGTCACAATCCCTGATAGTTCAGTGTGTTTGGCATGTTAAAAATATAAAAAATTAAATAGATATACAATACATAGTTTATAGAAATTTTAGATTTAACCCTAAGAAATATTTTGTACACCATTATATAACATAGTGTTAAAAATCTGGTATCCACTCGTTTATTCTTTTTTTTATAATAATATATAATAATAGCTCTGAAAACTTCATAATGAAGTTATGTAAAATGCTTTTAATAAAAAAAATCAGTCTTTTGTACAGAGAAATAATATCACATACCACTTTTTTGCACACACACATACACACATACAAAGTTTACTTATATTATAAGTAAGATATGGTGTCAACCTTTCCCTTGGACACTAGTTAATGTACCGCCTGCTACCTACTTAGCGTTATTATCACAGTTAGTTAAAATGAGGTGGGTGATTGTTTCTTGTACAGGTAGATATGACTGTAATCAAACCCCACAGTTTGATCGCGATTACAGCGAGAAACCGATTCGAATTTCTAATATAATAATAATAATAATAATAATATATCGTCGATCTCTCTAGTCACAGTATCCGCATAATAATGTTATTTACCACCATTATAACTTATCACAAATCGTTGAATGCGATCACATCTCATATAAGCTGTACATTACTAATATGAAATTTCTTCTAGGGCAAAAAAATATTTTTACTCAATTACACTAAGAATATATATATGTACAGAGCCATAGCTGGCCGACAGATCACTAAAGGATAAAGATCATTTAATTAATTTATGTGATAACCTTCGACAGTGAGCAATATATAATAACCTCCAATATAAGTAGCTCTTTTAATTCGGGAAAATGTAAAATCCAGAGTAAAATTTATACTTATGGATTAATAAAAATAACTAAATAATATTTAATCGTCTTTCTTATCGATGAGCTTATAGCAATGAAATAATTAAAATGCGAGTGATAATTTAAACCTTAAAACTATCATGTATTCGTACACTAATTTTGAAAATGGCTCACATTATCCATATAACATTTTATTTTTGTTAACAATGTAACATACCATTCCGCACTTACTAACCAGTGAAAAAATGTATATATGGTTTTACAGTAAATTACAAAAGTCCACTGGAAATTATCAAGCACACACAAACAATTGACCCACAAACAACACTTCAATTTCAAGTTGTATCACAGATAGTATACATTCCAAATTCTATTCTTTGGAAAAAAATCAGGATATCATTTTTATTGTACTTTCATGGGGCACTTGATAATCATATGTATTTCAATAAAACAAACATACAATAATTAATTTAGAATAAATTATTCTTCACAATGGACATACTTATTAAATAGGACAATCTAAAATGTGTAATAACAATCGCTCGAGTTCCTTAACAATTTAATAAATCGATACATTTTTAAAACCATTATTTAACTAAAAAAATATAATAGCAATGACTCATTATTCTTATAATTTATATTTTTGGATACTGTACAGTTCGAACTGTCCAGTAGATTGCGATGTTCTAAATGTATTCGGCACTCACATTGCAATATTTAAACAATAATAACCCCATAAAAATATGTCCTCTATATGTTTCGTGCATTTCAAACAGCATACAGACAAAGAAATAGGCACCCAAATAATATAAAGGGGCACCACATCAACTATTCTAATTACATATATAAACAATAAACCTGTATTACATTGCAAGGTTAACACTACTACACAAAAATAGCTTGTGCAGTTTAGAGCTCTGACAACTCCAAAACTGCAATCAATTTACACCACACACAATCTGTGTACGTGTAAATAAAGCAAGTGAAACACCAATTAAATTAAATATAAAGAAAAAGTGCACATTCACCACCATTGATTACATGAATATAATTATAAATATTTTAAAAACGTGTGATTAAGATTAAAATTTCATCACAACTTTCAATCTGCTATAAGAGCAATATTTAAAATATATATTGTTAAAAACAGGGTTATTAAAATCAAAACTTACACATATATAAGAGATTCCAGGCAACTAATGGAATGACTAATTCTCTAATAAGATAGTAACTGCAAAATAAAATCTCGTTTTGATTCAATACTTTTTCCTTTGCATTTTGTACTATTCTTTAAAATATACACAAACATAAATAGTAAAATTATCAAAATGAACATCATCCTACTACATATATGCTACATGCAACTAGTAGAATTTCAGTTTTTTTTCGAGGTTCATTAGTAAATAAAATAAACTTCAATAATAATCGATAACAAAAATTAAGTCAATTTTCAAACATCTAAGGGAAATCAAAGACTAGAGAAATGTCAAATGATATAAATCACTCCATTACATAAATACATGGAATCGGAAAAAAAACTTATATTAAGAAAAAAATTATTGTTGCACTGGTGTGGTAGTATACAGTAGATGCGGAGGCATGAAATTATGAGGGAATGGAGCAGCTTCATAACCGCAACCTACTCGTCCAGCTTGGAAAAATTTATTTCCTGAATTAAAAACAATGTATACTTGAAAATGTAGTATAATAATAATTATAATTAATTTAACACCTGTGAAAACAGGCAAACCTCCCAAATAGCGTACATTTTAAAAATAATATTACGAAGAAAAAAATTAAAATAAAAAATAATTACCTATAATCGACTGCATCTGTGCATCGTGAGACATCACATGAAATGGTGGTGGAGGAGCAAAATGAGTAGTTTGTGGTTGCGGAGGTGAACCCATTGGTGGCGGAGGACTGCAATAATTGCCATTACCCATTCGCTGCCCATTATTAAATCGATTATTACTATTATACCGAACTCCGCTGTTATTATCTGTACAAAAAACAAATAAATATATTAAAACTATCGATTTCTTTTTATTTATAATTATAAATGAATATTAACTTACTATAGTTACGCTGGCCAGTATAAGTCTGGTTATTAAATCCATTTGGATAACCACCATTCATCTGATTATAACCACCCTGATAATTATTTGGTCCTCCACCAGATTGACTACCTTGAAAGCCATTATTTTGGAAATGTCCGCCATTTTTTTGATATCCAGTTTGATTGTTAGGACGATAAGTTTGTTGCCCAATTTGATTTTGATTATTGTTAAATCTAGGTGGTGGATTATTATTCACTCTCAATCCGCTGTTTTGATACATTTGAGATTGTTGAGAAACTGTTTGAGTTTGAGGATTGACCCAATGATTAGAATTACGTTGTTGAGGTGAATTATTATTGTTGCCTTCTTTCTTTTGTTGCCAACGTTGACGACCTATGATATAAAACATCGAAAAAATTCTTTACACACACACACACATATATATATATATATACAATGTGTTAAAATATAGCGGAATTCATATTTTTTTGGCAGAAAATAACATTAATGACGCCCCATATTCCATATTTATATAGACAAAGTATAATAAAGGAAATCTTGAAAGTTTGTTGTCTTAAAAGCAAACTTATATACCAAAGATAGTTTTTTTTGATAATTATTTTGAAGGGAATGATACTAATTTAAACAAATAAATAAAATTGTTTTAAACATTTCGAACAACACATATATGAATGTATGTACGTACATACACACACACACACACACACACACATATATATATATATATATATATATATATATAAACTATAAGAATTAATAAAATTGTTTTTATTAACCTTTGTTCACGTGAGAATTCTTTCCAGCTAATTCCATTAAAGCTGGAGGTGGAGTTTGAGATCCTTCCAACATAACTGAAATTAATTCTCTAGCTTGACGACCATTACCCGGGGTAAAGAACGTGTAAGCAGTACCTGCTTGTTGGCATCTTCCAGTCCGGCCTACAAATAATAATTATATAAAAAAAATATTTAAAACTAAAACATTAAAATTTTATTATGATAAATAATAATAATAGAGAAAGCCTAACCAATTCGATGAATATAATCTTCAGATGAATTTGGATAATCATAGTTAACAACATATTTAACATCTTCTACATCGAGACCTCTGGCAGCAACATCTGTAGCAACTAAAATCGATGATTTTCCATTTCGAAATTCTGACAAAACATAGTCTCTTTCTGGCTGTGATTTATCACCATGAATTGAAATCGCTTGATATCCTTCTCTCCTTATATTTTTAGTAATGTCATCGACCTGTTATATCAAAAAAAAAATATATATATATATATGATTTTTATTTAAAAAAAAAAGACATGACAGTATGAATAAAATAAAAAATACCTTTTTCTTGGTTTCCACAAAAATTATAACTTTATTTTCCTTTTCTGATGCAATATCTCGTAAAAGATTCGATAATTTAGATTCCTTTTCATGGTCCTGACAAACATCAACAATTTGTCTAATATTATTATTAGCAGCCAAATTTAAAGAGCCAATATTTACTTGAATATAATCGTTAAGAAAATCTTCAGCGAGAGCTTGAACTTCCTTTGGCCAAGTTGCAGACCACATAAGAACTTGTCTATCGGGTCGAATCTGTTCAATAATTTTACGAATTTGAGGTTCAAATCCCATATCCAGCATACGATCGGCTTCATCAAGTACCAAATATGTACAACGTTTGAGATTGGTGGTACCCTTTTCTAGGAAATCGATTAACCTACCGGGGGTTGCAATAACAATTTCTACACCTCTTTCTAAATCCCTCGCTTGCGGACCTTTGGGTGATCCTCCAAATATGCAAGTATTACGAATAGAACTTGTGGCACCGTAATCTCGAGCTACCGTTTGAATTTGCTGGGCCAGTTCCCTCGTAGGCGCTAATATTAATACGATCGGACCATCCCCACGATTTAACTTTTCTTGATGACTTATATGAACGGTAGCAGGCAACATATAGGCTAAGGTTTTTCCCGATCCGGTCTGCGCTATTCCAACCATATCTCGACCAGATAAAGCGATAGGCCAACCTTGAGCTTGAATACTCGTAGGTTCACTCCAACCTTGTTTACGAATTTCAATAAGAACATGATCTGGAAAATTCCCTTCGTCAAATTCATGATTTGGTCTCGGAATGTTATTCCCGATTACGGTTATCTCTTTGACTTCTCGAAATTTTCTAATATCATCTTCGGAACGAGATTGGACCTTAGAATGAGGTTTATAGAAATCTTTTTTGAAAGGATGTAACGTATTTTTAAGTACATCCCAATTGGGCTTCTTCAAACTTTCACCCGGATTTTTCGCCTTCATGCTTTGCAGTTTTGGATTGAAATTTGGTTTTATATTGTAATTATTTTTAGGAATCTGCGGCAAGGTTTTCGAATTATCCATATTTTTTTTTGGACTCATGAAACCGTTGGGAGTATTGAAATTTGGCTTCGAAATGCTAAAATTATTTTTTGGACCGCCAAAATTATTTTTTATACCGCCGAAACTTTTCTGAAATTTTGGTCCGCCGAAAGTCGATTTTGGGCCGCCAAAATCATCGTTGGACGGCGGACCCATCCAATTTTTGTTGAAATGTTCGTTACGATCCGGTCGGGGTCTATATCTGAAAATAAACAAAACGTCGAGTTTAATTTCGGAATCGTACCGCCGAAATGGAGAATTTCAGTCTCACACTAGAAATTGCCGTTTATCGAAACCGAAGCGAGATATCGATCGTCTAAATTAAATAAGCGAATTAACGTTCGAAACATTGCTACGTGTTAAATTAAAAACGTCGCATAAATCAAAGCCGCGACAAAAAAGATCAAGGTATAAAGCCGATCGTAAAGAAAACCGTAAAAACCTTACAAAATAATAGAATAAAAAAATCTACGTTAAAAATTTAAATTTTACGATAAACGTTAAAACGATTACAAATTATATATATATATATATATATATATATATATATATATATATATATATATATATATATTAATATCGTATAACTAAGAAAGATTTATTACCGATTTAAGAAAAGCGAGCGACACTAAATACGTTTTGAATCGTTTTCGAAGTAAAAAAGGTAAACGAAAAGATTGGAAAGATCGTTCGCTAAATTTTTCGAGGAAAAAATATTCGACGAACGGCTTCGAGAACTGGAGCGATTCGTTACCAAAATCTCAATAAACTTTAACAATCATTATAAATGTAGGTAGCGCAAAAAGAAATCGATTAATGTATGCACATATATATATATATATATATATATATATATATATATATATATATATATATATATTTATATTTATATATATACATACATACATGTATACATATGGAGCACGTTTAACGACGCGAATACATATTTTAAAAAAATAAATAATTAACGATTCGGGACGTCTACGTTTATTTTAAAACGTCGAAACTCGTTAAAATAGACGCGATCGATTCGCAAAGCGACGTTACGAGCGCGATCGTCGTCGGTTTTCGACGTTCGTAAGAGACCTTTCGCGTTACGAATTCGTAGAACGGATCAAAACGTTCGTCGCGACGGACGGCGCTCTCTTTTTAATTCGACGGGTCCGAATAAAGAGAGACTCGGAAGAAAGGTGCGCAAGTGCGACGGTCCGCGAGCGCACGACGCGGCGCGCATGCGCCGAGCGCGATCGCGCAAAGCGCCGCGCGACGGCGCCACCGTCGTCCTCGGGGGCGCAGCCTCCGAGGACAAAGGGAGATCGAAGCGGCGCCGCCGCGAGACGACGGCGCCTCGAATCGAAGCGGACACGTCACCGCATTCAAAATGGCGACGGTCGCGTAAGGTGCGACGCGTCGCGCGTTCGTTCGCATGCGGTACTGACCCTGGATGCGGGGCGGACGGAGGCCTCGCGGAGCCGTTGAACGCGGACGGAGCCATGTCTCCGCAATGCATGTCGACGGAGCGGAACGGAGGCGGAGGCGGAGCGAGCGGCGTGCGGTTTGCGATCTGCGGCGGCGGAGTGCGGGCGAGGCGGGGTGGAGGCGAGCAAAGTCACGCTCCGATGTTCGAGATGGCGTCGACGGTAGACGGTCGACGGTCGCCGCGTCGGGCGGAGGAAGGCGTCGGCGGTAGCGGAAGCGCGATTCACACGCAAAAGCGTCGCCGTTGGCCGTCGATGAGCGTGTAAGAGCGCGCGTCCGCGTCCGCCGCCCGCCAACCACCGACCGAGCTCGCTCCGACTCCCCGCCGCCGCGCTCCCCCTTATTCTCTCCCGTCCCGTAGCCTTTCCGCCGCCCGTTTTACCATATTTTCATTTCTTATAAGAAATCAAAATACCTCCTTCCGAAATTTTTCGCTTATCGTTCGCCATATAAACTTAAAGCGTTCGCGTCTCGCGATTCTAAATAAAATTTACAGAAATTAAACTTTTTATTTCGCGTCGGATGCCGCGAAATAAAAATTTCGATTAAAATCTGTCCGATTCGATTCTCGTATGTCGCCAGCGTAGCGTTCTAATTCGAAAGCCGATCGAGTTTCTAAACGAGAGCGAAATTCGCATAAAAATCTTTATCGATTAGAAACTCCCGATTGCGATTTTACTATGTCGACACCGACGCCGCGAACCACAAGTAAATTCGAAATCGATTCCGATCCGAATCGTATCTTTTCCGTTTTGAAAAAAGTTGAAAATCTTTTATTCGCGTTTTCCGTTATTATTTAAATTATATTATAATAATTAATTTTTAAAATAAAAACGCTCGTTAATATTATTATAGCCGTTTTATTTCTGTTTTTTCGTATCGACCCGCATAAAAATGTTTACGCGGTTTCGTTTACTATGCGATTGAACAATATTTACTTTTAGACCAAAATTGTCAATGTCATGTGTTGAGTTCGAGCCGCTTACGCGTATTCAAATGTCGACTACCGATCGAACAAATAGTTGCGGTTTCTTATATTCGCAATTTTATATTTATGCATCATGAGAACTTTTAATATTTATTTCGTAGTTTTATAAAATTTACTACTTTTTTTTGCATAATTTCATATAAAAATCGTTATCTTTCCGAGCTAATAATGGAAACTAAAATATCGATTCGTCAGCAATCGCAGCTCGAAAAAAGTGTAGATAAAGAAGAAGAATTAAAATTATTATGCATAAATCTAAACGAATTTAGCGACGCGTCCCGTTTTTTAATTTGCTGTATTTTAGTTTTTATATTTTATGTCGCCTACGGTTACTTACAAGAATTGATATTTACGCTTGACGGTTTTAAACCTTACGGATGGTATCTCACGCAAATTCAGTTTTTATTTTATACAATATTTGGATTGGTCGAGTTTAGAATTAAAAAAATCGATCGCCGAAGGTATTTGATAAATTTTATATTGTTTTCTAGTTTTATTATTTTTTTTTAATGAGAAATATTTTGGCCTTTCGTTTGTAGAATACCGATTAGAACATACATTATATTAGCGTTTTTAACTTTGGGCACAATGGGTTTTTCAAATTCGTCTTTAGGTTATTTGAATTATCCCACACAAGTAATATTTAAATGTTGTAAATTAGTTCCAGTATTAATAGGCAGCGTGTTAATTCAAGGAAAAAAATATAACATTTTAGACTATTTTGCAGCTGTTTTAATGTGTATTGGACTTACATTTTTCATTCTTGGTATGTGAACTGTTTATTTTTTATTTATTTATTTTTTAATAATATTTTTTAAACTATTTATTGTAGCTGATTCCAAAACTTCTCCAAGTTTTGATATGATTGGAGTTATAATGATTTTAATGGCTTTATTGTGTGATGCTATGATTGGAAATATACAAGAAAAGGCTATGAAATCTTTTCAAGCCTCCAATACAGAAGTTGTACTGTATTCATACTCTATTGGATTTATATATTTATCTATTATTATGATTTTGACTGGCCAATTTTTTAATGGGTTCAACTTTTGCTTGAAGGTTTTTGTTTGAACATTTTTGTGTTAACTACATATGTTTTTTATTTATATATTATTAATTCATGTTAATTATTTATTATAGCATCCGGTAGAAACTTATGGATATGGATTGTTATTCAGTTTTACTGGTTATTTGGGAATTCAAGCAGTCTTAATTTTAGTAAAAACATGTGGAGCTCCTACTGCTGCAATTGTAACCACAGCACGAAAAGCTGTAACAATAATAGTTTCTTTTATTTTGTTCAATAAACCATTTGTATTCCAGTAAGTTAGGTTTAATAATTCTACTTAAATACATACACACACACACACACATATATATATATATATATATATATATATATATATATCACACGTGTGTCAAACTCATAGCATATTTCGGGCCGCAAGTTTCAACTACAACAAGCTTGGTAATTAAAATATCACTTTTAATTTATTTAAACTGCACACTACAACTTTATTAAACAGAACTATATACAAATAAAGAAGCCAAAATTTACTTTTAAATATCAATTTTATATACTACTGTGATAAAAAATTAAACTGAAGTTATCATTTAAAACTCCCGGACATTAGGAAGACAGGTAAATTGTAATTTTTTTCCTAGGTCGGTAGGACTATCTATAATATTTGCCAAGCGTTATGAGTCGTTTGCGTGAAGCTATTCGTCTGAAATGGCCGGAATTATGGGCGAACAACTCTTGGTTCCTTTTTCGCGACAATGCACCATTGGTTCTTCGCGACTTTTTGCCAAAAAAGTCATTCCGCAACCATTGTATTCGCCTGATTTGGCTCCGTGCGACTTTTGGCTATTCAGCAAACTCACAAAGCCAATGCGGAGACGCCATTTTGACACGATTGAGGAGATAAAAACCAAACCGATGTAGGTCTTGAAAGCTATACTGGAAAAAGACTATTCTGACTGTTTCAAGGACTAGAAAAAGCATTGGCAAAAGTGCGTTTTATAAGACGAGGATACTTTGAAGGGGATGAAATTAATTTGGAAGAATAAATAAAGAACTTACATTTTATAAACAAATTCACTCTACTTTTTGATAACAGTATTATATTTATATATATATATATATATATATATATATATATATATACACACACACACACACACACATATATATATATATATATATATATATATATATATGTATATATGCCTGAATTCGTATACATATAAATCATTTATATTCAATACCTTTAAAAAAAGGAAATTAGAAAATGATTTCTTTTTTTATTAAATACGTTATTTCTTATTTTAGGTATTTATGGTCTGGATTAGTGGTACTTTTAGGAATTTATTTGAATATGTATAGTAAAAACCATCCAAATTTTAAACTAGCAACTATATTTTCATTACAAAATATTCCTAGTTTTAAGAAAACACAACAAAAACATTTTTCAACATTAGTGTAGTTATTTATTTATATTTATGACTTTTATTAAAATATTTTAAATTATATTATAAATGTGTAATACATATAGTGACTATACATTAAATTTAATTAAACAAAATGCTTGTTTACATTTTTATATTATTACTTATAATGAAATGTTATGAAAATTAACATGCATGATTACATTTAAATATAGTATACACCTGTATTTATATATAATAGAATTATTCTTAGATTACCAAAACTAATAGATCGTTTTAATTTATTTGTGTTTCTTGATTCAATGATAATGTTAAAGTATGATTTCAAGAATTTATTTAATTTTTAATTTGATAATTCTTAAAATAATTATTCAAGTATTCAAAAGAAGGTCTTTTTGCAGGGATAGCATCCCAACATTTTAATATTAAAGCATAAATATCGTCTGGAAAATATTGATTGATTGGTTTAGGCATTCGATAACCATTTTCAATCTCTACTGCCACAGTTCTAGTATCCATATCATGATAAGGAATTTGTCCATAAGTTAATAATTCCGTTAAAAATATTCCATATGACCAAACATCACTTTTAATCGAAAATTTTCTATATGTAATTGCTTCTGGTGCTGACCATTTAACTGGAAACTTCGAATCTTCTTTAGCATAATAATTTTCATCTTCCATTATTCTTGCTAAACCAAAATCGCAAATTTTTACAATGTTTTCATCACATATTAAAACATTCCTAGCGGCTAAATCTCGATGAATTAAAAATTTTGATTCCAAATATTCCATTCCTGATGCCACTTGGACTGCTATATTAATAAGTTTCTCAAAGTTTAAATTTTCTTTATTACTGTTACGTAAGAAATCCAAGAGTGATCCTTTACTTAAATACTCTTGAACTATTAAAATTGGTTCTTCATTCGTACATATTCCATATAAAGATACCAAATTTTGATGACTAATATTTTTCATAATCGCAGCTTCTTGGAGGAATGCCTCATTCGACATTTTACCTTCTCTTAAAGATTTTATTGCAACCTATAAATAGACAAAAATTACAAAAAATATTAAGTTTTATTTTTATTGAGTATGGAATAAAACTTAAAAAATATGTAAAATTTATATACTCAATTATTTTATGAATATTTAAATGTATCAACATAAAATTGGAAAATATTATAGAGCTAATAAAATAGTACAATTAATAAATTTACAATAATGTTGCATAAAAATTAAATAGTACGATAAAATAAAATTAGAAAATTATCACTCAAACATTACTTGATTGACTTTTAATAAAATTCTAAATAAAAACAAATATTTCAGTTTAATATCAAATAAAGGTTATGTACTACATTTTTAATACCTCCACGTCATTTTTCCATAATCCATAGTGAACTTCACCAAAACATCCTTTTGAAATTGTTCTAATTATTTTGATTTCTGATCGAGGTATTTCCCACAAATCATTTGATTTCTTAGCTATTGGTTTTGGACATGGTTTATTTAAAAGAATTCTTGATTCTAATGGATTTTCTATGATAAATTAATAATTAATATATTACAATCTGCAATCAATTTCATATTAGAATATATTGCTTGTTATGATTATAACACATAAAATTCTTACTTTTATAAAATAAAACTAAATCTGGCAATGTTGCAAAACTTTCTTTACTGTTAATGTAAAAACCACTATTAATGTGTGGCTTAATTTTATAGTGCTTTACATGATTTCCTCGAGTTTCGTCCCAATCTTTTATTGATAGAGTGTATCCATGAAGACGACGTACTGAATGCCTAACTAAATAAGTCCCTTGTTCTAAATTCGATAATAGCTTATCAGCTTCATCATGAGAAAGAAATGGAAAAAACCAACTAAAAATATTGAACGCCAAAAATTAGAATTACAGAAATATTTTTTATAACTAATTTATAATTGAGTATATATATATATATATATATATATATATATATATATATAAATATATTATAGCAGTGGTCGGCAACCTTGTCATTTAAAAGAGTCAAATATAGGTAATAAATAGTTTCATTTATTTTAGTCATTTTTTTAATTTGAAAATTGTCGTAATTACATATTTTTATTATAAAATATAATATAAGTAATTTTCACATTTTCCACCATCCCAACTTTTTCTTCGCGTACCCCTAAATTGTCTCTCACGTATCCCTGGGGATACGCGCACCACAGGTTTAGAACCGCTGATATATATATATATATATATATATATATATATATATATATATATATATATATTTATATATATATATCAATTCTGGCGTAAATTATCTAAATCTCTGATAATCAGTAATCTGTAATAAGTTTATGTCTAATACATATATAATTATAAAACAAAATATAATTAGACATGTATTTTAAATGCTTGATAAATAATATTATATTAAAAAAAAAATTTTTTAACACAAAATTAATTTATATTAATAAAAGTTCAATATTGAAATTCTGTAGACCAATAATAAAAAAATTTTTTAGGCATCAGTTCTTGGATCTACTACAATTATATAAATTAAAAAAAAAACATTTATCTCAATAACTGCTCATTTTTATAAAAAAGAACGACAACAAATAAAATAGTTTTAGAATAATATCAATGATATAATTTCATTCTAACTATTTAATACTATATTTATAACTTACTATATGATAAAAAAAAATACTTACTCGTACATTGTAAGTTAAATGAATACTTCCGAGTGGCGTGAAGTTTTAAATATATGTGATAAGATTATGTGTATGTATTATTGATATATATACATATATATAATGAATTTTATCATTTAAAAATTCTGATTATCGTTTATCTGATTCCATAGAATATTTATATTTCGTATATTTACGTTAAAAAATAAGATTATAAGTAAATGATTTAATATTTTTTTATAGATAAGACGAATTTCTCTACAATGAAAACAAAAACAATTCGAAGAAAGGTTGCTATAAATTTTCTTTGTGTGATAATAAATAAAATAAATTTCTTATGATTAATTTGTAAATTATATACGAATATAAATCATTAATTTTTGCAAGTACAAGAAAAAATAGCTTTGAATACGAAGAAATAAATAGAAAATCAACAATTGTTTTTTTCAGTCATAGTAACAATTTGTATTCTGACCAATTTCCTCAATTGTTTGATCTTACTCCAAATTGAAAAACATGCTGAACTTTTTAATAAATTATAAATATGCATACTTTAAGAATGTACAATATTCATATATTAAATTTGAAGTTGACGAATTAATCGCAAATGTGGTTATTTATTTGTAAAATTCTCTAAATCATTGTTTTGGAAAGGGATCTAAAAATAAAAAATGCAATACTAAAGATGCTGCATGTTTTATGCATAAAAATAATACAGTTAAATATTTGACAATAAATACTTGTATACATAATACAATTGCGATTAAAATAAATAAACGGACAAATCGATTTCTCTACTTATCAATATTTATAAACAATGATAATTAAAAAGTAAGTCATGTCTCGATATCTACTAATGGTGAAGTTATTTTGAAGTACTAAATTTAAATATGGTATATCCTTTTTAATCCTCAATAGATAAGTTTTGTTCATATTTAACTAATATTACAAAGATAAATTTTATAAAATAATTCCCATCATCACAAATACACAACTTATAATAAGATTATAGTAAAAACGAAAGAAATTTCATATAAAAATATGAATCGAGACATACGATATATCATTAAAATAATTAACCCTTTCAATTATAAGTAGTTCAAATGCAATATAACATCACAAGAAGGGGGAAAAGGGTCAGCGAGGCAAACGCTTAGTAGATGTTTTGAACCAATAAATAATGTACTAATATGTTCAGAATACAATACTATTTCCTTACAAATATACACATTTTTTTAAACATTAACAAATTAATAGAACATGTTTTAAGGTAAATAAATAAAAAAGTTAAATATAAGAGAAAATGCAATAATGATAGGAAAATTGTGTGAAGAAAAACAAATAAATATTACCAGTCTTGTCAATCTTATTTAAATATTAACTTGTGATTTCAAGAAAAAAATATTCGTTACTAATATTATATATATATATATATATATATATATATATATATATATATATATATATATATATATATATATATAAATCGGTGTTTCCCAAGTCTTAATGCCATGCCCCACCTAAATATTTCAAAACAGCTTATACCACCAATATAACATACACATAATTTTTAATATGTCCTTAATTTAATATATATGGACATAATTTCTAACAATAGTATGAACATTTTCAAGATAAACTGGTGAATCAAAAATCAAAAACCATTTATTAAAAAAAATAGGTAATATGTATGGTAAATATATTATAAAGCAACGCGAAATTATAATAAGCATGATTTCATTTTTATATTTTTTTAAATCACCAGTATAGTATTATATTAATTACCTATCTCTGGAGCATAGGGCTCACGTTGGGAAACATGGCTATAAACTTCTCATTATAATAAAGGTAATGAATATTATCTATATAAAATTCAGAATGATTTATAATAAAATACAAAATTAAATTGAACTATCAGTGACAATATAAAATTTCAGTAGGGCGTGAAATTAGGAAATATAATATAAATATCTCTTTTTTTATAATACAATACTGACCTTTTTCTCCATATGAAAATATATCAATATATTTTAAATGCAATCAATTCACAATAAAGTAAAACGATATTATTAGTTTATGCTATATACTGGACGACTGAATAATATTATTTATATTGTTTGAATGTTGTCAAAAAAGCCAATCAGTAAGACAGAATAATAATAACATAGTCAATTATTTACACACTAATTCAATTCGTGTGTCAAAAATGTCAAAAATAACCAATAAATATAATTATACCTGCATATCATTTTAAGAATTATTCATTTCATTACATTATAAAGAAATATTTAATATCTTCATTTACTTCAAATATTAAGAAATAATTAATATTGATTTTCAAGTTTTTTTTTATATTATTTACTTGTTTGAATAATATAAATAATATTTAGTTAATCGCTCAATCAGTCGCATATATAAAGAAAGACTTATAAAATCAATATACAAAACAATGACTTTTGCAGTTTTATCGTCAGTACAGTACATACTTTATTCGTACTAACTGAGATCTAACAATACAGTTAAGAGTTGGAATGTAAACTTAAAAATTAATTTATAGATGAAACAATAATTAATTACAAACACTATACACAGTAAATATACATATTATCATTATTATAATTATTATATAAAAATTAGAATACGTAATGAAAAATCACATGCTAGTCATTTAACGATATATAATTTAAAAATTGGCAGGCAGATGTATGAATATAATTCGATCAAGTCTCGTTATTCAAATTTCTATCAAATATAATCTACACAGGTAACTGTGGTACAAAAAAGTAATTTTTTAAACATATATATAAAGTAAAAAAAAAAGAAAGAAAATATTCACTAATGGCACTGTTTATACATGAATTGAAACTTAAAGCACTATAAACAGAAACATCAATGATATTTTAAATATAAAGATTACAAAATTTTAGTGTAAAATACTTGCATTTCAATATTAATGAGTCAATACAAAAATTGTTCTATACATTATATATATATATATATATATATATATATATATATATATATATATATATATATATAAACATACATAAAAGATTATTGTTCGTGATTGTATATTTTGGACTATATATATATATATATATATATATATATATATATATATATATATATATATATATATATAATTAGTGGCATAATTTAAAAGTTCAGTGGCATAATCAAAAATTCATAAACTAAATAACGACTAATTTCTGTCAAAAAGATTATTACGCCACTATTACACCACACAACATAAAAAAAACTCCAGAAATAATTTTCAATTTAATAAACTAAATATAGAGCACCAGATATGTAAAATGTGCACACTTATTAATCTTGAACTTCTCTATAAGGAATCTCACTCGTCACTGTAAAACTTTCAAAATAATGATTCAAAAATTCAAATGTAGGTCTTTTATCAGGTACAGCATCCCAACACTGTAACATCAGACTATATATGTCGTCTGGTAAATGATGGCCAGGCGGCTTTGGCATCCGATATCCTCTTTCAACTTGTTCTATTACTTCTCTGCCATGCATTCCAGGATATGGAATTTGTCCATAGGTAAAAAGTTCCATGAGCAAAATTCCATAAGACCACACATCACTTTTAATTGAAAATCTTCCATACACTATTGCTTCAGGTGCAGTCCATTTTACAGGGAATCTTGACCCTTGCTTTGGGCAATATTCGTTATCTTCGATTACTCTAGCCAAACCAAAATCACAAATTTTAGCTACATTATTTTCACCTATTAATACATTTCTAGCAGCCAAATCTCGATGAATTAAAAGTTTCGATTCTAAATATTCCATTCCTGAAGCTACTTGAGCAGCTACATAAATAAGATCTTCAAATTGAAGGAACTTTCCTTCACCATTACGTAAAAATTCCAAAAGAGATCCTTTACTCATATATTCTTGAACTATATATACGGGTTCTTGTTTAGAGCAAACAGCATATAAGGCAACTAAACGCTTATGTCTAAATTTCTTCATAATTGCCGCTTCTTGGAGAAAAGCTTGAGTAGACATTGTACCTTCTCTTAAAGTCTTTACAGCGACCTAAAATTACATTTTTTAAAATTAAATATATAAATAATTTAATACAAAAATAAATATAAATTAACATTACATACCTCAATATTATTTCTCCATTTACCATAATATACTTCGCCAAAATTACCTTGACCAAGTTTACGAATTAATTGAATTTCAGAACGAGGTATTTCCCATTTATCTCTTAGTTCAGGACCAAGATCCCACATTTGTGGTTCTGGTTTTGGACAGGGTCGAGCCAAAACATGGCAAAGACCTAACGCATTTTCTAGAAACAAAATAATAATAATTGTTTCCATATGGAAATTTTTAAACGATAATGATTATAATAATTATCTTACTAGAATATGATAAGACTAAAGCTGGCAAATTTGGAAAAGTTTGATTTGTAGCGATATAAAAACCACCATTATCTAGAGGTTTAATTTTATAATGTTTCACGTGATATCCTCGACCATCTTCCCAATCTTTTACTGATAAACTATAACCATGAGGATTGTGCTCTGCAGGTCGCACTAAGAATGTTCCTCTAGGATTTTCAGTACTTAACAATAACTTATCAGCTTCCTTGCGGGATACATGAGGAAAAAACCAACTGAAATGAATACATTAGATTAAAATATCAAGTTTTAAAACATATCTATATAATAAATATAATTCTTACTCTTCGCATTCAACAGAGCTCTCCTCGGCAACAAAATTTACAGGTACAAGACCTTCACAACGAGAAGTTAGATGAAGTACTCTCCACCAATCAGCATCAGCATCAGAAAGAACTTCCATACGATCACCTTTACGAAAAGATATATCTGTTTCCGCTCTAGCTGTGTAACTACAAAGAGCTTTAACAATACGTCGATGCGATAGTTTAGAAGCATGTGCTGTAAATAAAAATAAAAAATAAAAATTCAATATATTTTTGCACAAATAATTAACAAAAAGCATATAACACGTACATGGTGTTCTTGTGCGAACAATATCGGCTCCTCGACGATTATTTAGCCTATTATTTGGTTCCCCAGTATATCGAGTCTCAAGAGTGTCTCTAATACCGCCGCCTCCCATCATACCGCCAAAACCAGAATCATTCTTATTAATTGCAGGATAAACTAAAATAGATTCAAATATTATAATAAAAAATCTACTATAAAATATATATAAAATCAGTGTATAATATATACCTAGCGGTCTATCGACGTCGTGTCGTCTACTACAACATTTATTACCCATGTTTAGTTTGTTTATATATTAATAGAAAAATCACTAATTATTTATATACAACAGTTTATAAATTCAGTCTGTATAGCACCTATTTAAAAATCAAAAATATTAGTATATTAACATAATATTAATAAAAATATATTTAAAAATAAAATAATATACTTACTCATAAAATGCAGCTGAAACGTCGAACTTGAAAGAGACGAAAATATCAAATGCAAAAAAAGTGTGACTTGTGATAGCAACCATCCATGACGTCATTATGAAATATCATGTCTAAAAATCATAAAACATAAAAAAGATAAGTCAAATGATATTTACTTATACGATGTTTATTTTTCAAGTGATTACAAAGTAAACATTTTGACATACAAATAAGGATAAATTTAGATTATGAATTTTATTAAGGTATACCATAAGCTACAATAAATGAACATAATGACGCTTTAAGGAAAATGAACAATAACAATATCAATATAAATAATAATATACTAGTTCGAATTAAAAAAATTCTAAAAACCCAACATGACTAATACAGTTTACGTCTTTTTTTTTCAACATACCATATTAAATCGCAAATCACTGAAGGTGAAAATGAAAAAAAAATAACAGGATCGAAACTTTGTTTGATATCAAAGAACCCTTATTTACGCTCCATAAACTTCTAGGGTAGGCCTTCCGTAAGGCATTATTTGAGAAACACAAATTTAGCACATCTATTGACAACGCGCGAACCAAAAGCTTTGCCAAGTTTAATATTTGCATAGTACTTTAAGAGCATTTCGGTATCGCTTTAGGTAATTTTGCAGCCTTTTCGCATAACAATTATACAACATGGCTTTGATTTATATATTTTTACAAAACTAAAACAATTTATTAATAAATAATAATAAATAGAATTAGAATTTGTCGCTACAAGTTTTTATGCCAAATTTTAAAATAATGAAAAATTAACATTAATTGCTAGTAAACTTTTGTCAATAAGAAAATAAAAAAAAAAACATTATTTATAAAGTAATAATATTTTTTATAGTTCTTAACGAAATATTTTCAAATGTATAAAAACCAATATAATTTTATATTAAAAATAACTATCCACTAATAGATAAAATAATATACACACTCACAAATTTGATATGTAATCAATTTGAAACTTTATCATAATAAAAATAAAAACTTATTTCGAATGACAGTAAAATATAATATTATTTTTAATCTAAAATACTCGTTTCAAATACAGTATGGCATAAAACTGAAGATTTAATACGTCTAAATATATTTTCTTATAAAATAAGGTTTGTTTCAGAAAACTTTCCATTGCCTTGGCAACGTCAAACACCACATTGAATTGGAAGAAAATAATAACGCCTAACAATTCTATGTTAAAATAAATTCGTGTAATTCGATCGATAATTTTATACACTATTTCCGAGTATTACGCATATTAAAGCAACGCTACCTTTTATTTTTGTACATTTAACACATACGATATATAACAAGTCTAGCAATTAGCAAATTGATAAATTTTAACTAATTACAGCAAGTTTTTGAATTAAATAGACAAAATTAGAAAAAAAAATTAGTTTGCCATTATTTAATATACGAATAAGATTCCTAACGATATATATTAATATTTCTTACATATCATCATACTTCAATATAAAAAGAATGTTTTATTCCAATAAAATAACAAAAGTTATTATCATATCAGAATGATGATTTTCCTTCATCAACATCTTATTTAAATCTATTTTTTGTTCCAATTATGTTTTTTTTAAATTGATTTGCGAATTTATTCACATCGAAATATCCGTAACCACGATTATTCATATATGGTAAATACAATATAACATAAAAAAATCTAAATTCATATCTTATCACTATATATATATATATAAAATATATTTTTAGTACTATTATTTTTTACAATATATGATATTATTCAAAGTTTCACCATTATAAAGTCAATCTCGGATATTCAGAGGATATGTAATCATAATTATACACGAGGTACAAGTCATCAGATTGCAACCAACCAAAACAAATAAACAAAAGGATAAATAAATAAACAAATAAATAAATAAATAAGGGAAATAGTCTCGATGTGCGTGGTTCTTCACGCAACGCGACCCCTCACTCCCATACCCCTGGTTACAGATCGATATAACGCATTACATCCCGCAACGGCGCCGTGACGCCCCCAAAGTTCGGTTTCACGATATATATATATATATATATATATATATATATATATATATATATATATATATATATATATATTCATCGGCTGTTCTACCGTTTTATTTCACTTTCCCTCAACATTTTATAAGGGATACAATGACCGATATATGTACGAGCTTACTTTTATATTGTTGCGGTTACATATTATACATACCCCTGGCGTCACGGCTAATTGTTGCATGTTAATAATGTACTGCCGTGTGAAACGAGACGAACTTGCCCGCCTCGACGTCAAATAAATAATATTTCAACTTATCAATTTATACGTTAAAAACCATAACGATCGCGTTTATTAATTACAATATTTACTATTTGTAATGTGTATATCGTTTTATAAGTCATTAGTAAACTGGACGATAATTGATTGCAATCGATAAAATTTGGAAATTAAGTTATGAATATATAAACAAAAACAACGGAGTCTACGAAGTTGTTGTATCGTTCGAAATTTCTTAATTAAGAATGAATCATTGTTACTAATATTATATTATTGGTGCATCATTATCATAAAACAAAAATTAATGTATATACATATATGATTTAAATATCAAAGATTTAATTAATAATTAAAATCTACAAAATATGTAACGTGGTTTTTGAAATTATACTTTAATTAGTACCAAAGATCATTTACAATCTTAAAGGAAAGCTGTGTCACACATTGTTAATTTACTATCTCCATGCATCTTAATCAAAGCATTATAAACTGTGATAAATTGATTTTCAGAATTAATTACACCTTTGATTTAACCCTTTTTAAGATATTGTGAAGATTAAATTCAATATTTTATAATTACGAAAAAGATAAAACTGCAACACATAACCTTCTTTTTATAACTCTTAATGCTCCCTATAATTTTACAAACATATTTTATTTTCTCAATATTACTTTCACAATGAACCCAATATTAGAACAAAATCATATATTTCATTGCAATAAATCTTTGATACAATCGAAAATCCATGTTTCCAAATCTTCCTTTAGTATCATTAGGGTCATTTCGAGTGCAATAAAGTGCGGTATAAATTTCATAGATACATTTATATAGAACATTGTAAAGATAGAACAAATGAAAAAAAAAACGTCGAAGCCTCCTTTTTCACGTTAAATTTCACTTGAATTTCGTTTTGTGTTTTAAAACATTATAACCTTATGCAGAATCACGGGATTCGGATAACGAGAGATCAGCGATAAAATAAAATCGCACGAACTATTTCGGAAACAAATTGTGAATTTATTACTGCGAAAATTCAATATTATTCTTATTATAATTATAATATTTCGACGTAAAAGAGGGAAAATTATATAGAAAATCACGCGATGTCATATTTTATAAATATTATAATTCGGAAAAACTATAGAAGAAAACACTATTACACAATATATGGAGGTTGGTATTTATAACAAATATATTTCAGTTTTACACGCCACAATTGATTTTCGAGTTTCACTCAATTTACAGTCACGCGGTCTGAAAATAAGTTAAACGACCTGTATATATAATGTAAAAATCCTAACATATTTCCGGAAAAACACGAGCAATAAAATAATTTATTCATGTGAATTAAACACAAGAATATACAAAAATCTTTTCATATATACTATATGGTGATTGTATGCTGAAATGTAATATTATATAATTAGAATTCATAAATAATTAAAGTTCGCTGAATTACAAATATCAATTGAAAATTTTATCATATAAAATTATCTGAAATATAAAAATTATATATTATGATAAATTAAAAAATACATAAAGATTAATAAATGTCAACTATCATAAAATAAGAAAATGAAGAAGTCCATTAACCTCTTAACTATTTATATTCGAATTAAACATTACATAATTAATACAATTGCCATCGTTTTAAATCAACGTATAATAAAAAAATATATAAAAAATAAGTAACATTTTTATTATTATAACGTTTTAGCATTTAGAATATTTTTTTATTAATACATGTTTATATATGTATATATATTTAATTTTTTTGGATGAAGGTGTATATATATATATATATATATATATATATATATATATATATATATATATATATATATATATATATATATATATATATATATATATATATATAAGGATGGGCTATCCTGGTTATTATGCAATACGTTTTTACGTACATTTCTATTATATGGTAAAATTTTCACGTTCTTACTATAAATTTACATACGAAATTGACTATTGTTTTTATTTATATACAAAAAAACATCGTTTCGTAAATATAAAATTATATATATATATATCAAAAAATTGATATATTCCATAATTATTATGAAAAATCTAAAATGTTTTGAAAAACTCTTAACTAACTTAGGTAGCAGCCCATTCTCGAAAATATTAAAACTGTATTGTATATAATAATATTGTGTGAAAGGTGAATAAATCAATTTCAATTTTCTCAAAATTCTAAAAATACAAAATTAGTCGTAATGAAGAGAAATAAAATGATTTTTCACGATAAACGACTTCGATTATCGAAATTACATGAATATAAAATGTTGATAATGGAGTTTTCTTATTCGGAGAACAAGGCTTTGTGACCATATTGAGCGAACACTCCACTAGCCTTAATTTCCCCTTGGGCGACTTTGTGTCGCCGCCAACAACGATATCTTTTATACGTAAATGTTCACAATTTTCACTCGAATTTTGGAACAAAATACATATTATAATACACATGAGCTTGTGTATATATTTGACTAGTGTTGTTTGTCCTAAGTACACGATGTAACCCCGTCACTAGTGCGGATTTCACTAACGGTTCACCACAAGATTCTCTATGAAGCTCTAAAACGTTTACGAAATTAATGATATAGGAAACTTAAATAGTTATATAAACAATGATATAAATTACAAATGATTTATGGTTATTTAACTTATACCAATGAAAAAAAATTATGATTCATGTTTTTTTCTTATCACATATTATCTAAATAGTTTCGATCGCTGAAATAGTCACAAATAGTGATATTTTAACTTTGAATATATATATATATATATATATATATATATATATATATAAATATATATATATATACATATATATATATATATATATATATATATATACATATATATATATATATATACATATATATATATATATATATATATATATATACATATATATATATATATATACATATATATATATATATATATATATATATATATATATATATATATATATTATTAAATATAAATAATAGTAAGACTATATCATTAAATTGATAATATTTAAATTACAAAAATATAGTAAATTGAAATCGTTTTATTAGTTTACAGAGTACGATATAAATGGTCAAAAGGTATCTAGAATATTTTATGTAAAATAACAGTTTTACCCTAATTATTTTAATATTAAATACTTATAAAGGAATTACTTTACTAGTGTTACTTCAATTTAATATAAATAGAATGAAAACACAAATATTATTGATCATAACCTTTTGCAGCTTACAAGTATTTGAATATCGTACTATAGAATTATTTATATATAATTAAATCTCTATATCTAATTCTAATTCTACATCTAACCTTCAAACAGATGTAATATTTTTACTGATAATTTAAGCTTATAGTGTTTACTTTTAACAAGAATGTAAAACATCAATTATATCTTATTGCAATTAAATAATAAAAAATATATTCACAGATATCAAACAAATAAATTCAAAGAATAATTACATCCGGAGATGTTAAATTTATGCTTAGATATAATTTATTTTAATTACAAATATTTTCAAGACAATCAAAATTATTCTACTGCTCAAAGAATGCGATTATTTTAATTGAATACCGTTTGTGATTTAAAAGTATAAACGTGTTCGAATATACTCAGACAGATGTTACAAAATAATATTAAGTTAGTGTAAATAAACTCTTAAAATAGTATGGAAAAAGACAAACCCAACAAAAATAAATAAACATAAGGTTGAATGTACGATAATAAACAAGAACGTTGCAAACAGAGCCAGTAGATTATTTTATTAATTTCTTTTAAATAAATAATAATAATTTATCGTATAAAAATATTCGTATTATTTTTGCATAGCGTGATGAACAAATATTACTTGTATATATCATAAACATTATAAACAATTTACGTAGTTAATAGCTAAAATAACTACACAGAAAATTAAATAAATTTAATAGGATAGATTTATATATATATATATATATATATATATATATATATATATATATATATATAATATAAATTAGAAAAATGTGTGTACTTGAAAAGCCATATAATGTTATGAACTCAATATATTTTGTTGCGTGTAACGTTATTGACTTTTTTCATAAAATGTATTAGATTTTTTTCTACATATAAAAAGAGGGTTATACGTAAAAAAATAACATATAAAAATGTTTAGGTGAATGACTATCGGAAATGCGTATTAGTTAATGCGACACTGTCGAAAATGTGAAAATGCACTGAAGAAAATTTTAGAAAATGTGGAAAATCCCCCACGAAAAAAATGATCCCTTGAAATAAAACTGCGTCTACTTTTAACACTTACGAAGGTGGAGAAGATACACTTTATTTTAAAAGGTTTATTCTTTGTTTGATAGAACATAATGTAAACATACATACAAAATCAATTCAAGATACAGATTCAAAATTTCTTCAGAAAGCTTTTATAAAATAAAATTATTATATTGCAAATAAAACATAAAATCAGACAATCTTTAAACAGAAATTTAATAATATTTAACGAGTTCAAAAATATTTGTATATAATGACTGTGTTCGTAATTTCTTCTTAATTCAACTTAAAAAATAGAAATAGTTTTATTAATTACACTGTATAGCAAAAAGTGAAAAAGAAATTATATTTTTGGAAAATCATGAAAAACTGAACAAAATTTTCAGCCGTAATATTACAACGATATCTTTATGAAAATTGGGACTTGATATGGTAATGGAAATGGAAATATGAAACGTACACTAAAAGAAATTCGGAGGGAAAAGTGTATCATTTACAAAGAGCAAAACATCAAAGCTTCGAACATAGAAAACTGGAAATCTAAGACAGAGTTAGAATTGAATTAACTAAACCGCAACCCACGAAGTATCACAATGTTAAAGGAAGAAGAATAGTTTATACGAATATATAATCTATGCGATATTAATTATACACTATGAAAATAGCGAGCTCTAATTTCTTCTTTATGTAAAAACACAATAAAATTCTCAAATACTTCGAACAAAATACACAGACTACCCAAAATGTTTCACCTTCCATAAACTAAAATTTCGAGATAAAACGAGGATTTTATTATGATTCTACATACCGGGTGATGCTACAACAGAAACATTACAATTGAGAGATGTTTGCTTTCAGCTCGAACGCCCCGAGGTCTGAATTCGACATGACACGAATAGGAAGAGAGCTCAGATTCCGAGGGTCTTGAAAGCGTTGGCAACAATCGCTTTTTGGAAGATTACACGTGTTGTTTGTTTTTTAATCCTATTTTCTGGTACCTTTCGTCGCATTAGCGAGATTATGAATCTTCGCCCCGAACAATGGAGCACTGAAGCAAAACGAAACACACGATATTAAATATCCCGTTAAGGAAGGCGGTTGCACGTAATAAGTATTTTATAGTAACCCCGCGGTTCAACTTTTTAACCTTATACTATACATTAAAGTGGAACAGTTCAACTTTGATTCTGCGTTTTCCTATTATTATACTATTATTTGCCGTTAACGTTTAATTAAAGTTTATCCTATTACGAGACGTTAGACAAAATAACATATAAATATATTGACAGAGTATTAAATATATCATAAAATCTTCAAAAAAATAGGATTTTTATTAAAAGTATTTTTTTGCAAAATTACGATGTTGCTCGTACTATATATAAAAATATGACAAGTCGCATATACATCTAAAACAATATATTGTACAATTCCATATATAATATTTTAAGAAAATAATGATAAATGAATTAGTAAAATTCGTTTTGAAAGATATCTTTAAATTAAAATATCTTTCAAAATCATTCATATAATATTTTTAGGTTATATATATTTTATTATAAAAATATATGATAAAAAAATGTTTTAGTATGTAATTTTAAATCAAGTCACATGTTTGCTATTTGAAGTATTGTAGTTATATTATCAATGTAATTTTAAATAATTACAATAATCACGATAAGAGTATATCGTTTCAGGTAAAAGATATATTTAATTAAATAATAATACAATAATGACTACATTATTTGACAAACTGACATATATTATTGAAAAAAATATATTATATTACTCTTTAGATATGTTAATTAATATATTCATGAATTTTAAAAATTAATATATTTAAAACATACTTATTTTTAACGGTATATAAAATCAATAAGTTTAATTGACAGTTTCATATGTTCAATTGAAAGTAAAAATGAAATTATTACAAAGATAGTATTTTAATTACAACAAATGAGGTTTTCTTTTGAAAATTAATTATCCTTCAAAAAATATGTGTAATCTCTATATCAACAGTATTAATTTTCTATTAATTATTAAAATATAATTAATAAATAATTATAAAGAGAAAACATTATCATTGCTATATATATATATATATATATATATATATATATATATATATATATATATATATATATATATATAAATGACAAAACAATATGCACGATTGCCAAACTTTCCTCAGAAACCAGCATAACGATAGTCTGCAAAAAGTTAAACGTATATATTCCGGCCTAAAATTGCCTTAATATTTATACATTCCATATATTAGCTGTATAAATAAAACAGTAAATTTTAAATTAATATTAAAAAAAAAAAACAATCCAAAATGCGCATCTCCATTAATGATAAATAGAAAAAGTTTACAATTTTTTTTTCATCGAAAACAACTACTGCACCGGAAAATTTCATGAATTCAATTACAGTAAAAAAAAACCGACAAAATACGGAAAGGTAACATAATACGACCATTACTATTATCATTGCAAAATACAATTTCGCACGAATCGCTTTTAGAATAAACATATTTAATTCATAAATTTTAACCGTGCTCATAAACGGATATCGTGTATGCTCGTTCATAATAAAAAGAATTATACGTGCGACATGCATACAATATACGTTGTACCCGACGACGGAACATCCCTTTGTGTTTTAATGCTGATCATGAATATCATTATATGCTGTATACATATATACAGTATCTGGTCGAAAAATCGGAAACAACAAGAAATTAATGATTTAACATATATATATATATATATATATATATATATATATATATATATATATATATATATATATATATATATATATATATATATATATATTATAATAAAATCTCTTAAAAAATATATTCAAATTCAAGCTTGTATTAATTTTATATTTTTTGTATTAAAAATTAAAATATTAACGAATATAAAAACGATTTTTAAAATCGATATAATAATATTTATCTCAACGTAAAATAAATGATTAAAGTAATAAAGATTACTTTAAAAAATGTTAATAAATGATATACCAAAATATTCATATAATTAATATATATATATTTATTATAGCTCAGAACTTTCTATTAATACTGTAGTTATTGTTTTTTATTATTTCGACATTGATTTTCGTCAGCGAAAAACTACATATGTCAAACTTTCACTCGAGTGCAAAGTACTGCAAAAATGGATTGACAATATTAAATTTAGATATCATTCGTACGCATTAATATTATAATATGTAATTTTGACAAAAAAAAACAGTATTCATTTTAAAAAACCAAAATATTCATCATGTAGTATTTTGATCGAAATATGATATCATTTAACCATTTGCGATCGTTAATGAGTTCGAAATATGATATCATTTAACCATTTGCGATCGTTAATGAGAGAATTTTATTATTTTAAATATGTGAAATATTTATCATAATAAAATAAAAATATATAGCGTAGTAAAATCTAAATAAGGATTTACATTATTATTTAAGCGTTGGTGTAAAAGGGCAACGTTTAATCTCAAGATTACCAGAGCAAATTTAAGTCTACAAACACTTTGTGCCCCATTTCTAAAACATATACATGCAACAATCCTGAACATACATAATGAAGATTAAGCTACTTTTAATTTTCTAGAAGGCGATTCGAGAAACGTGTCAAAACGAGGGTCGAACATCCCTAAGGTTTTTATGCAAACGAGGTACGATTAATTTCCCGAATGCCTACTCATCTTCGATATCATCAAGTATTCAGAACGAATTTCATTCGAAAACCAGAATTTTACATTCGGAAAATCGCAATTTACACGAAAGTAGATGCTTAAAACTCAACGGAATTAATTTTTTTTAAATAAACGAAACATAAATCTCAAAAATTACCATATGCATTCATACGAGGGAACACTTCTTTACTTAGAAAAAAATTACTTACAACCATCATAAACGACACGCCAAATCTACACAATGACAAAGAACAAAGGCAGGAAAAAGAACAAACCGAACGTCGTTCTTACAAATGAGCCAAATCGACGAGAGGATACTGAAACGGAAAAATGAGGAAATAACCAAAATGTGCAGAATAAATTTATTATTATTAGAGCCAAAATTAAAATGACCGCACGTATTCACTAATATGAATTGTTGGAATATCTGTAATAAACAAGCGAGCACATACATATAATATAATATAATATTTGAAATGCCATTTGATAAAAAACGAGATATAAAACAGACGATGTGAGGATTATATTTTTGTAAGATTAAAAATAAACAAAAAGACCATAAATCTTTTTTCTTTTTTTGAAAAACTATATTATATTAATAATATTTAATATTAGCTATGTTGAACTTCAATTTCACACCGAAATTATTGTAGTTTTTGTATTTTAAAAATCATTAAAGATTATATGAAATAATTTATATAGTTAATAATAATAATACGTTACTAGTAAAATGGCATTAATTCATTTTATATTGTTTAACATAGGCAAATTATCAGAAGAGTAAATATTATAAAAATGACATTTTTAAATAATTATAATGGAATACGCAATTACTCCGGATGTTTTATGCGCAGCAAATCGGACAATGACATCCTGAGAAAAAAAAATATAAATAATTATTATCGTTCTCATGTTCATTTTATAATAAAAGGAAACATTTTATTTTAATTATAATAATAATAAATATAAATAAGTATATTGGTAATTTGAAAGCGACGAATGTCGATGTTTTATTATTACTTAAAAGAGGGCAAAAGAGACGCTGCACCATTTGGCATTGTATAAACCGAAGGGGGGGTTTGTTCGAGAAAGAAAACAACACCTCTTTACCATATTTGTTCCATATTCCCCCCTATAGCGAGTATTTTCCGCACAATGGCAAATTCTTCCCGTTGGCTCGCATTCGCTTTCGTTAGCCTCTCATTCAAAAATATACGGGAATGAATGCGAAAGTAAAATGAAAAAAAAAATGAATTGGAAAAAAATTTTCAACAGCGAATTTTGGCAGTGTCGAGTTAAATAAGAAAGTTCCAATTCTATATAATATCGAAAAATGCCAACCGACAAAGTTATAATTCGAGACTGCGAAACGGAGGGTCGTCGAAGTATGCAGACGATTCAAAAGGCTCTGCCTTTTTTATCGAACGAGATCAGAATATTTTTTTTCTAATTATAAATTTCGTTCGTAATTATAAAGCGCTAATTCTAATTTTATATAGCGGTCGGTTATAATTTTTAAGCAAAAATTAAATCACGTTCGTGGAAAATAATGTTTTTTTTATGAAAACTCCGAATGCAAAATCCTGTTTCGGCAAACGTGATTACGCACGAAGAGTAAGTGAGAAAATTTTAATTTCAATTAATGCACTAAACAAAATAAGTGTAATTATACCATATAGACACGAAATAAATTAATTTGGAACGTCTTAACAATAATAAATATTATATTAAGATTTCATTTTTTTAATGCAGAAAAATACGATTGTGAATTTTACTGATATACTTTTTCCGATAATGTGAGTCTTAACATATAAATTATCATTAATCGTCGTTTTTTATTATTTTTATTACATAAATCTAGAATTTATTATTTTTAAAACAACAAGTAAACATAAAATCTAAAAATAACATATTTAAATTTTATACTCTTATAAAAAGATTTTCAGTCTTTTATTTTAAATAATTCACTTTAAAAAATTGTTTTATCACAAAAAAAAATATTCATTGCGAATAAAAGTTTCATTATTTGAATTTATATTGTAATGTTACAAAAATATTTTTTTTTCATTTATACTTTACATGTGTAATTTGAAATTGTAACCGTTACCGACAAAATTTAACATAGAAAACAAAATTGATGAATTCTCTGATCTCCCCGTATTTTTTCTTTTTTTGACTGCGCGACAAAAGGAAGGAATCACAGAAGAGTAACTCAAACATCATTTCGTCGTCATTAAAAATTCATCAACGTAATCTCGCTCTTTTTTTTTTTTGACAAAATTATTAATTTGTTCAAGGCACACAAAAATAAAATAAAGAAACGAAAACGATAAAAATTGTTCAAACACGTTTCATTCATTACATAAACATACAATAAACCAAAAGTTCGAGAACGAAACGAAATAAAGTGAGACAAGAGTAAATTAATCTATGGACGCGAACGAAATAAAGCGCGTGAAACTCGTCGAGTGAACAGTGGCGACGATAATAAACTGTACGTCGGTGAAAAACGAAAGTAAACCGATCCCATTCGTTCTAATTTCGATAAAAATTGAAAACATTCCGCGATGAAAAGACAGAAAAAAAAAACGCATAAATCATCGCACGTTAGAAAGAATCGCATTCACCGACGGCGAAACACTTTCGATGAGAGAATAATCGATAATATTGAAAAGTTCGACTAGCAGCTCTCCAAAAAAAAATCGAACATAAAAAATATAATAACGGAATATCATTCGAGGTTTTTTTTTTGCACATATGGTCTATACTACGATTTCGATAAAATGGACCGATGATATTTATTAAATTGATATTTATATTCGCGATAATAATATTTACCTAATGAGACATCGTAGGTGACGATAAAATATAAATATTTAATATATATTCTTATTTATAGGCATAAAATTAAAAAATCTCAAATTAATCGATTATCCTTTGATGAAATTTTGAAAGTTTTCTAAGCTATATAATAATCTAAAAATATTAATATCAGAATTTTTTAATATTTAGAGAAAGAAAAAGAAATCCTAATTCCTAATCTTTTACTTTGAAGAAAAATGAAAAAAAATAATGTACCATTTCAAATAAGTATTGATATAATCCAGAAGGGTTTGGGATTCGAAAAAAAATACAATAATAGAGTTCAGCGAATAGTCGAACAAATTGAAAGAAAAAATAGATTTCAAGAATGACTATTGCAAATATTGCTTTCTCTCGATGTTGATCTTGAAAATTCGTAAGTATTTTTCGAGTGGGCAAAATTAGTTTCAAATGTCGATATAGAATGAGCGCATGCATTATTTAGATTTAGTATTTAAATTGATCGAAAAAAAAAAACATGATTCAAGAACTGAACAAGAAGCGACCGTTCATTTAAACGAATTATTTTTAAATAATTTAGATTTTTATCTGATCATTTATATATACGGACGAACGTATTTTTATTTCTTTTAAATATGACTATATTATTATTCTTGTTTATATATTTATTTTAATTCAGAAGAAAAGTAATACAGTGAACACGCAAAGAGGTTTTGCGTGGGAGTTCCTCTCCTTCGATTCAAGCCGGTGCACCGTTGTAGCAAAATGCGAACGTTGTAAAACGCGGTCCTTATAAATATAAATGCGAACGATTCCACGCTAATATTACCTGGGAATATGATTGTAATAAACGTAAGTGTATAAAAGAGGCAAAGTTATTTGCATAAATGTATGTAAAATTTAAAATGCGACAAAATGTGACGTGCCATTACACCCAAGAGAAGAGACACCCACCAGCTATAGGCTCAATGGTTCAACGATGTTGCATCGTTCGTTATTTGTCGCTGAAAAGCTTTACGCTTCGACGAAAATTGTTGTTCTGGTCGATTCAACAGTTACCACCGAAGCAGATCGATCAATTGAACCAGACGGAATATTGACCCCGAATCGTCGTCCGTTGATAATATAATAAAAGTGGATATTTGAATGAACCACAAACATAGCGGATCAAACATATTGTGGTTCTAACGCGGACATAATATAAAAGAAAATCAGTGCAGTTTGGTCGAAGAACAAAAAGATACGAAACGTACCTTCGTTTAATCGCTTTCTAAATGCGTTAAACGAAACTTATCTACGTTTAATGACGGTTATCATGTCGAATGTATATAAATACATGTATATTTGATAATCTAACTGAGACACTTTCACGAGAGTGGAGTGTTCTTAGTGTACAAGTAAAATTTGTGACGAATATCGACGTCCGTTCCGAAAGAGAGTTAACGGAACATCGACAAAGAACTTGACTTTGATTCAGCATATGACTCACATCAAACCTTTATCATCTTGAAAGAATTGAACAGGAACATTCTCAATACATGATTCTTCACGAATTCGAAGTCATATAAATCATGCTTGAAAAAAAACTATGATTCTGCGGTTAAAGTAAGATGAAAGAGTCGACATCCATTCAAAAACCCAGAAATAGAGTGAGGATAATCAAAACTAACAGAAACTCATCATTGAAAACTGGATGAGAAAACCTAGTTGACTCAGATCCAAAGTGTGCGTCGAAGGAACGCATTGCGGATATAAGTATACCAGAAAGATAAAAATAAAACCGGCAACAGGGGATAATCTTTCCCTTAATGCAGGCAAATGTTGAAATGTTTGTAGAGTTAAATCAACTTTTCTATATACATTTATACCACATTCTCATAATATTTTTGCTGAATTTAAAATTTATGTCAGGGTTCTTTGTATATATCCGCGTGCAAGTAAAAACAAGGGGTTCGGTTCTAAAAACTGAACAAAAGTGGGATTCATTTCGACAATCGCCATTCTGTTCAAGGGTCCATTATCGGTTCTTTTGATCCCATACACAGCTTTTGACTATATTGTAAGGCGCTTTCTTCTTTCAGATCTCAAATTCGAAGTAAAGCATCGTACCTTTTTTTATTTATAACACCATATCTAAAACTCACCGAAATAACATCGTACTCGTGTATTATATATTTTATAGAAAGCAATAAATTAATCTTTTGTTAGACAACACGACAATCGTTCTGTCATAAACATGAAGTCGAATCGGCATTTATTTTCCTTACAAAATAAAATATATATAAAACAATATCCAATCAATATGTAGACATTAGCTCAACATTATTTTTAGCATGAAACGAACTACCGACGCATTAGCCGATTTATGAACAGATACATAAATCAAAAGGAAAAAATGTTTATAAAATTAACATGCCTCTTTATAAAATGACTGATAGCATAATTTTTATGTCATCATAAAAATATAAGTCGAATGATGAAAAGCAAGAGCAAAAAATAACTCGCGCACAAAGGAACCGATATATTATCTCATTTAAATTACACATCTGAAAAATGTGGGTAAGTATTATTAACGAATAGACACGCACATACACACACACACACACACAAATAATTACCTGCAATTATGAATAATTACATTCGAAAAATTTTGGTATATACGAAAACGGTGAATGTATGAGTATTACCAAGTCAAAATTTGTAAATAACGGTAAACAGATGTGCACGTAATATAATATATGTACTAGTTTTCCTAATGGTGATATTCTGACTATCAATGCAAAATTAAACTTTCCACCCATTAAATACGATTATAATGTATATTTTATACAATTAATAAGCACAAAAAGGCAACGGTGTCATAAACAATGAGGGATATGGTCGTTATTTAGTTATAGTTAACAATTCTATGTTTAATTCGAATGATATTCTACTAATATCGCCAATAACATTCTATAAAAAAATTCTACCAGCAAATGATCGACAGTTAATAGTCTTTAGAGCAGCAATCAATTCTTATTAAATATGAATTTGGAGAGTTCAAAGTAATTTGTAAACAAACTCATTTAATTTTTTATTAACGATTTAATTTATATTATGTTTCTAAACCTAGGGAAACCTGTATACAATTAAATTTCAGAATTTAGTGGTAAAAATATTCAAAAAAGATTAAAATATATATCAGCTATAATTTTAAAATGAACATATTTTATAAAATGTCATGAAACACTAAATTAAAAATTAAATAAATATAAAAAAAGAAAGACACAATTTTTTAAATTGTGTCTTTTTGGTTATAACTTGTAAACAAGTTATAACCAAAATATTTTATTTATTTAATTCTGTCAAAAAAAAAGAGTGGTATTTCTATGCAGTACCACATTCCTGTTAATTCTGGAAAAATATGTAATTTTCATATATAAGTTATTTGTAATGTCTATTATATTTTTACAGAGACACGATGTTTATTTTAATATGCATAAATAATACTGAGATTCGAATCTAATATTCCTGTTTAGATTTAATAGTCAGATACTTATGGTGTTAATAATATGGGAAAATGGCAACTATATTAAATCATAATCATGGTAGAAAATCTTGTGAATCCGAAGAAATATGGATGTACCAAGTCGGTGTTGACGCAAAGAAAAGATAAGAAACGAGTCTTTTTTCCTTTCCTCTGGGGTCTCTTCCCTTTGTTTATACAAGATAGTTTCATGAATACACATAGAAAAGACTGTATATATTGCTGCGTTGCATTTTGAATAGTTTTGTGGAATTGTGAGTGGAACAACTGCTATATTCTGAACCACCCACGGTGCATGCGACAAACCGGACTGATTGCACTTTCTTCATTCGCCGAATTCAATGTGACCGGTTGACAGGTATAAAAAACAATAATATATGAGAAATAACGATGTCAGATACAAAATGCCGACGTTAGAATTGAAAATATTCTAAAGTTAAGGCATAACGAAATCACAAATCAACATATCTGATCCAGTTATCTTAAAATCAGTTATTATTATATCTAATGGTATTTATTTTTTAAATTTATTATAAAATAATGTTTTCTTAAACGCAATTATTGGAGTTAATATTTTTTTCAGCTTTGTGAATCATGAATTTTAAAGAGGGCATGATGTATTCAAGTCTCATCCGAAAGGAAGTCTTAAATTGATAAATTTTGGCAACTTAACATGCGAATAAAGTCCATTTCTTAATATAATAATAAACTAAAAATTACCTGTAAACTCGAATTATTTCGACAAATTAATGTAGAAAAACTCCAATTATTATAAAGAATTACCAAGTCAATGAACATTTATAATTTTTATTCACATATATCCACAAATATAGAAGTAATGTTTTATGTAAAAACATTAATTATGCACAGTCTAAAAAAATCATTTACGAAAATCGATTCTTGTGAAGTTCAAAATAACTCAGACACAAAAGCGTAATATCATCAATATAACCAATCAAAAAAAGAACAGAAATTTAGGTCAAAAAGTTAAAAAAAAAGAGAGCATAACATTCCAAATGATACTTTGAAAGGCGTACAACAGAACATTTCTAGTTTTTGCAAATGTATTCGGTACAAATTTCAATGTAACATTTACACGATTCAAAATTTAACGTCCGATTTTCAGACGACTTGCGTGGATTCCTGAATTCACGCAAGTCAAGAATCGTCGAAATCTTCGAACCAAATCCTTAATCCCAGATAAGACGGTTATATATATATATATATATATATATATATATATATATATATAAAGCATCGCACAAACACAACGTCCCATCTTTGCTCGGTTGTGAATTAAACATTTTATTGACGCGATAAAACTGCGCATCTTTCCCTTCGTAGTATCTTCCCGGTTTTTTTTGTCTCCTTTCTCCAGATATTTTTTTATATTCTCTACCATTTCTGAAGAATCAAATCCTTTCACACGATCGTCTATATTGTATAATAGATGTTACCACTGTTGCTTTGAACATACATAAATATATTTGGAATACTCGAATCCGAGAACGGATTGGCTTGTCGTCTTCGACTTTATTGCTAGAATCATTACTGGAATACGCATAGATAGATATATACTATATATTTATAGCAAAGACATTTATAGAAGGCAACAAACCGTCCTGTCGTTAACGAGGCATATAATGACCATCATCACGATTAAATATACAAATGCATCGATACGAATTTCACAAATCGAATAGTCGTTTATTAAAAATAGGAACATAATTTTACGTATGTCATTAAGGTATATATCAAATGTGATTCCCTATCGAGATAATCGAAATATGCTCCAATATTCAAAATTGAATCGCATATATAATATGTATATTTTATCGTATAATCATGTTAGGACATATACACATATTTCATTATTCCCGTACCTGTATATTGTATTGTATGTGTTATTTCATACAATGACTGAAAATATTGCATGTGTGTAATTGAATTCAGTCACGCTTTTCGACGTACAAAATGATCATTTTAAACGTTGCAAAACTTTCATCTAATTTTTCTCTGGAAATGTCCACTCGTCTCTATACGTACATAATGTACATATGAATGTGAACATTTTGCATTTAGTTTACTAATTGTTTTTTGATTTTTTTTGCAGTTTGTTTGTTTATATTAAATCATCCGTATTCGCTTTGAAAAACAGATACAATTTATTATTAATATTTAAATTTTTATTATTAGGAAAAACGGATTTCGAGAAAAACAAAAAAAACTAAATATTTAACTATCAATAAACGAATATTCAATGTTGTTTCAACATTATCATCATGAAAATTTATGTTATCAACGCATTTCCAGAATAGAAGAGATTTCGCAAAAATGTGCAGATGTTCTCTTTAAAATTCCATATTTGACCATACATTTTTTTATTAAAAAAATAACTGGATTGAGTAATTGTAGACATTTTTATTATGTAAAACTATAAATTTAAGTTATATTTGTATACTGAAAGATTTAAAAACATTTTATAAAACCAAATGGTAATCGAATAAAAATATTTTAAAACACTAAATTACTTTATGGTAGAGAGAAAATATGAAGAAATCAAATAATAAACTTGCATAATATACATATTTTCACTATTATTTCAGAATACAGAATTAAATTATAATAACTATTTAAACACTTTAGATAAACAAAGATTAGATACAAAAATATTTTTTGATATAATATAAGATCAATATTTATAGAAACAATATATTATAAATACATATTGATAAGAAGACTAACAATATATATTTTATTATTAGATAAAAGATCTGTTAACATATTTATATTTAGTAAAAAAAGAAATTATATGAAAAAGATAACATTTTCGCGAATCGAAATACAAATTAAAAATAAATAAATGGGACAAATTCAAATAAAAAAGCACATTCTTAAAAAAACGTTTCCTGGGTATAAAGCAAAAAGATATAACAATTCATGGAGTAAAATTTAAATAAAACGTAAATTTTTATTAACTAAATTAATTATTTACATACACAAAATTAATGTAAATTGGATAAAATCGAACCATATTGCTATTTAGTTATAATTGGCAAATTCAGATTGAGCATATTTTTATAAGCCTTGAAAATTAGCCGAGTGTTAAAAGCTTTTTCATCAAACCATGTTAATTTTAATACTTCTAAAAATCACCAGATTTGTAACATTCACACATTTAATATTTAATTTGTTTTAATTCATAATTATTTAAATTACGAATGACAAAAATTTCAAAGGTTTAATATAGAATCAGTAACTCGATTTAATCAGTATAAACACCAAGGTCGAGAAACTCAGCGGGGATGCCAATTTCAACGAATTACAATATCAAATAATTATTTTTAATGAAGGAAAAAATAAAATAATTAAAATCTTATCAATATCACATCAAGTATTGATAAACGTAAAAATTTGATTCATAAAAAAGATCGCCTAAATATACAAGTAATGAACGTTACTGGAAAATGATGTTTCACAAGGTCATCATTACATTTAAATTTCAATTAATTAATAAATAAACATAAAAATAAAAATCTATCGTTTAAATGAAAATTACTGTTTAAATGGGTATTTTTCTTATAATTCATTATCTATATATGATTAATTAAATGTGGGATATAAATTTATCTTATAAAGTATTAAAAGGCCTTAATAATATAAATTAATACTTCTATATATATATATATATATATATATATATATATATATATATATATATATATATATATATATATATATATATATATATATATATACATATATATGGAATATTACCAATCTTTTTAAATATCTATTATTTAAGATACTATAAAAATATAACTTAAATTAAATTCTATATAATCCTATAATTTACATCAATATATACATAATTTCACAACACTAAAACTAGTTTATTCATTGAACTATCTCCCTTTGCCTATATCTTACAAAAAATCTATCCCAAAGGATACATATCAGGTGTTTCCTGGAGCAAAAAGGTTTTTAACACTTCAAAATATGTTACACACATGTTTATAAAATTTAGTTTAAATGATACCAAGTGTGAATATTATAAAAAACAATAAAATTTCAATATAAAAACTAGTATATAGCATAATAGTTTTTATTAAAAACGGTTTTTTGTTGATAATTTCTACTGCATGTCAGTTGTAATGTGATAAAACAATCATTGGATATTATTTGTTATACTACAGAAAAAAAATGAAAACATTTTAATAATAAATTATATACAATACAAAATATATAATATTTGTTATATATAATGTATATAAAAATATCTAATTGCCAATACAACAATTTAGTACTAAGTTTGATTAGGTTTCATTTTCGAGATTCATTATTTATTTATATTCAAGGTCGAACACCGTTTTAAAATTTATTTTTGAAATATAATTTAATTGAAGAATTTGTAAATTTTCAATTTACAAGTACAGAAATATAAATGATATTCCAGAACGAAAACCCGAGACCTGCTACTACATAAAAAATATTATATATTTGCACAATATAAAAAAAGGTTCTTCATATTATTTAAAGAAAATTAAATAATACAACAATGGCCAATTAATGAGAAATTTTAATGGGGAAAAAAATAAGTTGAATTTGACAAGTATGTATAATTTTACAATTAGAAATTAAAAATTGTCGAAATATATATATAAAAAAAATATGGTAAAACAAGTAGCTAAGTATAAACAAAGAACGAGTTAAAGAGTAGTTTTGTGAGTATGCGATAGATCAGAGTCGTTGAACCGATCGAAAAACAGGCTGCGAAAGCACGGAGGGATCATCTGCATTTTCCGGATAAAAATCATTTAATGATCAATTAAATCAAAAATATTCAAAAACAATTTGACCTCGAACAATATTTTATGACCGACAATATATAAATAAATCGCATGAATTTCAAATTTTATGGATCATAACTACATTTTATCGATCAATATTATGGCTTATTTTATTAAGTTAGCGTACAATTACCAGATTTTTTTATTATTAAAAATTTGACTTCTCGTTTTCTAATTTTAGTCATTTTTACGCCAAAAAGATAAACTTTATAAAGTAGATAAAATAATCCCACTTCAAATTCAAGTTTTCCGAGTATTGAACAAGTACATACATTATTGTAAATGGAAATTTTATATTTTTTTTTAAATACTGGATTTCCTTCAATTATTAATGATTATTTTAATTAATCGTAAAGAAATTCTTGTCGGGGTATAGTTGAAATCTTAAAGAAAATAAAAACGCGCAATATATTAATAAAATTCGTATCCTTCGATATCATTCCTTCGCGAGCAGTCTCAATTTTAAAATGAATAATTTCAACGAAAGAACATAGATTTCTTTCGCACTATCTTCATATCACAAATAAAAACATATTTGTCGCTATCGAATATTATAATAATACAAAATTTAAAAGTTATCAAATAATTATAAACATCGTTGACGAAATTCGATTTAATGTCTAGATGAAAAAAATTAAAACAGCTGCACAATATCGTCTGTGTCTTTCGTTCGAAAAAATATGGCGATAATGTTGAATTTTTAACTATGAGATTAGACATAGAAAAAGCGAATCAATCTTTAGAAAAATAAATAACCGGCCGGTTAGCCGGTATCGATTCGGCGGATTCGAACCACGAGGTCCAACTCGAAACTTAAAAGACGAAGACCGAGCGATTCTTGAAGAGTATCGAGCGCAGGTGGTGCGAGCTTATAGCTTATGCATGCGCGTGTGCGCTCGTATTATAAGGCTAGTATGCGTGTCGCTACGAAGTACGAAATACTAGTACTAACGAATAGAGGTATATCGAGGTGCATTAACCTGCGCTAGAAGCGTATTCGCGTATCTCCGACGTGATGAATGACGAGGGTCGGAGCGATGCTTCCAAGAGCCCACGATGGAGCATGCCGGGCGCTCCGACCCCGAAACGACAGCGCGTAATAACTATTAACACACACGATTGCGACGAAAATCAATACAAAACACGACCGAGCCGCACAACTGCGTGCCGTCCACTGCGGCAACGCTCTTCATATACAAACTTATTTCGTAAATAATGTGAACTAAATAATTTACGACACGACCATAATTATAAACATAGATAATATAACTTTTCAATAAATGACAATTGATGATAAATAAATTTTAAATAACATTAACAAAAATTTTAATTTAAGTTAATAAAATAATATAAAATATATTTCACTATAAAAATTACATATACATATTACATAATAAAATATATTAATGTAAATGGAAATAAATGCGTTTTTGTCCGTACGAATATTTTTACAATGTTATTTATTTACTTAAAATTTTTATTATGTTATCATTACTATTAAAACGCAACAATAATTATGGACGTTTAACGGTGTATTATGTTAACTTAAATGTCATTAACACGTGAGCTATAACCTGCGCGTTTGAATAGTTTGTTGTCAAAAAAAAAATCGCATTATATAGTTAAAATGTCGGCCGCAGAAGAAGACGATCGTATGGAAACGAGTTCGGAATCTGAATCGAATTCTGACAACGAACAGAACGAAGCGGAAGATGCGAACGTAACGGCCGAAGTCTATTTACCCGGTCGGCCCCTCGAAGATGGAGAACAACTAGTATGTGACGAATCCGCTTACGTGATGCTCCACCAAGCGCAAACCGGAGCACCGTGCCTAAGTTTCGATATCCTTCAAGATACGTTGGGTCAATCGCGTGATCAATTTCCGCACACCGCATATCTTGTTTCTGGCACACAGGCTGCAAAAACTCACACTAATAAGTAAGTGTGTTTTTAAATATAAATTACAAGTTACGGGATTTATATGTGGATTTCCTTTTAAATTTCAGTCTCATTGTCATGAAAATGTCAAATCTTTATCAAACATCTAAAGCAAACGAAGACGACGAAGATTCAGATGATGAAGACGACGAGAAAGAACCTGAACTAGTTTTCGCCTGTGTTAAACATTTGGGTTGCGTTAATAGAATAAGGGTTTGTTCTAATATTTGTTTTATATATAAAATTACAAATTTTATTATAACTATAAAGGAAATTATAGGCTACTCAATATGAGAACTCGACTTTAGCAGCAACATGGTCTGAATTAGGACACGTTAATATTTGGAATATCACGCAGCAACTTCAAGCTGTTGAAAACCCAGTACTTTTGGAAAGATTTAACAAAGATAATATAAATGACACAATAAAGCCAATATTTACTTTTTCTGGACATCAATTAGAAGGTTTCGCAATGGATTGGTGCCAAACACAAATTGGAGTAACACCATTTTTTATTAATTAAATTTTGTTATTTTAATTTTATTTACAACTATATATAATTTCTTTAAAGTTACTAGCTACGGGAGATTGTCGTAGAGATATACATATATGGAAACCACATGAAGCAAGTACATGGATAGTAGACCAAAGACCACTTGTTGGTCATCAAAATTCTGTAGAAGATATCCAATGGTCTCCAAATGAAAGGTTCGTAAAAAAGCATGTAAGTATTTAATAAAATAAAAACGTATTTTTCATCTTGTAAAATGATTTTAGGAATGTCTTAGCCTCATGTTCGGTTGACAAAAGTATAAGAATATGGGATATAAGAGCCCCACCTCATAAAGCTTGTATGTTGACTGCTGAAAATGCCCACATAAGCGATGTAAATGTTATATCATGGAATAAAAACGAACCATTTATTGCCAGTGGTAGGTATTTGAAAATTCTTACAGTAGAAACAAAAATGAATATATATATATATATATATATATATATATATATATATATATATTTCTTTTCATTTTGAGGTGGTGACGATGGATTATTGCATATATGGGATTTAAGGCAATTCCAAACAAGCACACCAACCGTAAGTTTTAAGCACCACATTGCTCCTATAAGTTCAGTTGAGTGGCACCCAATAGAGTCGACAATTGTCGCTAGTGCTGGAGAAGATAACCAAGTAGCTATGTGGGATCTGGCAGTAGAAAAAGATGATGATTGTATGGAGGAAGAAATTAAGGTTTTTATTTTTCTAAAAAAAATGACAAATTATAATAAATTTTCTCAATTAATCAAATTCTTTTTAACAGGATCTTCCTCCACAATTACTTTTCATTCACCAAGGTCAAACAGATATTAAAGAACTTCATTGGCATCCTCAAATACCTGGAGTTATAATTACTACTGCCCATTCAGGATTTAACGTCTTTAAAACTATAAGCGTATAAAGATAATATATACACAAATAATATGCATATTAAAAAATCAATAAAACGAGTGATATGAGAAAAATTTATAACGTTCCTTTTAAAAGCATTAATAAAAAAGGTGAAAGCAGTAAGATAATATTAAATATAAATTGATATTTTTTTTGATTCTTAAAGAAAGTTTTTTTAAAGAGAATAAAAAATTTAAAAGATTATTAATAATTACAAAAATGATTTCAAAATATTAAATACAAAAGGTTTCTTTATAATAATATACATATATTTTCGAAACTACATAAATTTTAAATTATAATAAAAAAATATTACAGTATTGTATCAAATTGCATACATAATTTGTATTATTTTTTTACAAACTATAAAACAAAAGAAATCACCGTTTACATTCCAACAAAGCTAAATTAACGAGATGCCTCATAGTGGGACGACCGTGTGGACAATTCTAAAAAATTATATTTTATATTTGGGTTACATAAAAAAGGTTAACTTTTTTCCGTATTTATATTAAATTACGAAATGTAATATAAAGCACATTACAAAAAAAATAAATATATAAAAAAACATATACCCATGGATGTTCTATTTCCCCCATATGATCAATTAATTTTCTCATCATACTCTTTGTAAGAGCTGTGCCAATCATTACTGACTTACGGCAAGCTCTAGATGCGAACATCGATTGGACACGACTAGGTCTACAAATTTCTTGAGGAGCATCCTAGAATTATATTATTTAGTAATATTACCTATACATTTGTAAATTCTTTTTTATATTTATGAAATATATTTAACCTTAAGCATAAATAGTAATTCTTCTATGTCATCTTTCCCAAATATATACTGATTGGATAATGGAATAGTTAAAAGTTTAACTCTCTTTGTAGGTGGAGCTTCCTCATTTATATCAAAAGTGAAACCATTTTTTCTAAAAATTTCTAAATTATCTAAAAGAACACGTTCATTAACACCAGTTAAATCCAAAGATTGAGGTCTACATGAAAAGAAACCATACCAATATTAAAAATAAAATAATTATTAAAATACAATATAAAAGATAAATTGAAAACATCTTACACTACTAGTTTTTGATTTGATAAGACAGTAGTTTTTTGCAGTGTTTCATAATTATATTTTTCATCAGTAGCATGTTGGTCAATAATAAAGAGATCATCTTCAAACCTAGTTACTATAAATCCTAAATTAAACTGACCAACGATTTCCATTTTGCTAAACATGTCTTTCGATATTTCTTTTTGTAACTCTTCCTCACATCTTTTATTAAAAACGGGATTTATTTCAGAACGAAATTTAATCATATCAATACGTTTCTTATTCGATCTTTGAAAATTACTATCTTCATTTACATATTTTCTAATATCATCTAACGTTACATTAACAGTACAAATTTTCTTACCTAATGTTTTCACATTTTCAACTTTTACACCTAAATCATTAATAACCACATCATCATTCTTAATTGATTTTTTTTTTTTTGAATTCACATTATCAGATGTCATTATACGTCGTTCTTGAAACTGTTTTTTCGTATCTATTGGAAGAACATCATTAATTTCAACAACTTGAGAAAGATGTATTTCATTTGTATAACCCAAAAATATTGCTTCTTTTGGTTCATCATTTTCGTCTATACCAGAATCAAATTTCTGAATAACTTTTACATTAGGAGATTCCTCTGTGAAGGTTTCATTTTCAATGATAGTAGTCTCATTTGTTAAATCAAAATTACTCTCTGAAATTGAGTCATTATCAGATTGTGTAAGTTCATCGCTATTAATTTTTGATTCTGATGTTTCAATTTTTATTGTCTTAATACTAACATAATTATCTAAGGATTCGGCTTTTCTCTTTATATCAGACTTGCTTTGAACAATATTTTCCTCTAACTTTTGTGGTTTATTAGAAAATTGGTTCAAAAATGATGAAAAAATCCTAGGTTTGTCGTTAATATCATTTTTTTCTACTTTTTGACTAAATATTTCTTTTATATTTTCAAATTTTAAAGTTGAAGGAATATTTTCAAATATCTTTTGTAGTGACAATTTTATTACATCTAAAAGATAGTTTTCTTTATCTAAAAATATTTTTCGTTTATCTGGAGTAACGTTGACATCAACAGACGACCTTTTCACTTTTATATTTAAATATACAAATGGAAACTGATGAGGATTATATTGTTTATAAATCTCATTTACAACTTTCATAACTTTTTGGGGTTCACATGGACGAGAATTTATATAAAAAAATTGTCTTTCAGTTGTAGAACGACCATTACCATGAACACAAGTTGATATAAACCCATCAAAATCGGTATGTTTGTTTTTAACTTCATTTGATACTGTAATCTTTTTAGATTTGGATATATCACTGGAAATATTTTCTGTGTCCATATTTTTTTCAGGAATATCATTTGATGAATCCTCTGATAAATCAAGTTCAGTATCTGATTTAATATCATCTACATCTATTTTTTCATCTGTCGTGAAACTTTCATTAATTTTATCGCTTTGCAATCCAGAAAAGAACTTTTCTTTAATAGTGCTCATATCATCTTCTGGATAAAAAGGTTTTAAAGTTAAGAGACTTTGCAGCTGTTTAACGCCAAAAACACAGGCAATATTATCTCTTACTGATCCACCTTGAGTTGCTACTACCACAGTTTTGTTTCCTTTTGATGTTTGATTGGTGCAAGTGATTCTTAAAAAAAGGAAATAAATTACAATTAATAAACATTTAATAGACCAGAATAATAAAAACAAACACATACTTTACTCCTTTAGATACTAAGCAGTAAGCATAAAGTAATTGAGTCATTTTATTAAATTCTCTTTTAATATTTTTATGAAATTCCTTCTGTCGAACTGGTAATGTACTAAATAAATTAGATAGAGAAACTGTAGTTCCTACTTGACGTGCACATGGAATCGTTTCTTTTATTAAACCTTTAGAATCATATACAATTTTAGTGCCTAAAAAATTTATAAACAAGATTAAAACGCAGAATACCTTAATATATAGCAATTATTCAATTTTTTACCTATAGCTGCAGACTTATGTTTAGTAGTCACATTCAAATTAGAAAGAGCACATAAAGAACTTAAAGCTTCACCGCGAAACCCAAACGTTGAAACTCCCAACAAATCGGAAAATTCTCTTATTTTTGACGTATAATACTTTAATGCTATATATAATAATAAAAGAATTTGAAAATGGAATAGAAATAAAAAGGAACTAAATAATGTAAATAAATGAATTATAATATTTAGATGACGGATAAAAGATAATATAACTGATATTTTTCAATAATGTTTGTAAAATCATACTTAATCCAGAAAAATTTTCTTCGGTAACACCGGATCCATTATCCTGAACTTCGATCAGTTCCTGGCCATAATCTTTAAGACGTACTTCAATCACCGTGGCTCCGGCATCTAAAGAGTTCTCCACTAATTCCTTTACAGCAACTGCCAGACTTAAAACAACCTAACAAATACTCATTAACAACTACATAATATATTAACGAAAAATGACAATTTAGATATACAACCTGTCCTGAACATATCCTATGAACGGTATCCTTATTAATAGCTTGTATTTTGGAAGCCGTTTCGGAAGTATATTCGGATATTTCTAAGGATTCCGAACCGTCCATTGTTATAATAAACCAATCACATTGACAACTGCCGCCAAAATATAGAATACCAACATACGCATAATTGAAGTAGCAAAATATAGTTACAATTTCAAATAATTAATATATTACATATTTGAATATATTTTAAACAACATTTTTAAAAAATACACATACAAATTGTATATTTTATTTCATAATAATAATTATGATTAAAAAAAAAAAAAATATATATATATATATATATATATATATATATACATTTATTATATTTTAATAAGTCACACTCTATGTTTATAATTTTATTTCCATATTTTAATTAAATAAGTGATTAAATCTAGACATTTTATAAAAATATTGAAATAATAATAATAATTTGATATTTCTGGTTCATAGTCGTATTATATATTGTTATTATAGTTTGTTTCCCGCCAGGTGGTTGACGCGATGGAGGAGCAAAGTAAATGTTATTTAACTTTTATTTTATTGTTTTAACTTTTAAAACTATGTTTACGTATATTATTTCGCCAATTTTCATAGCTAACTTATGTTTGTGCTTTGATTTAAACTGCATCTGAATTTTTACTAAATTAATATTGATTTTGTAGTGTAATTTGCATATTTTGCATATATTATCGTTAATTACATTCCAAAATACCATTCTTTACTGATGACGAGTTAATCACATAATTAACAACATTATGTTTTCAACATAATTTTCATTTGAAGTTAAAAATCGTGTTTTATATATATATATATATATATATATATATATATATATATATATATATATATATATATATATATATAATATACTCGCGTAAATATTAATTTTTGAATTAAATTTTTTGATTTCAATTTATATTTGCCACATAGCGTTGAATATGTTTATTTAATATTTTTTTAAAATAGATTAAAAAAAATGTTTTGTATCATTATTTTTTTTTTCCTTTTTAGAACTGTTGAAGAAAAAGAAAAAGGCGTTAAATTCTAGTAATAAAAAATATTTGGCAGAAATATGCACAGAATTGGGAGACTTTTACAATAGAAAGGGACAATATGAAGATGCTTTCAAAGAATATGAAGCAAGTGCTAGTATTTATGGAGATCTAAAGATGAAACTTGAAAATGCTCAATCGCACAGAATGATTGGTGAAATGCACATGTTGTTGGCTGAATTTCAAAAAGCATTACAGCATGAAGAAATATACTTGAGTATAATGTTTATTACTTTGCTATTCATATTGTGCCTATTTATTTATTTATTACTTGCCACATTTCATAGATATTGCTAGAGAATTAAATAACAAAATCGAAGAACAAAGAGCGCTTGCTACTTTAGGTCGAGCATATTTACTCCAAGGACAAAGTATAGAAAATACAAATGTTTCTTTAAAATTATTTAAGATGGCTGAAAAATCTTTCGTAAAAAGTTTAACCCTCTGTGAAAGGTTTATAAATAACTATTATAATTTATTATTTTAGACTTTATTTATCTTTCTTGTTGTTTATAGTTTAAAAGGAAAAATAAATCATCAGGAACTAATGGATATGAAAGCACGTTTATTACTCAATATAGGAGTTGTTTCTGAACAACTTGGTGATTTTGAAAGAGCTATTGAATTTTTTAATAAAACTATTAACATGTGCAAAAGCTGTGATCTTTACAATTTACTTGTACAGTGCTATATTACTGAAGGAATGCTTTATTCCTCAAAACATAATAATCATTCAAAGGCAATATTGTGTTTCAATCTTGCTTTAGATGTTGCTGAAAGACTGGAGAATAAAGTACAAATAATTTATAATTTTGTATTATTTGTTTCACATATTTATTCGTTACTTGTTCTTTTTAGATCGTCAAACAATGTGAAATATTGTTTTTGAAATCAGAAGCCTTATGTAAAATGTCTGATTTTCAAAGTGCAAAGACATTCTTAATGAAGGCTTGGAAACTTAGAACACCAAACGACGAAGAAAGAGAAGATATTGAAAGAAATTTAAAAATTGGTAATTTGTTTCTATATTTTCTAAATATTTTCCTAATAGTGAAACTATTAATATAACTTTTACATGGTTAATTGTTTTTTGTAAGATTTTTTTTCCTTTATTGAATATTTAAATTAATAAAATATATTCAATATTATAATCTATCAGTTTTCTCATATTCTTGAATTTTAGAACAGAACTATTTTCAAATTTGCCTTAGCTAAATAAATAATTACATTTTCGGATCGCATTACAGTAATAATATGTTGTCAGTACTATGTTAAATTAAGGATTGCTGTTATAATCCAATTTTATATTTTTAGTCACATTATATTTCATGAAAAAGGTCTAAATATTTTAAAATTTATTTAATATTGTATATCGAAATATCCAATTATTATATTTTTCATTTGTATTATTGAATAATTTATTCCTTTTTTTGTACGTAAAGTTGCTGCTATATGCTATACTGAAGACCTATTAGTCACAACTAATTCAGACGACTTTCGAACGTTAAAAAAATTATACGAAAAAATGGCTGATGGAGCATGTCTCATGAAAAATTATGATAAAGGTGTATATTTTTATTTGAAAATGTTGGATTGTGCTGAAAAATGTGGTGATACTGGGAAAGAACTTGTTCCAATATACGTTAGGTATTTTTTCATTTAGATTTATTTAACTTTTTCCCCCCAAACAATGTTAACATTTTTTTTTTGTATTTTTGTATATAGTTTATATCAAACATATAAGGATTTAAAAGAATATGAAAAGGCACTGGAATTTAATAAGAAAGAATTTGATTTAATTGAAAATATTCCAAAAGAAGCCTTTTCAACACTAATAAATCTTGCAGAATTAATGTTAATGGCCAATAAACCATATAACGAAATTGAAACTATTTATTTACAAGCCAGAACACAGGTAAAAATTTAATAATAATATTGCTGAATATAATTTGCTTTTAAATTTTAATAAATTAATAAAATATTTTCAGGCAATTAAACTAAATAATAAAAAAATGGAATTGAAAAGTTTAAATTTACTCAAAACACTTCAAATACGATTTAATTTAACAAATTTCGTGAAACAAACTGAAAATGAAATCTCTTTGTTGGGACATAATGATAAATCATTAGAAGAATCCTCAGAAGAAGAAGTCGACGACGAAAATAGTACCCAAAATGTTGGTGATGATATTTGCTTGGATGATTTGACAGGTATGTTATGCAAAATTATATTTCAAATACTAATTACTAACATGCAGTCGATTTTAATTTTAAAATACATAATTATGCTTTTATTTATGAATTTCTTCCATCAGATATATCTGACAATGAAAATTCTGGTATAAATATTAAAAAAACTACACGAAAAAGAGGCAAAACATTTACGATAAAGAAAAATTCTAAAGGCGAAACTCAACTTCACCAAGTGCGTGTTTTTCTTTTATTTTAATTATATTTATAGCTTTTTGTACACTAACATGATTTTATAGGCTTGTATTTCGGGAAATACACTTCTTGTTACTCGATTATTATCTCAAGGACATCCTGTAAATGTACGTGATAATGCTGGATGGTTACCTGTTCATGAAGCTTGTATTCATGGTCATAAAGATGTTGTTGAAATATTAATTGAAAATGGTGCTCAAATCAATGATAGGGGAGGAACACAATGTGACGGTATAGACTTAATAATAATTTAATACAAGTCAATATTGTACTTAAATTTACTATTGATTTTTCTATTTTATAGGAATAACACCAATGTATGATGCAGCAAGCAATGGACATCTTAATATTATAGAAGTATTATTGAATAAAGGAGCATCGCCTGTAATTAAGAATGATTATGGTGAAACAGCTTTAGATGTTTTAGTAAAATGGCGAGAGAATAGCACATTAAACCACACAGAACATATTTTTTACGAAACTTTATGCGGACGAATGCGTAAAAGTCTTGAAAAATTTGGCGATTCTACAGTTTATAATGATAAAATACACAAAGATATTAGATTTCAAAAATCGAATAAGAACGACATTATTTCAGATCATTCTGATAGTGATAAAGAGATTTCTAATTCTCCAATCATTGCATCTAAAAGTAGAAGAATGATTAGTGATGAATCAAGTAATTCTTCATGTGATTCTAAAACCTTAAAAAAAGACACTATTGCAGTTAAAGAATATCAGAATGCTATGAATGCTTTAAGAAATAAACATTTTGATACAAAAATTAACAGAAAAAGTCTCAGAAATAAGAAAAAAGGAGCTTTGCTTTCTCCAAATGAAGTTGGAGATGATTGGTTAGAAAATGATTTACTTCCAAACAGTAAAAGAAGACGAAAACCTAGTGTAGAAAATATAAATCCACCAAAAAGGAGATCTAATGAAATCAATATATCTCCTCATAAGAATTTAGAAGAAAACCGATCGACTGTTGAAATATCAGAAAATAATTCCGATTTTATAACTTATTCCGATGACAGTTTGGATTCATTTAAAAATTTGGAAGACAAAATTGCATCAAATACTAGCAAATCAATTAAAACTAGTCAGAGCAATCGAAAATTTAAACGTCAAACTTCATTATTAAGAGTTGGATTTAGTAGACACAAAAGTCCAAATTCTTTTCAACGACTAAAATCAAATAGTATAAACAATAGTGATAATGAAACATTTGAAAATTTCGAAGATAGTTTCCCTTATCAAGAGGAAGCAGATTCGACAACTGAAAATAGTTGTATAAATTGTTCTCCAGTTAAATCTTTATCTACTAGTAGTAGTATTCAATTAAATTCTTACACGCATTCACCAAATAATACGTTAAATAATGATCAAAAGAATAGTTCCCACATTCCCTCAGCTCCTATCACTATCAGAGTTAAAATAAAAGAGAAAATTCTCTTAATTCCAGTGGCTTCTGAAAAGATAAATTTTCTTAGAATCGATTGGTTGGTTCAAGAGACATGTAGAAGATTTTATAAGTTAGTTTTTGAAATAATTTCTCATGATTACACTTGTATTACTAGTTTTACTATATTATCTTTGTAGTATTGAAGGTGTTCAACCTACTATCGAACTTCTTACGAATGATGGGGCATTACTTGCCAATGAAGATCCATTATCTATAATACTGGGAAACTCAGAAATCACTGCTAATATTACAAACTGGAATTTGCCTCCTCTGGGTGATAGATATATTGAATGCTGCACACAATGTGAAATGAGTATGGCTTTTCATATTCATATTATGAAAATATATTATTTTACAATGGCAACTATCTTCAATTTTTTATTTCAGATGTGGATACTCGCATAAAATCTCTACTTGAAAAAAGCCAAGCAACTCATTCGCTCATATTTTCTTATTTGAATTTAGACGTTATGACTGTTAAACCAATATTTAAAGCTTTAAATCATCAAATAAATCTCAAACATCTTATATTAAGTAATAATAATATTGGTAATGATGGGCTTATGTTGTTGAGTCAATCTTTATCGACATTAATGCATATCGAAAGTTTAGATTTGAGTAATAATTTCATAGATGCTGATGGAATTAGACATTTACTCTTAACATTTGAAAGAACAAAACAGCCAATGTGTCAACAATTTCAAACTTTTAACATTAGTTATAACTTTTTAAGTGGATTGGGTTTTACTTACATACTTAAATTATCCAAATATGTAAAATTTAAATACTTAAATTTACGGAATAATGATATAGAATGTAAAAAATTGGAAACAGCATCTGAAATTCCAAATTTTCAGTATCTCGAACATCTAGATATTAGTTTGAATTCATTTGAAGAAGAAGCATTATATGATTTATTCCACCATACAAATAAATCATCTCTGATAACGTTAGAGATGGAAAAAATAAATGTATCTATATTTAACTCTGGAATATTAAATGGTGAAATGTTTTTAAATCTGAAAAAGATCAATCTTTCTCGATGTAATCTTAAAGACACCGATGTCATAGATATATTAAGGTAAACTTTAAATTTTCATATGAAATGCATTGTTTTATTCATTTAAATTTATTCTATTATATAAAGTTGCATTCTTTCCAGGTTTTCACTGCGGTGTGAAAAATTACAAAACTTGAATTTACAATACAATGACAGTATCACATTTTCTTCTTTTAAAAAAGTATTATTGCATAGATTTTTTACTCACATCGATTTTGAAGGATGCCCACTTATATTTAAAAATGTAGGAGAATCAGATTTTGAAGGAAATTGGTTTATTAATGAACGGAAGAACAAACTTGAACGTCTTGTAATATCTCCTGAAAAATCACCGGAAAATATTATTCTAATAGATAAATTATCTAACATGTGGAATGAATATTGGAAAACGAAAACTGTGATTAATAAAAAAATATTTAATTTAGTAACTTTCTCTAAAAGTGATTGAATGTTATATTAATTTTAATTCTCAATTAAAATTTTGAAAGTCCGATCTCTGCCGTCTATTTAAAATAATTCCTTTTGTATTTCGAATATTTTTAACATTTATAAAACTAGTTCCTCGATCATTAGACATTGCTTATATTTTATATACTATTAACTATTTATTCCTTAGGGTACATATACCTTATAACAGGTTTTTTTGGAATGTACTTTATACGATTATTGTATTATGAACAAACTATTTATTTAAAAAATAAAATATCTAGAACTATTTATCTTTTATAAATTACTTCCAATAATTTTTAGAACCGTTTATTTTACTGATTTTTTTTATAATATTTCTTTAAGGAAAACTATTCATGTTGCCTACTCTTAGTATAATATATTAATAATTATTAAAAATTATTTTGATTTATAGATATTTAAGTCATCGGCTTAAAAGTTGAAATACGAAATTTTTACATCAATTTATTCTATTGTTTCCAAAAAGAAAAAAATAATTTTTATTTTTTTTTTTTGAATATAATGTTAAATGTAATTACTTATATATATTTATATATATATATATATATATATATATATATATAAAAGAACGTATTTCTATATCGATTTTTTTATTCAAAATCATTTGAAATTTGATATATATATATATATATATATATATATATAAGTTGGCAACACTGTATTATACATAACCTATAATATTTTGATGAAAATAGAGAGTGATGGAAACGTTTCGTGCGAGATTTTATTTACGTTCAATCTATTTATCATTTTTGAATTCTACGTATGCCGTGAATAATGGAATCAGAATACAAACTAATAAATCGTTTTCATATTCGACAATAAAACATACTATTCATAGTGTGAAGGCGAACAAAATTTATAGTCAAAATGAAATTAATCCACTCGTTCGCATTGATGATCCCGACACTTTTGGTATACTTTCGAAAAAAAATTCATCACTTTTGGAAGAATGCGAAACTGATGAGGGCGATAAACAGGAGGAAGAATATACAAAATTTTCTCCCCTTGAATATAGTAAATTGAGCATTAAGGAATATTCCAATATAATAAAAAATCATTTAGATAAACATAGAATAAAAGAAGCAATAGACGTTTTAGAAACACAAATGTTAAAAGATGATAGGGTTAAACCGACCTCGTATATTTATGAAATTCTAATATCTGGTTGTGGACGTGTAGGTTATACCAAGAAAGCTTTTATGTTATTCAATGATATGAAAAGACGGGGTCTAAAAGTTAAAGGTGGAATCTACACTTCATTGTTTAACGCTTGCGCTAATAGTCCGTGGCCAGAAGATGGTATTTCTAGAGCTTGGAAGTTAAAAGATCATATGAATGAAAAATTATATTCACCTAATTTAACTAATTATAATTCAATGATTAAAGCTTTCGGTCGTTGCGGTGATATCAAGAAAGCTTTTGGTATTGTCGATGAGATGTGTTCAAAAGATTTCAAAATAAGAATTCATACACTCAACTTTTTACTTCAATCTTGCATAGCTGACAAAGAATATGGCTTGCGACACGGTTTACTTATTTGGCGAAAGATATTATCCGTTAAGGAAAAACCAAATATATATACTTTTAATTTAATGTTAAGGTGTATAAGAGAATGTAACTTGGGTACCGACTTAAGTATAGATTTTATACAGCAATTTAACCCTAAATTGACATCAGATAATCCAAATCTTTTAACAGCTGAATATAAATCTTCATCAAATGTTCTGACCGCAGATAGTGCAATTTCATATTCAAATGTAGATATTAAAACATCTAATTTACTTGAACAAAAAAATGAAACGGTGGACGTAATGCCCAATTTATTATCAAAAAATCCTCATTTGGGCAGTGTTATATCTTTAAATAAAATAAAAACCATTGAAGATCGATTTATGCTAGTCGGAGGATTAGATAATTATATTAAAGAATTTAAAACTTATAATGTAAAACCCAATATTAAAACTTTAACATTACTTTTGGATGTCATACCAAATACGGTCAAAGAAGAGGAAAAAATATTAAATCTTATAAAATGGTATGAAATAAAACCGGACATAGATTTTTATAATATACTCATTAAAAAGCGATGTTTTAGATTTGACTACGAAAATGCCAAGGTATTTTTTGCAATACGTAAATCACACTTATTTGTCTAAAATATTTACAAAAATTAATTAACACAACTTCTGAATTTAATACTTTAGATCTACAATAGCATTCTTCTCTATTTCTTGCCTTCATATATAAAATATTTTCAACTGTACATGTTTTAGAATGTATTAAATCTAATCGAAGAGAGGAATAACGTTATACGCCAAAACTACTGGAAAAGAAAAACAGTTTTAAAACCTAATATTATGACATACGGCGTTTTAGCTTTAACGTGTCAAACATTTGAAGAAGGAAAAGCTTTTTTAAATAATATGGAAGAAAGAAAGATGAGGTATATTGCAAAAACATTTATTTCCATAACTGCAATAATTTTTTTTTCATTTATTATATATAAAATCGTTAATTGCTAAAAAATTGTTATAATTGTAGAATTAATGGTCATATTTTGGGAACGTTATTAAAAAATGCTATTTACAAAATGGACTTTGATTATGTAATTTATATGATGGATTATGCAAAAAATGATGAACAAAGTGTGAATAATGTAATTATAAATCTTCTAAACTCATTTAAATCCAAGTGTGTCAATATAAAGAATATAATTGTGAGAAAAATCGCATTATACTTTTTTCATTCATTTTTTGTTGATTGAAAATCGAGATTTTTTATTATTTCAGGAGCACCAATCAAATATAACGTCTGAAGATAGCGAATTTATTACAAAAACTGTCAACTTTCTTAAAAAGTACAAAAATTGGAAGAACGAGATTAAAATCAATGAAGATGAAGAAAATAATCACCCTTGGAAACAATTTAGGATAAACCAAACTACTTCTATCCAACATCCAACGCCAGAAAAAATTAAAGGACAAAAAAGATATTATAAGAAACGTGGTAAAAAGTTTACCAAATATGTAGTAAGAATATAAATTTGTAAAATACAAAATAAATTTTGGAAATTATTTTTCAAAGTAAAAATATGTATTTTAATTTATATAAGTATTTCTCAAGTACAATTTTAACAAAAAAATAAATATTGTGTAACAAGCTAGAGAATTGCTCTTATATAATTCATGTTTACCAGAATAGATCTTGAATAGCTGTAATTATAGTTTGCTTTCACGTGTTAACTACTATTGCTGTAGATTTTAATCAATAAAAATGATTTGTATCGTTCTGTTCTGCAATGTTATAAAATTAAATTTTCAAATGATGTAGCTTCCTATTAACATCTTCAAACTTAAGAATTTTTCTAATAAAGAAATCGCCATAACGATGCGATACTTTCGTATCTGCTATATGAATCATGTTATTATCAATGTAGAAGTCCAACTAAAATTAAACAGTTCATATTGAAATAGATATATATTTACAGAAATTGGTAAAAATGAGTTACAAACATACTTCTGAACCAGATTGGAATTTTCCATCCAAGCCACTGGCTCCTTTAGTCCAAACGACATTCTTCATTTTATGTTTGAAACACAGCAAATGAATACTAAGACTAGCCATTTCTTTATCCAAATCCCACTTCTCTCCTCGCTGACTGGTTGACATAAATGTCGCCAATTTAGAAAGAGGCAATGTAGTGTACAGTTTTAAGTAAGACCGAATGGTAGGGAGCATTTTTTGTTGACTGACCTTTAAACAAATATAAATAAATATATAAATGTTTTGTTTCTACAATTAACTAGGTTGAAGAAAAATAAAGTAGTTCATACTTCATCCATAAACACTTGTGTTTGGTGTTTGGTAGCATCTTTCACGTAATCATCAATTGGAGCATCAGGATCTGGAGGACATGGAGATAAAAACTTTGGACAAGCGAAAGTGAAACAACTTTCAAATTCAGATAAATCTCCATATTGCATTTTGTACATTTTTTCGTGATAATTTTTATCCCTCAAAACCTAAACACATATGATTGTAGAATCTTTGATGTAAATTGTCTATTTTTGAAAAATACTTTTTACCTGTTGAATGGATTCGTCGACACATTGTGGATGTAGCACTAAACAAATTGCCAAAAGATGATACATTTGTTCGGTTTGCTTATTTATTTGATCATTTTGATACGACCTAACGGTAAAAAGTTTGTTGGTTCTTTGCATATATAAGAGAGCAGAACTGACTGTACGTATAGCATCAGAATAGCGTCTCATCATAGTATATGCAAAACCGACATAATAAGATGTAGAAATCTGACAAGCTGGCACATGCGAATAGATTGATTTTTTATGCAACTCAATATTCTCAAGAACCTTTAAAAGTGGAAACATACTAATGCTATATATTTTTGTCTTTGAAACAAAATAAAAAAAATATTATTAATTAAACTTTATATACCTTAATAGCTTGGTAATAATCACCAAGTAAAGAGTGCAGACGCAACAGTTCAACTAAAGAATAATATCCAAGCATTTTATATAAGGAATGACGACCAAACTTTCCAGCGACAGAATCGGGATCACCTCCTGAGGCGTAGACCTGACAAATAATATTTATATTAATCTAAAATTAGTAACAAATTAAAATTCAGAAATATAACACTAACTTCTAATTGCATCTTAATATTTGATCGATCGATCAAAGAATGAAGTACATTTAAAATGCACAAAACGTTCCAAATATTGTTATCGCCATTTAACGTTTCGATCTCATCGGGCGTTTTCTTTGTTAAACGAGCTCTAAAACATTCAGAATATATAACTACACTAAAAAAAATGTTTAACATAGAATTAAAACTATTTATACCTATACTGAGCAAAAGATTGAAATTGATATATAAATTCATCTACTAATTCCCATAACCATTGATCGGGAAGTTGAAGTGTGACAGGCTCGTTAGCGGACAAAATGTAATTGAATAAATTACAATAATTAAAAAATGATTGAATTCTTTGTTCCAGATTGGGTCCGCCTGATACGCGCGCGTATATATGACGATAATATAATTCTTTATACAACACCATAAAAACCTACGAAATAAATAGAATTAACAATAGAAATAAATAAAACAAATAAAATTTACAAACATTATAATAAATACCGGATCGTTGTCCACAAGAGGTCCCACTTCCATTTCATCGGGCCATGCCGATTTATCAAAATACTGCTCGGTAAGCTTCGGATACGTGTTCTCGTATAAATTTAGCACTTCAAAAGTCGAACCTTCGTTTATAGTATTTCTAAAATATACTAAAAACTTTTTTACCTGTAAACATATCGATATTAACAACAAGGTTTCATTAAAACGCATACTAAAATCCATACCGCTTACCACATCTGGCATTTGAAAATACTGCTTATCATAATCCAAATCATACTGAGGATCTCCAGTGTGAGGCTCATAGTCATCGTACATATCGTATCCCTGTAAAGCATAAATTTTCAGTTTTATAACAGTTTAAAAAAGAAAGCAAAGAAACAAACAATGAAATTTCTTACGTCTTAATAATGAACAAGACAAAAAATATGTTTTACTAGATTAACAGACGGATGCAACATCGACATAATAAATCAGTAGCATCAATTAAATAAAAATAGTTCAATGTGGCTACTTCACCAGTTTGAATACTCGGAGTCATTGTTGTGAATGATCGCATTTTAAGAGTGTACAGGTTATAATGAGAGATATTAATTTTGAGCAAAATCGACTTATAACTGAGAATATTTAAATAAACGATACCTTGCTGTAGTCGTCAGTATACATATCGGTGTTAAACTCCGCCGACACCAGTTGGCAGAAGAGGATCACGACCGTACACGCTGCACGCCGACTATCGAATATAAACACACATTTCTACGACCATACTTAAATTTTAACTAATTGTTATAATAATTAAAGATAATATTTTATGATTTTATTTACAATTGAATTGGCAAATATAAAAAAAACTGAAAGAAAAATATTTTGTTATATATTAATAAATCTATTAAAATTATTTTAAGTAGTTAAAAATGTTATATTAATTTTTAAATTAAATAAAAATAATAATCATTATATATTTTGATAATACGTAATATAAATATATTTTTTTTATTTATTAAGAAACCGAATTCGAAATATCGGATTCGATTTATACATATAATTAGTAGCCCAAAAGTGACAGTCGGAGCGAAGGTCTGTTGCGATGTGGTCGAATAGAGTTCTGAAGGCTTCCGTTAAAGGAACGCAATACTTGACGTTGCAGAATGCGAGACCGATATCCTTCACCTCCAACCTTTTCGATTCTTTCAAAGTACAGGACGCTCAAGACTTTGAGGATAGAGTCAAAAAAAGTGCTCAACCCGTCGTCGTTGATTTTTTCGCAACGTATGTTCTTCCGTTTCCATATGTTAATTCTCCCTTTACATGTTCACTTTATTTTCACCCAGGTTTGAATATCTTTATAATAATTGCTTTTTATATGGATATGTGTATTACATCAGAACTGAGTAGTTGAGAACAGAAAAATATTGAAAATAATTAAATATAATAATACTATAGCTACGAAAGACTATTTAAGCTCTCAAAAATGTGTTAATATACCTATAGCTAAAATTTAATCTAAAAACGAGACCCGGTTTTCGTAGCTTTTAGAATTAAAAGACTTTCAGTGAAAGTCTTACAATTGTAATGCAAGGTCAATCCTTACACTAAATTGTTATATCGTTTGTTCAATTATAAAACTTCAGTCAACCTTATACCAAAATTTGCTGAAAAAAACTCTCCTAATCGATTTATTTTATTTAATAATTTGCTAAAAATTAAATAGTAACTAACTTACTTATACCTAATAATGTTTCTATAACATTTTAAATTAAACATTTATACTTTACACTCACTAAAAGAGTGCATGTAATTATATGCTGCTATCACAGAATCAAATTTATAACCCTACCACCTAAAATCAAGCGGTTGTATGTATTACTATTCGCTACCTACTCAATGCAAATTGTTAATATTATGCAGTATTGTAAAGTTGATTTTTTATTGATAACTGATTTTGTAAAAACAAATTCAAATATTCTTTATTTTGAATTAATTTTATTATTTTCTTATGTTCAAAATGACAAAAAATCTCTTTAGAATACTTGTAAATGGGAAATTAGAAACAAATAATACTTCAGTTTTAAAAGATACTTTTTTATTAAATTTAAAACTTCCCAGATAACAATTACAAATATTAAAACTTGAGTATGATTCTTAGTAATAACGCTTTTTTATTATTTTAGGAAACGTGAATTTCAAATAATTGATTTATCAAAATTTTCAGGCGTTTTAAGACTTTCAATTTCTATTTAGAAATTATTATAAAAAATGTATTTTAAAGTTTTGAAAACAATGATATTAAAATAAATTTTGATTTTTGAAAACGACGTTTATCCATTATAAAAATTAATAACTTACTATATTATATATGCAATCATATATATTGTTCTTACAACACTATTAATGCTGAACAAATCACATAACTTTAAAATCAAAAATTTTTATTTTAATATTTCATTAATTCGATTATTGCAGATGGTGCAACCCTTGCCGGATGTTAACTCCAAGAATTGAATCTGTCATTGCTGAACACAAAGGGAAAGTTAAATTAGCGAAAGTCGATATTGATCAAAATACAGATTTAGCCTTAGATTACGACGTATCTTCTGTACCAGTGTTAATTATAATGAAAAATGGCAAAGTGGAACAACGGTTAGTTGGACTACAGGATATGGATAAGCTTAGAAAATGGGTCAATGATGCAATTAAATAAAATGTGATCGCCCATGCTGCCAAATATTAATTTTTAACATGCAAATTGTTTGCCTTAAATAATGTGCTTTTATTAATTTATGTGTTATGGTAGAAAGTTTATTAGATATTACTAAGTTTTTTTTTACTTAGTAAAAAAATAAAATAAAACAACTTTATGTTATATTTAATGTCAAAATATTTATTGTCAAACTTGTATATTTTGTAGTAAATCTCTAGCACGTTGATAAGCAATATCTGATGGTTTCTTTTCGGCTGTTTGTTCCTCCTTATTTTTCTCCACCCATTTATCCATACTCTCTATTACTTTATTGCAATCATCTAATATGGTTTGTTTTATTCCACCCATTGCGGAAGAAAAATATTCTACAAAAGCTGTCCAAAGTTCTTCCGGAATTTTATTTGGGTCGAATTTGTGTTTGTGTAACCATGATTGCTTTACTTTGTTGAATTTCCACTCGGATTTATTATATTTCCATAATGACAAATAACTAAGCGCTTGCATTTGGACAGCCTTGTGTGCGGCGGCTTCGGCTTCTGCCATTCTTTGAGCGTGTTTTTCACGTTTCATTTGCCGTTTAGACATTTTGGATTCGGGTACATCTGAATTTTGATCTTGAGACTTCTTTTTCTTTTTCGACTTCTTAGTCGGAGGCTCTTCCAAAGTTTCCGGCACATTCTTACTTTCGACAGGTACATGTTCACTACTAGAGTTCACCTTTCTTTTTCGATTTTTGTTTTTTTTACTTTTCTTATTTTCTACGGCGTCCACCATGTTGACGATTTTGACAATTCTGACAACACGTGCTGCTCCAACTATATTACCTAAATATGTTATAATTCGACCATTTCATGGCATACGAGAAAATATTAATTTTATATTATTTCTTTTTTTTTTAATATTTATGATTATATATTGATATAATATGATTGTAAGAAAATAAAAATTTGAATAACAAGAATATATTTTCCAATATAATTAAATAAGTATTGTTATTATCAAATTAGCTTTAAAATATTTTATAATAGATTCTAATTTTATTATGTATAAAGTAAATTGCTTAAATACTTAATAAATATTTGTAACGGTTTTATATGAGTTAAAAACAATCAAAAACATTATAAGCTATTTAAATCAATAACAAAAGAAAAGGTTTTAAATATTGTAAAATTATATTTCTAAAATAATTAATTTTATATTTTTAAAAATATTACTTTGTAATATTAAATAAAAATGAATAAAGAACAATAACATTAATAAAGATTTTACTTTTGTTTAGAAAAATGCAATTTTAATCAACAACAATATCAATAATAAACCTTATAATGGAACTTAATTTTAAAATTTTTTATTGTGTACTTCTGAACGATTTATAATATCAAAGAGTATTTTTTTATGATTTTAAAATTAGAAACAAGCAAAGGAAAAAGAAAATGTGTGTAATAGAAAGAATTGGTATTATAAATATTAAATTTAATAATATAAAATAATAATAATATTTTAAATATAAGTAAAATCAATAACGAATTTTTTAATTGAGGTTAAAATTGATATTAATTATCAAATATTTAGTAATAAAGAAAAGTTAAATTTAATTAAAATATATAGTTAAAAAAACTTAACATATTTATATGATTCCAATATTATTGTGCAGTTTTTATTTTATTTTAATTAAAAATTGTAACATGAAAGTAATTAAGAATTTGTAATTAAAATTATAAATTATAAACATCTCGACAGCGGGTATATTATATGATTAATAATTTGCAAAAAAATAAAGGATTTACTAAAGAAGTAAATATAAGATTAAAAATCAATATTTATGTGGATATTTCATTCGAATTTGACAATTTATAATAATTATGAAAATATAAAATGACGATCGGATAATGGTCGCACGTATTGGTGATAGGGCCTCGGCGTCACGTCACGCCGCGTCACGGCGCGGCCGCGTGCTGACGCGTGTCGTCAGTGTCGACGGCGACCGGCGAGAGCGGTCCGGACTTCATTCGTGTCTTGGCGTTGACGCCGCTCGGTCGCGCGTCTCGTTTCGCTCGCGCGCTTCATCAGAATGGCCACCGAAACGGAAGCCACGTGGTGGGGCACGGTCGCGCTACCGGTGTTCGCCGTGGTGGCGGTACTCGTCGCCGGACTTGCGGTCGTCGCATTCGGACTTCGCCCCTCGCCGGATCCCCCGCAGACTCTCGCCGCCGTTCTCGACGATCGCAAAATCAAGAAGCGCAAGAAAGAACACACGCACAAAGACAAGGTTGCCAACTCTCCCGGATCGATGACCTCGATCTGCAGTTTATTTACGGAGCTCAAATTTTTTGGCCACAAAATGCTTGCATAATCTACCATACGCCGACCGCCTTTCACTCCGTCCCTCCCCGTTTTCGTCCGCTTTCTCTGGACTCCAATATTTCTTTAAATATGTTTTTCATTCTTGATTTTTCATTTCTTTCACTCTTAAATCGATCGTTTCGTTGAACGATCGCAGTATGCATCGTTTGAAATAATTCATACTTTTTTCTCTTGAAATGTAAAATTATGATACCACTTATAGAAAAAAAAACTTTACACAGCTTTTCGTTTTTCTCTCACTCTTCAGCAGCTTCAATTTAATTTTTCAACTCTTATTATTCTATATCTTGACGATCTATATACGAATATATTATTTTTACGTTTTTAAAAGAATCTTTTGTATTAACTTTTTCCTTAAACACCAATCGTAAATTTGAGCAGTTACATTATATATTAAAGATGTCTCAGTTCTAATTTGATCGTTACCTCTTTTATAATGATTAAAATAATAAACGATCAAAAGTATCCGCTTAGAAATTTATAATATATTTTAACCGACGACTAAAATTAACGATTTATAGCAGTAACAAATTAAAATATAAAATTATGTAGAATTTTGATACTATGTTTGATAATTAATTTATTGTAATTGTCATGATAACCGTTCAAAGGCGGCTTATAAGTGTGTTCGTGATTTTTATCTATATTTATAACTTGCTTTACAAATCGTATAATTGTTTCTATTCAATAATGTAACGATTTTATTTATGTTGTTGTTTAGAAACAGTCCAATGGTCAAGTGACTCAAGATTCTGAAACTAAAGCAAAAAAAGTCGCCGAACCAAAAAAGTCGCCAACCAAAGAAAAGGTTAAAGAACAGATAGAAAAGAAACAGGAAAAACCTGTCGAACAAAAACCTGTCGAAAAAAAGACCCCTAAGAAGGAAAATGTAAAGAAACAGAAGGAATCCGTTGTCAAACCTGCCGATTATGATGAAGGAGAATGGGAAAAGGTACCTTCCAGAAATGATAAAAAGAAGGGAAAAAAGGAAGAGGAGAAGAAGGAAAGTCCAGTAAAAGAAAAGAAAAAGAAAGATGTTAAGAAAGAGACCTCTAAAGAAACCAATGAAGATGAGAAAAAGGTGTCTCCAAAAAAAGTTGCAGCACCTCCATTGCCGAAGGATTTACAAGATAAAGTTAACGAATTGCAACGCGTTCTCAATGAGGTTACAATCTTCTCCATCATCGATTTTTTTATAGCTAATATATGTCATTTTAAAATATTTTAATATGTATTCTATAGGTTGAGAAGCGTGACAGATCCCAAACCCCAGTCAAATCTGAAAACTTATCTGAAGGATCGGCTCCTACAACTCCAACTGTAAAAGATACGAAGAAAAACAAAAACACAGCTGAAAATGTAAGATTATTTTTTTTAACCTATATTATTATTTTGTTGTTTTTTGTATGACATATTGTTAAATTTATTTTAGGTGGATGTTTTACCACAAAGAGCTCAAAAAAATGCCAAGAAACAAGCTTCTGTTGAAACTGAAGAGCCGGTAGTTGTTGAAACAACAAATTCTGGCCAGAACGCAGCTGTTTTCGATGAATTAGGTGGTATGTATATTTCTCATTTGTCTTTATTTATTTTTTCCCGTGATAATAATTTTCGCATTTTTACGATCCATTAGACACGTGGACTGATGCCAAAGTTCCCAAAAAAGGAAAAAAGAAGGCACGTAAAGATCAGTGAATGGTATTGAGCAGCTACTAGATTGTTCCTGTATGGGGCATAGCATGCCCAGTCATTAAAATTGCTTCAAGAAGAGTCACATATAGACCTTGTATTATTGGTCTAGATGCATTTTCTTTTAAAAACTCCTCGGCACTCATCAGAAACTGATTTTTATCAGTTTTATATGAATCCAAATCGTTCTTTTTCATTTTAGTTAAAATTTTATTTACTGTTAAATTTTGTTTGTTAGATATTGTATTTTTGATAATGATCTTATTAACGAATTCTAAAATTCATCCATTTATGTGATATTTATACTGAAAATATTGCAATTTATTTATTTATTATCATTTGTTGATTTGCAATAGATTCGATTATGATGTTTAAAAATTCAATATTTGTTGTCAATGTTGTTGAGTTTATTTTTATGAATGCAATTTTTAATTAACCAATTTCATTAATTTTACATATCGATTATACAGTAATGTATTCAGTGCTAATTATTGTTTTTATAAGTAATTTAGTGTAGTTTAATTTTATATTTCATTGATTCATTTGCCCAATAATATGATTACGTATTCTTTTATTTTTTCTTTATTTTCAAAAATACTTTTCTTCATATTTATTATATTTAAATTACACCTATTATAATTTGATATTTTAAATATTTAGAATTTGTGCCAAAAAATGACTCGTCTTGATCAAACTGCAATAAAATTGAAGCGGAAGGATCTCATTATAGGAACTTTTGTGTATATTGTTGTGTTCAACTCTTGTTAATTGTTAATCCAATTGCGTCCAAATGGATCAATGAAGTATAAAGCCTTAAAAGACAGATATGTATTAGTTAATTAGGTTTATAAATTCATTTAGATTGTTATTGAAATGCAACATTTTTTACCATATTATCTACAGAAAACAAGAGAGAAATCAAAGAAAAATATATATATATAAGAGGACAAGTTGTACAATCGTATTACACAATCAAATTGATTATCTTGCGTTTTTTACGAGCACTGACATAACCTGTTTATATTTTATAAGACCAAAAAAAGAAAAAGTACACGAGAAATTGACAAAATTCAAACATTTTCGAAGTATGTGCTTCTTTACATACATGTTTTTATAATAATATTTATTCAAATGTATATTTTTTTAATTTCTCGTAATAACAGATGACACTTGTATAAACAAAATTTATAGTGAGTGCCAATGTTAAGTGCCTGAAACTTAACAAAAATTCGCTTATATATATTATACATACATATATTATATAAAAAAGGTATAATAACAACAAATATGCATTTTATTGCATTACATAAAATGAACAATCATAGATGTGAAGGCAAAAAAAATAAATAGGAATTAAATGTTGTTTTTCATTTGTAACAATTGACATAAAATTTGAATGTGTTATAATGATATATTTTGTAATTGATGTATATAGCATTAAAATATAAAAAAATAGAAAGATGTATGCTATGTACCTAAGTATTTAATTACATGTTTGTATATATGGTAATTATATAATGGCATTTAAAATATACAGATATTAATATATTTTTGTGGGATAATCTATTATAATAATGAAAATAGATGATAATGATAGTCTTCCGCTTTTTTCAAAACATTTTTTGAAAAAAAAGGCTCACAAGCATTTCCGCAGTAAATTGTTGTCGATAAAAATGATCCTTTTGCACTTTCAATCTTTTCAACGTTATTTCTATTTTCTTTTTATTATATTTTTTCCGTTCTTTCTTGGACTAATGTGTAATAAGCAGAAAATATTTTAATTATTTTGTTGTCTGTTTTGATTTGCAATGTGATCATAAATTGTTATTTAATAATTATAAATTAATTCTAAGAATAAATAGAAGAAAAGAAAGATAATTAAGAAAAATAAGGTATATTTTCTTGTGATTTTCTGATAGTGATGAATGTGAATATAAGTAACTCTGCAAGCAGTCTAGTAGCTGCTGAAGCTAAACTATGTGCCCCCCCCCCCTCAATTTATTTAATTAGTAAAATTTTAACCATTTTACGAAATGATATTTAAATTTATTTTTATTGTTATTATTAATTCTTCTTTTTCATTTTTATTGCTTTGTTCAAGTTTGTTTTGCGTGGTGTGGACATCATATAATATATATACATATAAATAATTATGTATACTTAAATATGACAATTTTTTTTTGGAACTGGAAGTGTTATTAATTTTTTTGTCGTTAATAATATACATATTTTGTCATTTATTTTTTTTAATCTTTTACTCCATAATATTTCATCCTGTATCTATGTGACATTTTGTTGTTTCTCTTGAATTCATCACATCGAGGTGTGAAATGAAGTATAAGTCATATTTTTCTTATTTAATATTGTGTTTTGTAATAATTATTACTGTTATTTTCGCTTCAAAATGACGTTTATAGTTTTATAATTACACAAGTTCGATATATATATATATATATATATATATATATATATATATATATATATATATATATATATATATATATATATATATATATATATATCTTATCAAGTATTAAGAACATAAGTAATACGTTTGAAGACGGCGTCAGACTAGACAAACATGCTGAACATGCACTAGTCTGGCTTCAGTTTTCGTGGTAATTATTATTATTATTATTATTAAATAGCAAGAAAGAAGGAAATAGCAGTTTATTATGGAACGTATTTTTGTACTTACATTGGATGAGAATGTATGACTTGATACTGTATGATATAAATGTACAATATGTTATAAAATGATATATCATAAATAAATAAAAAAAACTTGATATATTTAAATACTGTGAACACGAAGTAGATTGTTATGTCGTACAAAAAAAAAGAAAAAAAATAGTAACTAAATGCAATAAATTAACAGAGACCTGAAAATTTGACAAATTTCCGATAGACGTATTTGATTGTTCTATTTTTTTAATTCCATTTTCAATAAATGATAGCATTTTTTTCATATATATATTATATATATTAAAAAGCAATCGAGAAGCTTTGTTTTATTTCTCCTTAAGTAATATTTATAAGCAACATTATGACATGTATTTATGGTAATATTTAAAATATTTTTATTAATATCAATTGGACATTGATAAACGCTACATATCAATGTCAGATATTATTTTTTACTATCGAAAAGTGTATAATTTTTTTGTTGGTTCTTTACACTTGATTTTTTTTTTAATCAAGTTGATTGTGTAATATGTATATCAGTTTGGGACCATCTCAATAAAGGTACATGAAAGTCAACATTTTTTTTGTCTTTCTTCTCATTTAATCGAACGTTCACATCATATAAATTAATTCTTAATTTAGATAAGTATAAATAGTCATAAATCGTATCAAAAAAATTCAATGTATTATAAATAGTGCATTATCGAGATATTAAGTGTTACATTTATTACAGTTCGGTATCGCTTTTAGCACCTGATGATTTTCCTTTTACCTTTGTATTTTGCTTGTTTCCGACGCTTTTGCTTCTTGTTCTTTTCTTACCGCGACGTTTCAGCCTTCTGAACTTTCCGCCTTCCTGATTATTAGTGGTGGATTTTATAGTTTTTCGTTCTGGTTCAACCTGTATTCTGGCTAGACTGTCGTAATTATTAATCGAACATAATTTCCCTAAAATTTTCGTTATATTTTTAAATAGATAAATAACATATAAAACAAAATCATTCGTATCTAAAAATACCATCACAAAATTCTTCGCCACATTCAGCACAAGAAATAATTCTTGTTTCTACTACACCAGATCGATTTTTAGTCTTTCTTAACGCTGTATTCATCATTAATTCTCTTTTATCTCGATTAATTGTTCTCAGTTCTGATTTTCCTAACTCGATCAATCTAAATTTATTTCATATTTTTTAATAATAATATTATGCACATTTTTAATTCTATAGAATAAAATACTGAGAAAAAAACCTGCTAAAATATTCTTCGTCGATTTTCGACTTTGGTCTTATCGACGTAAGCATTTTCCAATCGATCGATACACTGTAGAGATCTTCAAGTTTCAGAGACTGCATTTCCACAGGAATGGGATCCATAAAAGTGAACTGTTTTTCTTCAAAACCTCGCGTGCCATATTTTTCATACATTCTAAATTCTTTCTTAGGAATTTTAAACTTTTGATCTTCCACTCCATCTTTCACCTTGATATCTTCCGGTCGAACCTAAGAAACAATATCAATCCTTTATTTGCTCTATAATTATCATCGATACTATAAATATAGATCGGTTTACTTTCTCAGGTTTAACTTTGAAGTCCGGTACTTTCTCAAAAGTTCTGCGAAATTCTTCTTGTGAATTTATAGTGACTTTGGATAAATCCAAAACCGGTGCGATTTCTTTCTTCTTTCCGAAAAGATCGTCCATATTTGTGCCAAACGACCAAACAAGCCCCGCTATAACTATTGACTACAGGAGGAGACCTATTGATACTTTAAAACCGCAGTCCGCAGTCTATTCATGCATTATTGATCAAACAAAACATCTTTGGCATACGACTTAAACTTGTATATATCACAATAGCGCTCACTAAAGCTTATTCTTAAGGTATATGTAAATATTACATGTATGTAAATAAAAGAAATATATTGATAAAAATAGTGCAACACGTCTAATATCTATTTTGTGCAAAGTCTTTGTTTTCTTAAACGTCAATCCATTTCAATATCGACTTCGTTTTTTGGACTAGGAGATCTTTTCAAATCATCATATTTACCCCAAATCTGTTGCTGTTTTTTCAAACTTTCTCTTAAAGATCTTAACTGATCTAACACTAACGGTGTATCTTCTTGTTCTTTATAATAATTAGATTGTTCTCTTCTCGATCTATTAATATTATCGTTGATTTTTTTTTTGTTTTCTATTTTGTCCCTATGTTTAAGATCGTTATCGCGCATTTTGTTATCCATAGTGATTATTTCAGGCGGTAATATAGTGTCTTGTTTATCGCTTTGCCATAATTTAGGATTGCCATATTTATCATTCATAAATTTTTGCGATAGACTTACCATACTTTTTGGTAACTCTGATTTTTTCTGTATATAAGTTCTTCTACTGGTAACGCTTAAATTTTCTCCAACGTGTACAACGCCGTTCGCGTCGCATTCAAGAGGAGTAATTTGCGTCGTTTCCACTACTAAATTTTTGGGATATGGAATTTTATCTTGTTTTTCGGATTTTTTACGCCAATGATAATCCGTAAGACTAACTCTACTTTTATCATTAGAATTCTTAATATTTATAGGAACTGGACTTGGTGACCTGTTATCATCGCTCGAATGTGACGTATAATTTTTATCTTGCATTCTTTTCCTCAAACGTAATTTTCGTTTTTGCGTATAAAATATGTCTTTTTCGCTCTGTTTTTTATATTGAGTCGGCGGCTTATTGACGCCCCATTTAGGTCTATTTTCTAAATCCTTACCGGTCAATCTTTCTTCCGATTGATGTCTTTTTTCTTTTTTACCACCTATAGTGTTCAATTTTTCTTCAGACGTGTTCTGATCCAAAGCATATACGTCGTTTTCATTCGATTTGCTTCTTCGTTTACTTTTTTCTTCTACAATTCCTATACTTTTTAAAGATATGGTTTCTGTTTCCGTTTGAGTACTTGCATCTCTGCAGTTTCTATATTTTGAGGGTGTCAGTATTTTATTAGATACATCTTTATTCGAAGAATTATCATCAGTGTCAGTTTGAGAATGAGCATGAAAATTACTTCTAAGTAAACTATTACTATCAGCGTTGAAGAAAGCTTGCATACTTATTGGTTGAACACATGGATATATCCCATTTGGCGGTACAAGTAAAGCCATCTGAACTGCACCGTTGTGATTAAAATTTAACGGTGTAAAAAGTTCTTGCGCTATAGGAATTTGAACTAGACTCAGCGGTTGCTCTGATAATAAACTTCCAGCACCTCCTTGATATGCAGAATTTATAGCATCAGATTGGCTTTGTTTGGGCACTTCGGTTTTTTTATTGTTAGACTCATTTGTATCGTTGTCGTTGTGATGAAGGTATCTCGCGGACTGAGGGTTCGACATTATAACGTTCGTTTCGCTAGTCCCTTGACAACCATACGTTTTATTTATTTGTTCCTGAATTAGTTTTCTTCGCGGACTAAATGTTTGTTCTATATAAATATTTTGAATTAATTTTGATTCTCCATTTCCGCTCATTGTATGCGAATTAGACTCGTTTTGTGGGCTTCTATCAATAGATTTCAAATCAACTTCAGAGTTTATGCTCATAGCATCAAAATTTTCTCTTAATCTCCTATTTTTCTTATTTTCCTTATCTAATTTGGCTTGATGCTCTGCTTTTTCTAAAGCAAGTCTTAATGCTTCTGCGCGTCGTTGTTCTCTTTTTTGTTTTTCTTCAGCTATTCTTCTTTCCTCATCCATTCGTTGCCTTTCAAGCTCTTGTTGTTTTCTAAAACGTTCTTCCTCTTCTCTTTCTTCCTTTATTCGCCTTTCTTTCTCTTCCCTTTTCTGTTTTTCTCTATCTTCCAATTGCTGTACTATTGCTGCTTGCAGTTCTAATGCTTTAAGTCTTCGAAATTCGCGTTCCGCTTTTATGGTCGGTTCTATAGGTGTATTTTGTCCCAAAAGATATGTATTTCTATAACATAGTTAAACTTTAATATTTTTCTCAAAATTCATGTAATATTATCAATAATCACAATTAATTACCTATCAGAATTGTGCTCAGACATATTTCTGTAATCAGTTATATCGGTTTTAGAACTATCGCTATGCTGATCGATAACTAATATCTGTGAATCACCATTATCAATCATGTTCAAACTCCGTTCTACCCATGATGGAGTTCCTTTTGTTGGCACCTGAATATATCCAAAATTATAAATTATTCGTTATTGATTATATGCATTTATTTATAATAAATACCTGAGGTAATCTAGCTCCAGGTTCTCTTGGTTCCCAAAGACGACCGGCCGCAACTCCGCGATCTCCCCAACGAGGACGTTGTTCTTCGTTTATTTTTTCTTTAGACCATCGATCTTGACTATAAAAAAAATATACTATTACACTGTAAAAACATTGTAATATGATTATTGAACGTTAATTTAATGTAAACATTGCGAACGAGTTTAATCGACTCATATGCGTCCAGCAAATCCCACAATACCGTTCGGACTGATTTAACCCCCTTTTCAGTTCGTGAAAAAATCGTTACCCCCTTGTCACCCCCAAAATGTGCCAATGAGACGTTTATAGTGCTTGCGTGATCTGAATCAAGTAAAAAATCTTCGAGTGGAAAACACTACCGGTCAGATTTGGGCCACAGACTAATTGCTTGCTTTATTACGAAGCACATACATCCGGACATAGAAATATTTTTTTTCCTATAGCTTACCCAGAGTTCAGTTGCCACGCTGTCATCGGCAAATGGTTTCTAGAATCGTCATAATAATTCGATGGGCAATTTTCATTAATACGCTCGTGTCTGTTATTGTCATTGTTGGAGTTCGTGTCGCATTTTTGTTTGTTTGCCCAAAATTCGGGCGAAGATTGAGGTACATCACTAGCATAACCTGAAGTTTCACCTTCTCCATCTTCGTAACGATATTTTACATTGTTTTCGTGCTCCACGTTTTGCTTTGAATACTTTATTAAAGAATTGTCTGGCAGTTCTGAATTATTTTGTTCGTGTTGATACTGCGATATCGGAGGCAACGATGGACTTCTTTGTCTTCTCGGCAATAAATTTTGTTGAGCTGACGGCGGACAAGTATCTCTTATTTCCAAATTTGATCCGAAACGACTTCTATTATGTTGAAGACCAAAACTATACGCCGGAGGCGGAAGTCCCCATGGATTATAGAGACTTTCCATCTCAGCTAAAAATTAAATTATAATTGCTCAGTTATATTACAATCTTATAAAATTTATATATTTACAAGCATCCGTGCATGACAGAAGTGAAACAAGTTATTTTAAAATAATAGGAAAAACAAATATACAAAGGAATAAAGAATAGTAGAAAAAAAACATTATAAATTCAATTTTATGCAATCATAAAAAATTGTTACATACGAATGATTTTTCTATGAAAATTTTATTCCCAGTATAGAATTTAATTTAAAAGTGATTTTACATTTGAATGTATTAAAATTATTATAGAATTAAAGCAACATAATCTTAGTATCATTTTTTTGACAAATACAATGTAATATTTCATTATAAAGTTTTAGCATTAACACAAAACTCAAAAATTAAGTATCACTTAATACATTATAAATAACAATAGACTGATCCAGAGATTTTTAGTTTAACTGAAAATAAATAGATTTTCGAACTCCTGATAAGATGGTTTTCCTTAGATATTAATTAAAATGTTAAAAATATACCCTAGTAATAGTAATGTGTACATTCTTTATCCACTTTATTAATAGAAAAAAATATGTACATTTTAAAAGTATAACTGTATTAAAAAAAAAACAATTTTCTGCTTGAAATAAAAAAGTGATATCGATCTACAAGCAGAAAAGAAAATTGCGTACAAAGTTAATATGCGAAAAATTGTTAAAATTCGATTGTCCGTAAATCCTGTATTTGACCATTAAAAAAAAACATATTTATAATAAAAAAAAATATATTGTAATATAACACGTATATATTTTAAGTAGAACGCTCAAATTTACATAAACACTGAAAAAAAATTGTTACGAAATGGAAATTTAACCTGAAAAACCGGGAGCCTTATCTATGCATATTTGCACGAAATATTCGTAACCGGCGTCATTATTATTAACGTAACGCGAACGTTGAACGACCTAAGCCCTTTTAAGGGTCAAACAAAAAAAAAAACAGTAATAAATACTTCGATATTTGCATTTTTTTTAGCAATTAAATGTTTATAACTAAGGTCATAAAGTCATCGTTTTAAATATTATCAAAAATGTGATAAAAAGTTATTATTCCGATTTATATCATCTTAATATATACCATATATATATGATATATATATATATATATATATATATATATATATATAATGCTGAAATCTTCGGTGAACCTTGATCTTTCTTTGTGACTTTTCAGCAATAAGTTTTTTTACGGGTTTCAGTCTTTAAAAATACCACTTAGTTGCCATAACTTAACGACTGAAAATATTACACGCAACAAATAAACATACACATATGTCATTTCGATGGTGATTATATAAAAATAAGTCGGTTTAACCTTGGTCTATTAAGTTCCTTGACATTGATTTATATACCATAATATTTTTTCATAAAAGTATTACCGAATTTTCAATTATTTTTAAAGGTTTCAGTAAATAGGTAAGTTCATATTTTTTAAAATTAAATCAAAACATTGGTATTAAAAATAAAGAAATATAATAATTATAAGAGATCCATTATGAGGCAGTCAGACATATTAATTGTATAATCATTACAAATATTGTGTTTACATAAGAGACGAGTATTATTTCCTTTATTAGTAAATTATATATAACATATAACAACTTAAATAGCTCATAAACAATCAGCACTATTGGACTTTGAAATAAAACCAAGGTTATTTATGAATTATAGCAAAATTATATATTTTTTTAATATCTGTTTAGTTGATTTTTATTAGTTTTGCAGATTTGACTCATTTTTAAAAAACGAAGGTTATAGCGTTTATTTGTCCTTCGCTTTATCACGAATTCGAGGAAAATTTTGATATATAATACATATATTTTTCATAAGGTCGCGGTTCGCATAAACTTCTGAAATATCTTCAAAAACGAATATTTCGGAGATATGTTAGATTGTTCTTGGCTAAAATTAATATATAACATGACCATGACCGGTAATTGCTGAAACAGCATACACGAAAAACATTGAAATGTGGTCACAGTCTGGTACGCAAAATACATTTCAAAAACATACAATATTCATCTTTATTATTATTATTACTATTACTATAAAAAGTTTTAAAATTTCGCCGTCTGAAATGGAAATGAAACTTTTAAACGTTAAAATTGACGGCAAAATTTTATTAAATTATGCACAAGCCGTTTCAATTTTATTAAATTGTCATAAATACTGCTATTTATGTAAAATTTAAAATCGTTATTTTATATAAATATTTCATGATCTATAATAAATATAATACTAAATATGAATCGTTAACAATTCATTTTATATTAGCAACACACATATTAAATTTATCTTTATTGAAAAATGATAATGTCGACATAATTCGAGATTAAATTTGAACTTGAGCAGCATATTAATATATATATATATATATATATATATATATATATATATATATATATATATATATATATATATATATATATATATAAGATCATCAATATAGAAAATATTAATTTTCTTTTTACTTGTAAACGATGATTATTTTCATCAATGAATAACGATGTTAATTTACTTGTTGTTTAGTTAGCGATTTAATCAACATTTAATTTACAGTAACGTGTGATGAACTAATTACTCGATTTACTTTGTATGTACCATACAGGATTTACAGTATATTATCGCGATACTGTAAGAATTACGAAAATCGTTTTCTAAAATTAGATTTATCCGATTTAGATAAAAGCTAATTAAGAACCGTCGCTTAAATGCGTCGGTGATTATGAAAGTAATCAAAATCATTTTCGATATAAAGATAATTGTATTTTGTAACTTGTTTTTAAAATATTTGAATTTTACAATCTATAGAATATTTGCTTTTATATTTACAATAGAGTTAGAAAATTTTTAACTTCTACGATTATTTAAAGTTTGTCATATGCGAATTGAAATATAAAAAATGCAAACAATGTAAAGTTTAATTAAGAAAAACTATAATTAAAGAAATATATTATCATTTTTAAATTTTATTTTTTATAAAATATGTATTATTATTTACATATACCATATATTACAATTTCTATCTATGTAATTCATTAATGTATATATAAAAAAAAAATACTACCGTGACATAAATCTTAGATTATCGAAATAAAAATACACTTTAACATATATTTACAAATATTAATAACCCTTGAAATATTAATTTTTATGTGAATCAATAAGTATACGACATAACATGCATATAAGAATATTAAAGATTGCGTTTTTGTTCAAAATGGCGTGACCGAAAACGTTGACTGCACACGAGCAAGTTTCTTTAAAAATATTACCGACATTCTCGAGTCTATCAATCATTATAAAGTAAAAAAATGTAATAAAATAATATAAATATATATATAAATATATGAATAATAATAATAATGAGGAAAAAATAATATTAATGTACACTTGCCATGCACAAAACGTCAAATTACAATAAAAAAGATATCGTATTGTTTTATAGATTAACATCTAAAATAATAAGGAATATTCCATATATTTTATATAATATTCAATTTCAACAATATATTGTCTTTACAAATTATACGATTTATTAAATATGTTTTATAATTAAGAAGAAAAAATAAAATTATAATATTATATAATGCATTATAGTATAGACACAATATTATATGATGTGATGTTGATTGATAAAATATGATAATAAAATACTTAAAATTAAACTATTAAAAATAATAATGTTTTTATCTGTAGCACGGGAAGTTTTATATAAAATATATATTTACATATACTGTGTGTATATATATATATATATATATATATATATATATATATATGTGTGTGTGTGTGTGTTACTTCTAGAAAATAACAAATATTATTTGATATTTAAAATTGGAATGAAACATATTTTATATATATTAATTTTGATATATTTAATAGGATTTATAGCACAAGTATTGAAAACAATCAACTGATATGAGTATAATAATTACAATAATGATTTATATATATATATATATATATCATGGACGTGTTTATATAATTAATTACGGTATATTTTATTTTTCCTATGTAAAAATAGTATATATATATATATATATATATATGGTATATATATATATATATATATATATATATATATATATATATATATATATATATATATATAATTAGAAAATATTTCACTCTTCACTTCTAACGATAATGAAGCTTTATCGATAAATAACTTGAATAAACGATCGCTATTAAACATTATAATTATTAAATTAATTACAAATTCGAAAAGAAATGGAAAAAAAATCAAGCACGCATTATTATTACCATTTTATTTTTCTTGGAGAAATCATTTTTTTCTCGACAATCATCAGTAAAAGTGTAACGATTTTTTTATGTAACCCAATTTTTAATTAACGCTTTTTCGCCGAATTACATTATAAATAATTATAACTGTCGTTTGTTAATACGTATATTTTCGTAATTATTTATAATTACACTGATTGTTGTTCAATAATTATTTCGTTTTTTTTTTTGAATTCGCAAGTCGTTCTCGTTGAAAAAATTGTTACGATATTAAATTATTTTTTTTCATATGTCATTGAAGCGTTGCATATTTTAAACTATTTTATGTTTCATTATGAAATAATGGATTTTCAATAATGTAAATTACAAACGTCCTGTTAAACTACAATTTAACGTATTATTTATTACAAAAGTAAGTGATCGGTATTTTGTTTTGTAAATTTTCAATGTTAACTTGCAATTCGACAAAACGGCACAATAAAGTAAATAAAATTCGGGTCAAATACGGCACGTGTAAATTATATTATAATGTATTGAAAATTCGTATAAAATACAATAAATTAATTTTAATTGTAATACATTATATTTTAAAACAAACAATAAGATAACAATCAGTGCATAACATTTCCAATTCCATTTATTGAGAATATTTGTTATAATATCAATATATATATATATTGAAAATATCTAAATTTACAACTAGATAAATTAACGTTCTTTAATATTAAATGACAACAAAGCAATATTTCTGTCGAAATTCAGAATAATGATGAATCAAAAGAAAAAAAACGATAATATTACATTTTGTTATGTATCGTTTCCGGTTCGTTATTATTATGAAATTCTTTAGATTTATAAAGTAATATTAAACGGAAGTCGGAAAAATTATATCAATTCGACGTGCTTCTTTTTTTGACTGACCGTTTGCGCAATATTTTTTTCATAACATAATATTTTTTTTTCATAAAACCAATATATTGACGTTGAATTTCATAAAAAAAAATAATTTTAGTATAAATATAAAACGCCAGACAATTTAGTGATTATTTATATATAACAAACGACGTCAATCGTACATTTTATTTAATGATAATAATTTCATACTTGTTCACGGTACGTATTTTCGTGCGAAACGTTATTTATGTGAGTTTAAAGCGCGACTGTCGACAGGAAAAACTTTCGTTTTTCACTTTAGAACTTTAATTTGGTTTTTCTCACGTGTACTTGGCTTTCGTTAAATTGATGACAATGCGTACATTAAATCATAAATAATGAACGTTTAAAAAACGATCGTTTCGTTTGGTGGTTTCTCATATTTTGTTTTCGACACTTATAAATGTATTGAATTATAACGCATTGAATGTACAAAAATATTTCATATATAATAATTGTTTTTAAGTAAATACGTTTTTCGTTTTGTAATACAAAAAAAAATGAATAGTTATTGATACTGTTATATGATCGATATCTTTAATGTGTTATTAATTGAAATTTAATGTAGTTTTAATTGTGAAAATTGTTTTTAATCGATTAGAAAAATATATATGGAAATCAAGACCGAAAAGTATGAAAATTTTCTAATCATGAAACATTAGTAAACAAAGAAAAGAAAGCGTTTTTCGAAGGACACGTTTAAAAATACTCAATTGTTGTTATAAAAAAATATGTAGAAAATTAAACGTATTAAAAAATATTACAAAAATAAATAATTTGCTTAAAAAAAATATTGATTATAAGTTAGCATTATTTTTGAAACCGCTGTATATGTCATAATGCACATTTCACTGCAAGTAATTAGCCATATATCAAATAGTAACAAAAAAGACTATTATTGCAAAAGTTGAATTAATTGTTTAAAACACGAGAAAACAACCGTTACACACATACACAATAAATGTGAAGTATAATTAAATCGTAAACCGTAACTTCATTTATTTTTCTGTCATATTTATAAATAAATATGCCATTTGTATACATATATATAAATTTTTATATTCAATCATATCTCAATCTATTTTATAATAATGTGAAGATATCTTAATGACAATTCGCATATATATGGTATATATATAATAATATAAATATTTATTAATGGCAAAGTTTAATATTGATTAAAATTTTATTTCTTCTATCAAATGCATTAAATTGATATAATATATATATATATATATATATATATATATATATATATATATATATATATATATATATTATACATTTGCAGATATAATGTTACAAATACAAATAAAACGATTATAAAATTACATGACCCATTGCGGTCAAGCGTATTCGATAAGAAGCATTTTAGAAACACTGATCAAATCATGAATTTTACACAATATATGTACTAATATTATATATTGATTAAATAATTAATCGTTGCCTAGTGAAAACTTTTGTTCCGAAACCTATATAAATAGGAAATGCGTGCATTCAACGGCCGGGTTATCGAAAAATTTTTGCATTCGTCATCATAGATTTTTCGTTCAACGTGAAGAAAAATAAAAGTAAAAACATTATTCGCGATTATATATCGATCTTCTCTCTTCCGTAATATGATATAGAAAATTATATATTTTTGACGATTTATTTAAATGCGCGCATGCCGACGTGTAAAAATGTAAATTAATGGAATAAATAACGTCTTGTATTAATCTGTTGTTTATCGTAAATTAATTAATGCGGAGAAACCGAATCGTCTTTCGGAAAAATGCCGTCAAAAAATGATACGGTCTAGTGCCGATAATAATTAAAAATTATATTTAACGAAATGTACGTACGATGATTACGAATTTGTATATCAAAAAGATCGGGTTAAATTTTTAACTTTGTATTAGAGCAGACAAAACATGTATGTCATTTTTTTATTTCTGTTTTAATAAAATTTAAAATCAAAATCGGATTATAAAACTAGTAATAAATCGGAAAATCACATCATTTTATCATATTTCACTTTTATTATGTATTCAGTGAATCGTTTTATGTAATTTTTGAGAATATAAATATTGTGAAAAAAATAAAAGAATAAATAATTTATTAAAAGTCGAGAAAAAATACGACAAATTAATCCTATAAAAAGCTTTATTTTTTTAATAATAAAACTAAATTATAATAGGTCAAAATTCTCTTTGAAAAAATATTTTTTTTCCATTACATATAAACTTTTTATTTCATATAAAAGTGTAATTTCACATATATAAATTACGAAATATTTTTTATTTAGTACACGACAAGAGATTTATAGCAAATGTATGTAGTTCATGCATATATAAAGAGATTGCGTGCGATTCATTTCATATATGGTATATTTTTTTCATAAACATAAAGTAATTCTGACAAATTTATATTATATACATGTAAGGCGTTCAATATATAAAACATTAAAGTGCAATTTTCTAAAAAGTTCATTAAATTACGAAGTAAGTAGTTCAACGTCTTACGGCCTAATAAATTGAGAAAATGTACAAAGTACAATAACAAAAATGTTCAATATCAGTTTTTTTTGTATTATTTTAGAATATTAATTTATTTTTTTTTATTATAGATGAAAACGATTAAATGATTTCTTTCATTAAAATAATATATTTATTTATAATAGAAATGATTTCTAAAAACGGAGTTTTATATTTAAAAATGTTATATATTAAAAAAATCGAGGCTTTATGTAAAAGTGTATCGTAAATAATTAAATATATTGAATTAAATATAAGTACACGTTAAAAATTTAAGATTACTTTTAAGATATAAATTTTATAGAAATGGAAGCAACATTATAAAAAAACAATAAAAATGTAATAAAAAAATAACAATGGAATAAGAAAACCTATAAAATTATGAATTAAGCCATATTCGAAATATGAGAAAATGCGTAATAAAATCAAGGTAAATAAATAATAATAAATGATAACACGGTGAAGAAGCGAATAGAAAACGAACGTACGTTTGAATGTCACATACAAAACGCGCGCTTTCGTGAGATGTTATCGTCGAAGCGTTTGGTCCAAATGCAACACAAATACGACCATAGTTTCTATTATGAATGGATTATGTTTAAGTTAATCGCATTATAATTAGAGCGAACACTAGAGCGATAATTTAACACGTTAGATGTGTACATATGAGAGTTGTTAAGTTTTGTAATGATTATTTAGAGTTGATGATTATTTTAAATCTTATATATATTTATGTAATGTATATTTTAACCCTTTGCGCTCGAAACGTTTCGCAACGTCATTGGTGAATTTTTTAATATGCTTTTATATTTTAACATTTTATATACCTCTTTTATTTAGTTGTTTTGTGTTGAATATATGGATTTATTGAAAAAATATCTAAATCAAAAAAAAAAGTTTCAATGCTGAAAATTCCGTTCGGTTTGTAGTCACGTGGTTATAGATTAATTTAAGATAAGAATTTTTTTCTATTTAAAAAAACCTTTTTCACTTAATAATATTATATGGAAAAGTATGGAAATTCGATACAAATAAATTAATATAAATAATCATTTTCGCATTAATCTAAGCGGTGACCAAAAGGCAGCTCTCGAATGCAAAGAATTAAAATCATATATTATATGTATAATAATTTACTCCATTTATTATTTTCTTTAGGTTACAGTTTCATTTAACAATAGTTAAAATTGACTAAAGTTCGACTTTTGAAGTTATTGACATTTAGCTATTTAAATTGACTTTTGTTATTTAATATATTTAAATAAACTTTCAAACACATAAAACATTAATAAGAAATAGTGTTAATTTCAATTTTTAAAAATTTTACTTATATAATCTACATTTTTCTTTCTTTTTTTTGTAAACACTGAAATACTGAAATAAACAAATTAAAAATATATTCAAAAAAAAAAGCGATATAAACACAAATACAAACGAATTTTAACGGAAAGGGGGAAGCAATCATAATTTCACCTCTCACTTGCCCCCCGGTTTCATATTAATTCAAACCATATAAAAATACATAATAATAATAATAATATAGGATAAATTAAAAATGCAAAATAAAATAAAATAAAAACAATAACAAAACTCACGTGTAAATGTTATTTTTTTTTTTTTAAATTACCAGCGTCGTTTCAAGAGGCACTAACCTCTCTCGCGAGCCCACTGACGCTTCTTCCTCTCGACCAGGGAGAGGTGTCTACCGGAATCGAGCATCGCGTGTCAGAAGAATGCATCGACACTCATTTTTCTTCCACCACCACCACGAAATTTACCATGGCCGCCGACGCCAATAATAACGCTGCTACGGTTACTACTATTTGATTTTACTATACGACCGTTGCTATTGTTTTTTATGCTATTGATATTGTTTTTTCTATGCTTGCCAAACGAGCCGGTTGTGTGCACATTCTCAGAAACTGAAACGCTATTGAACATCAATCACTACATCTATATAATAATTTTATATAAAATATTCTGTTAAATTAAAACAATATATGTAATTGTTTAATTATAATTTAGAAATATTTTAAATATTTCAATAGTACTTTAAAATGTAATATTATTTTCAAAGAGTGCCCGACGAATCGGTATGCACATTCACAGAAACTGAAAAGCTATTAAATTTCAGCACATCTATAATAATTTGATATAAAATATTGTGATAAATTAAGGCAATTTATATTGACAAAATGCAATTGTTTAACTACAGTTTAGAAATATTTTAAATGTAATTTAAATTTAAATTTTTGATAAATCTAAAGTAGTATAAATCAGCGCTTTAAAGTATTAACTCTACTTATGAATCTTTTATTTACCATGCAAAAATTTTAGTCACGCAAATAGTTATTTACATATAATATTTAAATTCTTAGTCAATAACGAATAATTGATATAAAACAAAATATATATAAATAAGGGTATATTAAAAACGCAAATTAAAATTTTATACTTTTTCCAATAATATAAACCAAATAGAATTTTCTATTAAAAAAACGATAAATTGATTAAAATGGCACAGCTATCATAAAATACTTTAGTGTTAACCATTAAAAAAATATAATAAAACAAATTCTGATCACACCTAAATGACAATAAACTATTTTTAAAATAATAAAAAGAACTATAAAATAATGTAGCATATAATTCGATATTAGAAAAACTCGTTTTAAACACGTAAAAAAAACAATGATAATTAACCAAAAAAAAAAAAAAACATAACAAGTCAAGCTTCATAAACCGTAAAAATTAAGCATATTAAGTAACTTTTTTGCTCGACCATACATATAAATAATAATAATATAAAAAGTGTGATCGATTATAATGAAAGCGAATTCGTTATTATAATATATCAGTAATTTACATAAATATATATATATATATATATATATATATATATATATATATATATAATGTCTAATTGCATATTCAACACGTGCGATTTCTTTCGTTCACAAATTCGCACTTTCGTTTTGATGGTACAATTTGATTATTGATAATTTACACTGTTTTAACGTGTTCATTGTTAAAACCGGCGGCGCGAATTCCTTCAAATTATCGTTTCGAAAGAAAATCAACAACAACAAAAAATAAAAATAAAATACGTTTATAACAAAGTAAAACCAACGCGACAATCCGACCTTTAATATTTCATATTGAGAAGAACCGCCATTTGTTTTTTCAATACATAATCATAAAAGCAAAAAATACCGGCAGCATTTAAACAGAACGCACATTTTTTTTTATTAGTTAAAACTGCAAATTTATTTGTTAACAATATTAACTATTACGCACTGATTATTTCGATTATTTTCGAGATTGCGAACGTAAATTTTTTTTATATAATATCTTACGAAACAAGTAGTTTTATTTTTTTTTATTTTTATATATATATACTTAATAATTCGAAAAAAATGTATTGTGCAAACGTACCGATTTTACGACGAGCACCGCTTATTATGTCGTTTCGTTGTTAAAACTTTAATCGTAATGAAACAATGAATATAAATAAAACGCGTGTAAACTCTTCAAAAGGTTAACATCGTTTGCGTGTAACTTTCATTATTATCGACCACGAAAACGTGTATTTTCTCCCTTGGTTTTTTGTTATGAATTAAAAATTCAGCGCCGGCTCTTGTTTATTTTTGTCGCTTTATCCAAATGGCACACTACAAATAAAAATATTTTTATATTTAATAAACAACAATACTATAACACTAGAAGATGTTTAAAAAGTAGTTAAAATAGTTCACGTGACTATTACTAATATAATTGGTTTATATATATATATATATATATATATATATATATATATATATATATATATATATATATATATATATATATATATATATATATATACCAATATAAATAAAGTGGTGCTTTTGAGCGAAAGTTTCCATTTAAAATTCACATTGGTGACTGGCTGTTTTGCTTACCATGCGCAAATTTACCTTACCCTAATACATATATAATAAAATATAAATATTCCAATAGTTTTCTTTCTTAATATAAAAGTACTATTATCGTGTTCTGAAATAATCAAAATTTCAATTTAATTTTGTATTTTTTATTGTATTTTTTTTTCATTAGAATAAATATCAATTACCAAATGTATAGAAGTTGGCTACAATAATAATTTTGCAGCAGAGCAGCATTCATCATATTTTATTATTACAGGAATCGAACATTTGGTCAAATATTTAATTAAATGCAAAATAATACCTAGTGCCATATGCTGAAAAAAAAAAGATAAAATAATTAGAATCATATTCTTTGAATATTTTCCAATAATATTGAAATTATTAAATAGAACGATTATCGCATTTTAAGTAAGCATTATTCGCAAAATTAATGTTGACAAATTGAAAGTTACAAATACATAAATTTCGACAAAATCTTAACGTGAAATGCAATCGATATACATGACGTGTTGTTTCGATATATATTTATTTAAAGTTATAATGTCACGGAAACGAGTCATCAATTAGTCGACGTAATTCCAAAACGATTCTTGGAATATTGAGACCGTAACAAATTAAAGAACGCGGCAATTAAATTTGAAAAATAAATTACTCGACATACAGGTTAAACGCGAAAATAAAACAGAATTTGCGAGTTTATGCACGTGTCATTTTTTTTTTGAGCGGTCAGTGAAACACGTGGATATTTTTCTAAAAAAAAAAAAAAGAAAACGAATATAAATTCATGCGGAGAACGATCGATATTCGCATCCATGGTTACTGAACCACGACATAACTTCATTACAAATACAATCAATATTTTTTTTATTTTTCAGCATTAGGGTCGTTGACCGTTGTGTGGAAAATTTTTGATCTATATAAAAACATGCACTTTTTCCTTAATATCTGAGTTTAGTGATATAACTAAAATAAAAACAACTTTAGATTGGTCGTGTTTTTAGTACCAAAAAAAATAATAAAAAACATGAAATCAATTGAGAATCGCCTATCGTAATAAAACTTGGAACTGGCCAAAAATTGTTTACCATAAAACATATCGATTAAATAGAATTCATTTTATAATTTAAAGGAAAAGGAATAGGTGAATACGGAATATGTAATAAAATATTATATGTTTATCAAAAATGTATTTAATTATCACACTATTACTAAGAGTAATTATTCGAACTTAATAAATTATTCTTAATTTATAATATATACAAAATATGCGTACTTAAATCTATTATTAGATCAATTAATTTGTACAATAAATGCAAAATTCAAAAAGCGTATCTTGTTCTTATATCCTCCAATTTCTTCGAAACATCTGCAGGTGTTCTCTCTAAATCGGCAGATATTGATCTTTGTTTAGACATATCCAAGGAATTGAATTGCTCACAAAGATCCCCATCAATGACGTTCTGAAAATATATAAATAATTAATAATGACATTGTTTCATTACTTTATTAAAATTAATTCTAGTAAAAACTGAAAACATGTAATTTTCAAAAACTAAGAAATTGATACTAATATTATCAATTTCAACTCTCTGTGAAAATCATTCCAAAGAATGATCAACGTTCTAATAATCAAAACGACTACATAAAACTAACCAAATCAATGGAATTATTTTACCATGAGTATAACGCTAATATTTCTTTAAACTGGATATATTTGCTGACTACCTCATGGAGTAATTACTAGTGATAATTATAATTTAAAATTTAACACACCTTCACAGGATAATAATAACTTCGAAAAGATAAATGATCTCGACCACACAATGGAGAATTTTCACTTCGCATATGCATTTCTAAATGTTGGAAAAAGTCGTGATCTTCACGTGAAGTGAAAGGCAACAACACTCCTAAAGCACCGCTCAATGTGGCATAAAGTAAAGCTTCAGAACCACCAGGAATTAAAGTGGCTCTCTGAAGCCAAGTAATTGTTTCACCAACATGAAATACTGCTAAAACATCAGTCTTTTGAGAAGCTCCATTTAATAATCCTTTAACAAAAATATATGTATATTTAATAAAAATAGAAAAAAAACAACATATTAAAAGAAATATTTTTAACAATCAGAAAATATTATAATCATAATATTCATTAGTCTAGCATGTATAATAAAAAAATCATCATTTCCTTTATAAATAATTATCAAATATAATAAAAACAAAATCACCTCTATCCCACAACGCCTTATTTCCAGTTGGATCTTCATCAACATCATCAGTAACTGAAGATGGTAATCTCAAAATTGCCACGTTGCCAAATTTATCAGCACATGCGACTGTGTCATAATCAAGAATGCACGTATTTGTGACCCATCTGAAATTATAATCATTAATATTTCTCGATCATATAATGTATTTATCACACACAAAAAATACAAACCTTGGATGAGTATCATCTGCAAATATTATAAGCTGATTCTCTCTTTTCTTATAACGTAAACAAAACACACTCTCTTGAACATCACCAACATATACTCGTTGACCAAACGTTTGAATATCGATAATTAAATTTGGTATATGTCTATTTTCACATTTACGCAATAAACGACGTTTTCCAAGATCATACAATCGTAAAATTTTTCCTATTCCAGCTAATAATCTACCTCCTAACCAAGCTAATGCGCATACAGGTCCCTCAACTAACGTTCGGTGGATAAATTCTAATGAACCATTATTAACCTAGAAGTTCAAAATAATATAATTAATTAAAAGTAAAATAAATATAAATACTAACTATATATTATTACGAACCTTATACACATTTAAGAAACCTTGTGAACATGAACGCGGTGATAATAATAAATCGATAGAACCACCTGCAACTAAATATGTTGTAGGTGCTTCTCCGCGAGGTGTCCAAGGAGCAATACACAAGGCTTGAATTGCTTCATTTTGTTCTAATGCCAATTTTTGTAATGTCGCTCCAGCTCCTACATCTAAAACTCTAAGTTGTGATGCCCACATACCTAAATGTAAAATAAAATGTATTATTTGTTTAAACAATATTGTATGGTAATAGTACCAATATATTCAACAATATATACCTGCACCAGCTTTAGGAGACGAAAATATATTTTCTTGTAACACATCCTGTACGAATGCATCCGCCATTTCATTGGCAAGCTGTTGTTCTTCTGCACTAGAGCCAGCAGCTTCTCGCATTTCTTGAGCCATCTGTGATCTGATTTAAAAAAATATATATATATATATATAAATCACATGTATGAAATAAAAACTATTTAAATTGGATTAAAAAACTAAAATCAGTACTGCAGGAGTATCTTCAATAGTGTACAGTAAAAGTGTATGTTTGTCATCATTAAAAACAGAAAACCAATAAAAAAAAATATATAAATACAAAACATTCATACCTTCTCTGTTTCTTAGTTTCTTCTGTGTATGCATTGTGTTCTGTTTCAGCAACTATAATATGATTTGTTTCAGGATGTATCACAAATCGTCTTGGAGTATAATCAAGAGGTATCGATATTTGATTAAAAACAGCGCCTAATTTTTCAAGTGCCAAAATTCTCAATGTGTTGGTGGAAATAGCTACAATACCTTCAGCACATTGTTCTGTAATCGAAGAATTATATTATTACCACATAGAAAAATTGTAATATAAAAATTATAAATTTATGATAATTGTTTTCCCACCACTGCAATATTTTCCAATTCAAAATTATTTTAAATTGGAATTTATTGGGAACGTTGTTATACGAGGACCTCTAGCACTAAAACTACCTTTTTTTGATAAATTAGTGACTCTAGGCTCGCCTACTTAAAAAGTTGAAAAAGAAATTAAAAATACCTGAGCTAAAGCCTGAAGCATATTCCAAACATTCATAAGAAAGTGGAGTAAGATGGAAACGATTCTGATAATAATAACTAAGCCAAGTACGGGATGACATTGCGAGTACGGCTTCATTGCCTTGTATTCGAATTCTAAATAATTTTACAGCTCTTGATCCCAAATAACTAAAAGTACAAATAAAAATTAACTCTACATTTAATAAACTTTCGAAATAACATATACAATGAATGCATACCGTGTTCGAGTATCAGCTAAGTCTCCTGTTGTTGGATCTAAAGTAGTACGTAATAATACACCGTTTGTAAGACCAATGTTAAGATGTAAGGCAGGTTTTGATCCAGTTTCAAGGGGTTGTTCAACTATGCAAAGAGATTCTGCGCCAGCAGGTAAAGCTTGCATTGAACGAGGTGATAAACAATCCTAAAATAGAATATGTATTATTAGTTGTGAATTAAAAATTATACAGATATCTTTAAATAAATAAAATCTCAGAAAAATTTGAATAACGCTATTTGGTTTTTATAATCACTTAAAATCAGTGGTGTCCTATTATCATCATTTGAAAAAGAAAAATAAAAATTATATAATTTGTCTTAACATACCACAGGATCGAGAGAAATAATTCTCACTGTGTTGTCACTTAGACCAACAGCTAGAAAACATGCCCTTTGTTCTCCTGGATTAACTGAACCTAGAGCCATACAAGAAACTTCAGAAGATAGTTTTTTTCGTTCTGTATATTCATTTAGCTGTCCAGTCTACAAAACAATAATCACATGAAACATAAGAATATCTTAAAAAAAAACACTAAAAATAAATTTACATATATATGTATTCAAATATTATTCATAAAAACTAAGTTATTTAACTTAATTTAAAATTATTTGAAAAATATTCTGCGAGTGATAAGGAACTTTTACAATTAACTAAGTAATTGTAAAGTGGCTATTGCTCGCACATTAAATGTATGTGTGAAAATTGAACTTTTTAATTAGAATATTAGTTTAATAATACTAGAATACAAGTAAAAAGGTGGAAATATCACTTACTGGATCCATTTCAAAGTACACTAATTCGCCGCCAGTTAAAGCAATAACAACCTGTCTTTGGTTAACAGCACATTTAGCAATAGTTTTCTTTCCCGGAGCTTTCCACTCGTTAACTCTTTTATCTGCTCGGATATGACGAATTCCATCTGGATAAACTTGAACCAAAGCATCATTACCCAATGCATGACAACTTAAAGTGGGTGTTGTCCCAAGAAAGCCACTATCTGTAACTTCTTCCACAGTTTCACCAATAGAAAGAACCAAAGTAGCATTTACGAAAGAAACAATGATGTAAGAATCATATTCCTCTGAAATGAGAAAACACCAACATAAGAAAAAAATACTGAAAACTTTTTTGAATATATTATTTGATTTGAATATCTAATTTGGGTTAATTTTGATAAACTAATAATATTTTTAATCAAAAATTTCGAAATCATAATCTTAATTTATTATAAAAATAAATATTAAAGAGCCACTGTAGTCAAAAAAGACCCTCAATTCCGAACGTAATTTTTAGATGATAAATCTTCTGCTGATTAAACGCTTCTATGTCGCCATACCAAGGAGACCCTACCTTTTAATCGTTCAGCTGGTAACTCCAATGATGGCTGCCCAGTCTGAAAATAAAAACCACTGGTGTTTGATATTTGAAACAACCAGGGTTTCGTTAATACTTGACTACAACAAATATATTTCATTTCTGATCATTCGGAAAACACTGATTAAAACTCACTTCAGTGTAAGAAAATAATTTTAACGCATCCACATGAAGAATTATTTCATTAAAACTATTGAGAATATAAAAATTAACGATTATTATCTTAATCTAAATAAAAAATAAAACGTTAAGATTTTAAGGGGATTTACTGACCATCCTTATTGCGTCGCACTGTCCATACAGCATTAGGATTACCAGGTAATTCAGAGACGGCCATTTCAGCTACCTCCAAACCGTGCCTTAAAACTCTTAAAGATGATCTGGCACCTCTTCCACAAGCTAAATAAACTTGTGGTGTATCTTCACCAGCCAAGTCAGCAACCTGGCAAGCTAAAATTTTCAATAAATATGAGAAAATGATTCAAAAATCAGAAATATGATAAAAACACATGAAAATTTTCAGAAGTGGTAATAAATTTAAAATCAATGCATTTCAGCAACACGGACCAAAAATATCATCATTATCTTCATTTAAAAATATTCTTTAAGATTATAAAAAAAATACCTAATATTGGTGAAAGAGAATCCTGTTCATCAACTAAAACTAAATTACGTAGAGGTCTTGGCGCAAAGAAGAACGTATCTCCTTCTTCAAGTGGCATAGCAGAACTGAATTCTGGTTCATCATCTTCATCACCGAGATGAGCAATTTGAAACAAATAACTAAAAAAATAAAGTTGAAAATTTAGTAAAATTCGAAATAACAAAATAATGTAATTGATTGTCTTTCTCACATCAGTGTGATCAACATATATTTTAATGTTGAACTTTGGTTCAAAGAAAATATTCATATTGCATGAAAAGATAAATCAATTGACCAATATAGTTATCAATCGACAACAGAACTACATGCCATATGAAAATAGAAAGAAACTTACTGGTTTCCAAATTCAGATGCCACATAAAGAAAACCAGTCTTCAAGACACACATGGCACTAGCAACAGGTACAGTATCAAAATACTTTAACTTAATTTCTGTCACAACATCCTCATCAGCTTCAATGGTGACTTTAAATATATCTCCCTAAAAATAAAATTATTAATTTAACATATTACAAAATAAATAAATAAAAAACCAAAAGGAAAATCAAGCACATACCTGCTCAGTTTGAGCCAAAAAGAAAAACATTGACTTTGTCTTGTGTGTAGCAGAACAAACAAATATCATTCCTCTTTCAGGATCATCGAGATCATTACGCCTTCTAGGAATAGGACAACGAATATCATGTTGATCACCCAAATTTTTATATGTAAGATAATTTTCAGAACAAATAAGCACACCAGACGGCCCATCGTTACCACCCGGCACAGTCACTAAGAAATTGGCGTGTTCCTCTAGTGATTCAGAATATTTTCTGACAACATGATTAAGGCCAAGATCTAATTCATAGAATGTTAAGGTCTGTTGGGTTTTTTGGGCGGCTTCACCTAAAATCATAACAAAAAGGGGTTAGAATTTTATTAATAATAAAATGACATTTTAAAAACAAAATACTTACCGGTCGGGTCTCCATCGGCTTCCTCATAATCGATTTCCAAACACGCAAACATAGGATTTTCAAAACCCACATCTACACCAACCATATGATAAACTAAGGTATTAGATTTGTGAGCTTCTAACGGCGAAGATATTGTCAGACGAGCTTCCGCATCTCTATTAAGGATGTATACAAGTTTCTGTTTCTCAATAGCACCTAAAATGATAGTGGACTTAACAAATATAGTTTTCAACAAATGTCATGCAAAAGAAAATGAATGAATCAGATAAGTTTTTAAACAATCAAAGCATTTCAGTTGAAACACGGAACAAAGTAACATCATATAAATACTTTTTTTTTATATATAATGAAAAAATAACACAAACCGATCATAACAGCTCTGCCTTTTGGATCGATGGCCAAATATTGGCCAGGAACGATGCGTCGACATCCAGATTTTCCAAACGTTTCTTGATGAACCTTTTCCAATACATTCTTATTAGGAATGTATTCTAAAATAACTATTCTACCGGCATCGGATCCGACGACAATATAATCTATAAATATAAAATCACAAATAAGAGTCAACGTCTAAGCTCTTTTACAAGAAAAACTCAATTTGAAGTAGAATTAAAAACAAAATGTATCACGCAAGTTCAATCCAGATGAACATTAAAAAGAATCATACGGAAGCGACAAGTTGAACGTTAATATCTGCATCGTGTAATTGTAATCGCACATAAGAGTACGACACAAACGCAAAAGATGCAAAGCAAATAAATAAATGAAATCTTACCTTTAGTTCCTCCGGTCAATCTGAAAGCCATTAACGACCTGACGATACCGAATATCTCCGTCGTCAATAAGGTGTGAACTTTTCCAGTATTAGGATCCGGTCTGACCAATTCTAAAATCTTCCCTCGGGATAATAGAATCTCTTGAGTTTTGGTTCCGGAGAAGTTTCCGTGAACGGCATGGGTGATCGCCGTTGCACGTTGCAACGTCAAATTATACAGATACATCGCGACGTAATTAACTCTGAAAAACAAAATGCTCACGTTTAACAAAAATACAAAGCGTAAAGCCGAAAAACGTTCAAAATTGATTCATCTTAATACTAAAAAGTAGTTCAAGAGTTTGTAAAAAAACGCGAATGCAATAATCAAATATATTGAAGATATTAAAAACATCAAATTTTACAAAACGCGGTAAGAAAATAATTAATACGGAGGTTATGTATGAGTGGAACCGGCATCTTCACGGAGACACGTGTCACACTCGAGCGCATGCTTATCGTTTGCACACGCATATATATATACCCAAAAAAGCATGAAAAATGTAAAAATAAGATGTGGGAACACTAAACCAAGGGGCGAAGGCTTTAGCGTTACGCCCCTAATGATGGGTTCCGCTTCTGTATAGCACCGCATAACGACCGACAAGGCATTCATTAGCCAATACGGAGATACCGGGTGCGCATCCGTTCTTTAAACTTCTACGCCTTCGTTTACCGTATATATAATAGTTTCGCATACTCACCATCAAATAAAAAGTGAGGATGTCGCTGCCACCGGTGGATTACACCGGCAAGCGAGCGACGCTACCGACGCCATTACAGGAAATGGCGGATAAAACTGCCGCTAACCGATGTTTGCACATTAACACAATGCTTGTCGACCATAATAACGACTTCATTATAAATTTTATATAATGTTAAAATATCACAATCGCAATTATTACTTATGTATAAATATTATGATTAATATTGCAATATTTTTTTTAAGATTTCTGTTGCGTCAAATACATTATAAAAATATATAAATATATTTTATATAACTAGAAATAAAATAAAATTTCTAATTTAATCGTCTATTTAATGATTATAAATAAGTTTATTTCTATTAAATAAAATATTAAAATTAATTTAAAAATATATTTTTTTAAAATATTCTTATTTATTCTTAATACAAAAATATGTTATTAAATAAAAAAATAAAATTAAATAATTTAATAAATAATAAATTTTATATAAAAATTATTACGATGAATTACAATAAAAAAATCTTTTAATCGTTGATAAAATAATATATGAAATTAAAATGTTTTAGTCAACTATGATATAATAATATTTTTGAATCATGATTACAAACTCTTTTATTTTAAATATTAATTCACAGTAAATATTAATACGTTTACCTTAAATATAATGATATTTTTCATTATTATTATAATCAATATTTATTTTATTAAATGTATGACAAAACAGTTGTTTAGATCGACTTGTCCCCCCCCCACTCTCCAAATATATATTTTCTATCATTATATAGATGCCACTTTTAAGATATTATTTTTTAATATATTTTTCAATAGATGTCGGATATTTTAAGTTTTAAAATATATTTAAACTGAAAATTGAAAATTATTAACCAAATTCCGTAATATGCTGAAAATTTAAATATATTTTTTTTTAAATCAATATTAAATATAATAAATATTATTCTTTCTCTGTAAATCATCAATTAAATAACGATTAATCATAAATAATAAACAATAACACAATAATTTTTAATACAACGCGGGTGTTCTTATCGTTCTTTGTGCAGCAATCATCAATACTTTTCGACCAAATTTTGATTCCTAGAATCGTCGCGGCATTTCAGACTTCGATTCAAAGGCTCCCAAGGTACTTTTATTGTGCAAGAATTAGTCTATTGGGACGGCAAAAAGCCATACACGTGTACCCCACCTGTATGTATGTACAGTGGATACCTTTTCTTTTTTTTTTTTTTTTTTTTGATTTTCAACGCGGTAACAGTCATATAAAAATAACAAACAATGACCCCACACTTCTTATCCCTTACGTGGGTCCGTGGAATTTGCCGTTTTTTCAAAACCAGTGACGAACACCTGAGCATTTTTCTATTTCGTGAACACAACAATGAACCAGCTTTAGAGAGACGGTCTTTCTTCGTCTGCTGATGCCTTTTTTTCTTCGTCTTCTTCTTTTTTTCTACATCTTCTTTCGGTCAGAGCGGCGTTTCTTTTCCGCCGAATTCTTCTTTTTTATCTGCTGTTACGTTTTTCCGTTTATTCTGTCGCTTTTTTTTTTGACGTAAAATGATCAGCGGCGATACGTAAAGATAGATCAAAATTGACAATTATAATTTTATTATTTTTTTAATATTAATATATTTATATTTAATAATGTGATATATTTTTAAAATATCTTCTTCGAATAAACAACATTAAATTCTATTCAATAATATTATATATAGTTTAAGGCTACTTTTCAGCTATTATATTACAAAAAAAATATCAAATGAGCTTTTGTATAGTTTTCTAAATAAAACTATATATTTTTTTTGAAGAAAAAAAAATATATATACAAGTTTTCTGTGAATGACTTAGAAAAAAAAATTAAATTTATAATAACAAAAAATAAAAAAAAATATACATATACATTTAGTCATTTTAAAAATTATTTTAAGATTATATATTATAAAATTTATATTGACGAACCGCCACTGATCGCCAAATAATCGCCTCATTGTCGCGCAGACGATTCGTGAATGAATTCAGTGAGCTTTTCCAACAGAATTCTTCAATTTCCTAGAAACTAGATCGTAACGAATTATATATTTTTGTGCAACGACGTATTAATGAAAATATTACAAATTGAATTACGTCATTAATTATCGACGATACGAAGCCGTATTTTTTTAATATATATATAAAAACAGGTGGTGTTTCATCAACCCCTATATAACCATATGTAAGATCGACTTCAGGGATTATAGAAGCCTGCTAAATTTGAAAAAGGGCGGCTCAAACAACCCCCTCATTAATAGAACATATAGTCTCTTATGGGACTTACACGTGGACATATTCTCAATTATTTATTCAACGTTTAATATCGTCAAATAAACATACATCATGTTTCAAAAATCAGTAAATTAAAATAAAAATATATATTTAAATTAATTAGTTATATATATTCGTGTGTTTCGCATTGGTCTAGTTTTGGTATTTAGTATGTAAAATGGTCTGTTAAAAAAGTTGACAGTTGGTTGTTTAATCATTTGATGTCTGCACAGCTGCAACCGCATAGTATACAGCTGTTGACATCGAGGGTTGTTTTATGAAGATGGTGACCCCTAAGGGGGTGGGATGACCCTCAAAACACCATCATTGATAGTCTCATAAAAATTGATACTAGAAATAGTACATTATATTTACATATATTGAAGACGATAAATGATTATATGATAATTTTATTCGATTTCATTTATAAAATTTTTATTGAAATTTATTGTGAAAAATTGAAATATATTTTTTTTATAAATTAAATATTTGTATATATTTATATATTCTTGGCATATTCTAAATAGATAAATACAAATGCAATTGATTGATATTTGTCATATTTATATAGACTTCTTATATATTTGAGTGTGACACCGACGGCGGCGGCGTTAGCATTTTATATATATATGACGATATATTATATAATTACATCATAGTTATTGAACTAATTCAAAGTTTTCCAATTATATACGTTCATTTAATAAATTTTTGATCACATGTTTTATAAATATATGTATAATAAAAAAAGACCAAGAATAATATCAATATTTAATATGATTTCCCGTATAATAAATATTATATTTAAAAATAAAATATTTGAGAAGTGTCTTCTAATGTTACTTATTCTGGTAATATGAAGCGTTTCGATTATTGAAAATTCCTCAGAGCGAGTATGCAATTATTGCATTCCATACAAAGTACTGATGTCGTATAAATATCACAGTACATATATTAAATAAAATAATGAAAAAACGTTCTTATATCAATGTACGATAAGAATCAAAATTGTTTATATGTCGATATCACATCATAGAGGGAAGAAAATCGTTCGAATATTATCAATGGATATACATATAGTAAAAGTAAAGTACCCTCAAGAAAAAGACGCAAGGGATGAAATGGAATTTATATCTGAAGGGTGAAATTCAATGCAATACATATATGTATAAATATTTTATTGAAGTATTTCGAATTATTCATGAATTTAATATTCTTATATATATATATATATATATATATCAATTAAAAATATGAATATTATATTGATGCTATTCGTGAATATTGGAAAATGAATTGAAAATTAAATAAAATACAAATATTTTTTTATGAATTATATTATTAAAAAAATATTATATAACAACGATATTATAAATTGAATCGTGAATTTGTTATACAGTCAATACTTTTACTTCTCGTCGAGTTTCTACGTGCATTTGTCGGATTTTTATTCACAATGGCAGATGTATTAAAGAAGATTTCTCTTCAAGATTCTCACGATCGACGATCGTGAATGTGAATCAAATATATATATATATATATATATATATATATATATATATATATATATATATATATGACCGGATAAACTATGCGGTTAAAGCGAAAAACTATCGCAATTCAAGATCGGATTCGAATCTATACGATTTTATTATATAAATTATATTTTCGTATTGAAAATTCCAATAGTGTGTTATTTTTCTTTATATTTCAAGTTAATAGTTCACGATTGAATATCATAATCAATATTGGAGATTATCATAGAAAAATCTCTTTCAGCTCTAATATTATATATTAATCAAATATTTTTTCAGATGATGTTGATCATTTCCTTGCTGAAATTATATCTATCAGATTGCATCTCTGATATTAAAATCTTAAAATCAGTCGTACTCTTCAAATTTTAAAAAAATAACCTTTTATTTTTTCTGTATAATATTATGAAGTGTAAAATGACATATTTTTAAATAGAGAGAAGATTTTATCATTTTAAATAAGTCCGCAATTACGTAACTACCTACAAACCGAACTACATTTTCAATATTGAAATTAAAACTTTTTTTGATTCAAAATTAACAATCTTCACACAAGGATTATTAAAATTAAATTTTTTGATCTTTATAAATACGGAATGATAAAACAATTATGTAGATCAGTATACTTCATTTTTAAAATTTCTGAAATGTTGACGAAATCTGTTGTTTTTTTTAATTTTAGAAATTTGTTCATTAAATCCATATATTCTATATAAAACTATTAAACAGCAATGATATATGAAATATTAAAATATAAAAGCTTTATATAATAATTTTAAGTTAGAAATAAAAAAATCGTCAAAAACGCTACGAAACGTCTCGATTTCAAAGGATTAATTTAATTGGAGAAAACTATATTATTTTTTTGTTAGATTGCTTTATATTTGTATCGCTCGAAACATTATTAAAAAATTATATTATTATTCATAATATTTCTCATAAATATAATCATATGCAAGCGTGCAATAAATAGTACATATTTCACGATCGTTCCGTCAGGGGTTTTTATTTATTAATTTATTTTTTATTTTTTATTTTTTTGATACAGCACGTCAGAATCGTGAATTCGTTACGTTATTTACAGAGCGAAATGTCAAAAGTGACGCGAAAAACGCTCCGAAGAACAACGGCGGTCACGCTTTTAAGACGGTTCAATTTTGCCGAGGTTATTTGTAAAATTTCTCGTCGCGCACAATAACCATATAGTCGTTTGCTTTGCACGTGTCTAACGAGGTCAACTCTCGCGACAGGTGCCGTCAAGCGGTGGGCCGCGAACCGTTAGCGGACACGCGAACGTTGCCGATGCCGTTTGCGCGAAATTGTGTTCAGTGTAATTGTCTAAAATAATAATGAACGATAAAAGATTTGATTCAATTGATTTTACAAAAATATAGATAATTATTAATCTTTAACCCAGTCCATTAAGATTATTTTATTTTTTCGTCCTGTATGTGTAATATTTATTTATCATCATTAATCATTTACTTATTAAATATTGAAGTGTTTATTATGCAATGAATTTTTTTTTTAATAAAATCTTTTAGTACTAAACGATTTAAAAAATATTACTTGTAAACATAAAATTAAATGTATACATTTTAATGTAAAATGTATGACTATCCTTAATATATAGAAATATAATATGAAATTTATAAACTTGAAACTTAGTTTAAAGTAGTACTTAGTTTATGTAAATTAATACTATTTAAAAATTGTTTGAAAAAGTAAAATAATATTATAAATTGAAACACTATTATTATATATAATAAAGATCGAATCATATAAAATCTATATAATTAATGATGACAAAATTGATATTATTTTTTTAATAATATTGCCCGTAGATAATTGAATTAATATGAATTAAATTTATATAGTGCATTCATTTAAAAAACGTTTGTTGAGTGAAATTGAAAAAAAAATTGAACTCCCCTGATAACAAAAAAAAAAAAAACGGCCAGGTGGTTGAATACGTTATCGTAATCTTAAGTACGAACGTCACGATGTATAACGGGTTCAAATCCGAGTCGGACACGTCAATCCGTCCGATCAAACTGTGGCTCGCGCACAAATCCAAAGAAACAATAAATAAATAATCTATCGCGGAAAAGCGCCGTTAAAAATATTCGTTACAAGAGTGAAAATAAAAATAAAAATAAAATAAATGTACAAAATGATCGGGCGTTGAACACGTGTCACTGTTGCAACTACACAATTGTATTGAGCAACAATAATGGCCAGTGGTTCCGTAACGATGGTTCGCGGGATATTGTAACATTTATCGTTTGAACGTTACATAATGATAAATGTGTGCATTCTGAAACGTCATTTATAAATATTTAATAATTTTCAACGATCACGAAATTGATTAATTTTGACATATTATATAATTTCAATATTTTATTCATAATTAAAAAATAATAATTATTTTTTTTATTGACATACTATAGAAAAACAAGCTCTCAAACGTTATGAATATTTATTAGTGCGGGGTTAGTTAAATTTTATTCACGAAAACGTACCTTTATTTATAAGTTCGAAACCCGGTGACTATATCAAGATAATGTTGTTTTGCGTGAGGTCTTTCATTTTAAATTCTTTTGTTTGTAAACTCTTTTTTTTATTTTGCGGAATCGAGAGGAAGTCGAATAATAATAAACTCGTGTCGGAAAAAAAAAATATATATATATATATATATATTTATTTATAATAAAAATAAAGGTGCGGCCATTTTTGTGTGTGCGCGCGCGTGAACGCGATTAATGATACACGATAAAATGGTTGGGTTTTTTTTTTATTTTTCCTCTTATATTTTATAAATAAAATAAAATAAAATATATAACGATAACAAAAGAAAAAGGGAAACGCATCGATTCGGCGGTTTGTTGCGTTCACGTTTTCGATTATGGCTAATTTTTCGCAACGCTTTCGGCCAAACGAATCGATGAATTGAAGGTGAGATTTATTTATTTTTTTAATATAAAATGATGGATATTTCATACTAAATTGTGTTTAATATTATATATATATATATATATATATATATATATATATATATATATATATATATATATATATATATATATATATATATATATATATGGTATATATTTAAAAATATTTTTTGTTTATTTATCACACTTTAGTATAAAAAATGTCACAATTCAAAATAAATATTATTGTTGTAAAATAAAGATTATATATTGTTGTAGATATTTATATTGTTGTAGAATTAAAATTAATAATTTTGACATCTTTTTATTGTTTGAAATATATATATATATATATATATATATATATATATATATATATATATATATATATATATATACTTATCATTCGACAAAATCACAGATGAAATGAATGATAATATTTTTGAAAAACTGTTATAACAATGATTTTATTATACGAAAAAAATGATACATTCTTCGATTTAAGGTGCATAACATTGTTTATTTATTTTTGTGTGTGCTTCTTCAGCGTGTGATTTAAACGTTCGACGATTTTCGTACCTGTGAACGTGTTTACCTGTACGCGTCTTATGATAATTTTATTTTTTTTTTCCGGAACATTGTCCACGTTTAAGTCACGTACATTTTGTGTGTGTGTGTGTGTGTGTGTGTACGTCATAGAAATGGCAGCACCTATAGAAGAATTAACCCGGAGGCGACCTATTGTTGTTATAGCCGCCAGCTAGGCGCCGACTGTCCACGACTTAATAAACCACCGGACAACTACAGTGCGACAATAAAATTTTAACTATTATTATTTTATTTTATGACGTCTATTAATGATTTATAATATAAGGCAATAGCATAAATATTATATATATATATATATATATATATATGTGTGTGTGTGTGTACGTGTGTGTGTATATGTGTGTGTGTGTGTGTGTGTGTGTGTGTGTGTGTGTGTGTGTGTGTGTGTGTGTATGCGATTATATGGCGAAACAATTTTTTTTCAATCTTAATAAACTCGTATCGATTTGTCTTTTGATATACCATAATCAACGACGAATTGTAATATAACGATTGCTATAATAATATTTAATCATATAAAAATATTAAAATTATAATTTTAATATTTGTCTGATTTATAAAAATAACAAGCAACTGATATTTTATAGATAAAAATTATTGTTAAATCTCATATTGAAAAAAAAAACAATCATTTATTTTTTCTTTGTGATCGTAACATTTTTTTAATGAATTTATTGATTTAAGATATTAATGAACAAAAAAAAAATTCACAGCTACTTTTATTGTTTCATAATAGTAAATATTACAAAATTAGATATTAAATCAAAATCTAAACGATTATTAACGTCCGGAAAATTGAATAATATATTATAAATAAAATCGTAATATTTAGTTAAATAGACATAAATAATAAAATATATCAATTATATAATAATAAATTTTGTTATGATAAAATTTTCAATATGATAAATATAAAAATCGAATATATATTCATAAACGCGTTATAAATAACAAAATTTCTTTTTCGTCCATAAATCGCGTCCAAGAAACGTTTCTATATTATTTTATTTTCTAATATATATCTCTATGCGTAAATTAAATTTATTCCAAAAATATATTCAAAATGCAAATAGCTACCATAAAATTACATTAAAGAATCGACTGCCGCAGGCGCCATTGTCTTCCATAACTTAAATATTATACATATATATATAACTCATATATAAATTTAAAATAAAAAAAAAAATATATATATATATGTCGAATATATAAGAATTGCGTCGTTCGACATTATAATAAAATAACAACAATTGTAATTATAAAAAAAACTATATATATATATATATATATATATATATATATATATATATATATATATATATATATATATATATATATATATATATATATATATATATATATATATATATATATATATATATATATATATATATATAAATGTATTCAACAATGTAAAATTTAAATAATACGACCATTTATTTCGACCGCGATTCGAATTACAATATGTTAATTTAATAATAGGTTTTTCGGTAGTAGAAATAATAGTAATAAAAAAAAATGACATCACACACTTTTGTGACACACTGTATATTTCGTCCGGTCTACGGAGTCATCGAATAGATTTATTGAACAACGCTTAACGTGACACCTCTAGAATTTGAAACTATATATAAAAATATTAATGAGCTATCGTATATTTTATATTACATACACACATGATTAAACAATGTTTATTTAATAATTATAATATACTAGATATTTACAAATTTATATAGATTAAAAAAGTTGATATTTTTCTATATATATGTATATAATATGAATCGTCTTGAATTTGATCAGATGTTTTAAATCGCATAACCAGCATTATTATTACAGTAATTGTTTATTTTTTTTATGAAATATCTCAGAGAACGATGTTTCTAATAAGGCGATATTCGTTTTTCAGGTTGACTGACTGGCGCCGATGTATATATATATATATATATATATATATATATATATATATATATATATATATATATATATATATATATATATATATATATATATATATATATATATATATATATATATAGTCGATTTAAGGCATGTTCAACTACCGTTTATGGTATTCGATCGATTCCCATTACATTATGGCAATCTGATATTTTTCAGTAATATCTGAAAAAGGCATCATCGGTTCGAGTCATGTTAAGCGAACTTAAATTATATAAAGAAAAAAAATTCACATTTATCATTTCGAACACGTATCGATTTTACACGACAAACTCAATTATGAGATTGTTTTTGATCTCGTTTAGGTCAAGGTATGAAGTTGATGTGCGTATTATTATTATTTTTTTTAATTATTAATTGTGGTCGTTTTAAATTATAAATGTTTACTCGTTCATTGTTTACATTTAATTGTTATATATATATATATATATATATATATATATATATATATAGAAATATATACTTAAGTATATTAAAATATTTACAATAAAAATATTATTTTAAATATATATTGAAATGCATTATAAATATACTTGATTATCATACAATATATTACTCAACATTATGAAAAGTCAAAGCATTGACAACAATATTTATGAACTTTTTGAAATTATTAAGTATTGATTGAAAACCACTGATTTAAAGCATGGAATGTTTTTGTATATATTCTTAAACTCATTTTCCAAACAATAAGCACGTATTTCTATACTTTAAATACCTGTTTCAATTTACCAATTTACCTGATGTTATAAGGTGCATTATTCATTTATTTTTGGGTTGAAAACTAAACAGGTAACATTTTTCTAGTGAGACTGCATGATATATTACGTGTTGTATTTCTTACCATAAAACAACCCTCAAACAATAAAATATAAATTCGTCACGAATGAATATATATATATATATATATATATATATATATATACATTCTTAGGTTTATCCCTTGTTGTAGTTTTCCTTGACGACGCGAAACATTAATGTGACATTTTCCACCCTTAGGAAACCATGAAGCGTTTCCCTGAAGCTTGCGCTAGACTAGGGGTGGGTCGCTTAGCAACCGAGGCCGCCATTGGTGCTCGGAAAATTCAAAATGGCCACTAGACGTCGATCGATAGGGGGGCGGTGAAGCTTTTCCCGAAAACTCCCATACCATCCCTCGTTTAAAAACGTTCGTTCGTTTATTGGGATAGTCCGATATCAGAAATTACCTTCTTCAACTCCATGTTTGTTTTCGATCGTCGATTTTGAATAAAATAAAATATTAAGAATATTACATGTTTTTTTATTGTTGAAATTAGATAATCGAGTTTAATCTTAAAATAGAAACATATCTAATATTAATAATATTTCTGATGATATCGACTCATTTTATATGCAAATAATTCGTACGCTAAAAATCAATCATTATACACTTTTGGCGAATCATATTTAGATTTAAAAAAAAATGTCGTTTTTAAGGGCGAAGCTCGCCATTCCCGATTCGAAAACATGTGGCATGTTGACATTTTATTTCTGTGACTGAAACCCTCTGACTATTTAGAGAACCAGTCAACATTTGGTCCAATCTGTCAATAGAGCACCGGTAAAAATAATTTCGGAACGCGACCGACTCGGCTTCCTTCTAAATCTTTCTATTATTTAATTTCGATTCCGATTATATTTCGTATTTCACATTCTATTTATTTGCTCTTTGATCTTATGTTTTTTATTTATTTATATATATATATTTTTTTTACGTCGTTGTTGCCTTTGAAAATAGCGTCAATTAAAATCGTCTCCGGCAATTAAAATGCGGTGAAATGACAATAGAACAGATTGACAATGTTAAAATACGAGGCGATGAAAGAAAGAATGAATAATATTTTACATTTGTGAAAAATTTGGCTGACAGTTTATAACTGTCGTATATTCAGCGAATATAATAGAAATTTATATTATACAGCTTGTCTAAAAGTATTGTACTAATTTTAATATTTTCTACGAAAAGATATAATTCTTTAATCGAATATTATATTACATATAATTGTCGAAATCGGCAATGTTTTATAATGAATATAAATAAAAAGGTATCATTTTTAGAAGTCGTTTAAAAAATATATATATAAAGTGGTAAAAGAATGAGTGCAACGCCCGCGAAAACCGAAGAAAATATCCATGAGGTTTTGTCACCTCGCCGAAGAGTGACGTGACCATGTGTCTGATTTCTTACAGTATTCAAGAATAGTTACCGTCAGATGTTATCAACTTTTTTTTTTTTGTTTTATAATAAATTATATTATTATTACGTCCGATATTCTCAATTTTCATTATGCGATATTGATATGATATGTAAATAGTCGTTTTTTTTTAATAATTGTTATAAATATTAGAATAAAATAAAAAAAACAGAACATATTTTAAACATAATTCATCTTTGAAAATATTAAAATTGTATACAATATTTATTTTTAAATATAACTGATTACATAGAGAAAATAAAAAAAAATGTCTTATATTATATACCATATATAGCTCATTATTATTTCTTTTCAGCAAAAATGATTAATAATGCGATTTTTATAAACAAAAAAATACAAATAAATAAACACGTGCTTTGTTTATAATAAATTGCTCACATTTTATATATATATATATATATATATATATATATATATATATATATATAAATGAATTTCAGCGCATAATTTCTGAAAAATTCTTATTGAATTCAAAACTGAGTAATTCTAAAGAAAATAAAACACATTATCAACATAAAAAAAAATCAAATATACAGTTAATTTTCAAGTTATCTTGACATACGACCATTCGCATTTAAGACGAAAAAATTTCATATATCAATATTTGAAATTATATCAATATTATTAATCATTAAGAATATATTTGAGGCTGTGTCAAATCAAATATCAGCCGTAATTATTAAGGCTATAATAATACGAAAATAAATCATGTTTGAACGATGAAAAAATGTTGACGATTAGTGAAAATTTGAAACGTAGCAAAATTTCAGAAGGAAATCAACAGCTGCTGTGCACACTGTGAAATCTTTTGATGTCTTCAGAAGACTCTCGCTTTTTGGCAACAAACAAACACATAGCAAATTATTCGCTGTGACAAATGTCGTTTTTCACGTTCACCACGAGGAAATCTTCGAAATCACGTGCGAAACAAATATTATATTATTATTTATATATATATATATATATATATATATATATATATATATATATATATATATATATATATATACATATATATTTTTTTGTTTTCATAAAGATCAAACGGATAATTGTCGTTAAAGAGCCGACCGACGATTAAGTCATTAGTTACGTTTATAATATATATATATATATATATATATATATATATATATATATATATATATATATATATAACTAGAACGTCTAGGAAAATTTTCCGATTACGAAAACCGCGGTGTTCGGATGCCATAACTAATAATTATAGAGCACCCTGTGAACGGTTAATTGACGAATGATTTAATTCCTATCCGTATAATTTATCGTCTATCATATAATGTACAACTGGACGTGCAACAAGTGTCTTAATTTTCGAAACGTTCAATATTATTTACGATCTTAGCGATTAATAAAACAATTTTATTATATATGAATATTATTGCTAAATATGTATAAATCTTAAAATTCAATTATATTGTATCGTAAAAATGATCTGAATAATTTTATATAATTGAATATGATTTTGTTGCGAAATTATAATTTTTTTTTCTTGTCTTATAAACAAACAATGCATCGTTTTAATATATGATATAAAGAAAAAATATATCGTTAGATCAAATATATAATTTATATTTAATAATTTTAATGATAGCTATATTTATGTGCATTGACATAATAATGGCTTCGACATACAATCATAAATAATTGTGTTAAAATATTTCTACAAGTGAAGGACATCCGGGAGATTGAAATCGTTAAATATTTAGCAACAATACAATATATTATTTAACGATTACGCCAATTCATAAATCACAATGAATTTTTATGTATTGTATTAAAAATTCATATGAAACGTTGATAAAAAAAAATATATAAAATATGTAAATTATATATTGAAAGAACTTAAAAATCTTGTTTTATATAAGAAATCAGCTATTTGTTTAATATAAATTGATATAATAACTATAAATATGAAAATTTAATCTGTGATTAATTTTGAAAATTTAATATATTATCAATAATTTAATTGATAATGTATAAAAATCTTTATAATATATAAAAATAACATTCTTAGATCATAATGAAAAAATATGAAAATAAAAATTTATCAATGATAAAAAATTAATAACATTGAATAAAAGTCATAAATCAAATATATATATATATATATATATATATATATATATATATATATATATATATATATATATTATTAATTTCAGCAGTTTGATTTTGTAACACGTTACATTTCAATACTCGTCATTTCATCATACATTATGTATAATATTATTAAAATTCACATAGTATTATTATTATTTTTTTAACTATAAAAGAACACGATTTTATTCGCGATTATGAATGGTCAAACGTTCGACGAAAAAATAAATAACAATTTAAACACGCTGTATAAATTTCAATAATATATATGATGAAATGACAGGCGATGACTGGTGTCGGCGATGGAATGTCGCGCTTTGAATTACACGTAAATATATATATATATTTATTTATTTATTTATTTGTCATGTGTTGAAACGTCACAAATCTGATAATTTTATATGAAGCGGTTAAAAATTATTCACATTTATATATCGTATTAAAAATAATTTAAACATATGTTACACTTTTTTTTTTATTAATGTATAATATTTCAATCATAATCCATGTCACATTATTATTCGCATATATTGAATTTATCGATTGGGTTTTGTTCAAAAATCGCATACGTGCCATTTGTATTTTAATTGCCACGTATAAAAGTTATATTAATCGATATATATAAACATAGATAATAAAAATGTCAATTGGATACTATATTAAAATGATGAATGTTCTATAATGTATAACGTAAAATTACATACACACACACACACACATATATATATATAATGCAATAGTGACATGATGATATCACATGCCACATTGAGCTTTTATCATGTGTATATATATATGTATATATAAAATTTTTTGAAACAAAGCTCAGCATTTATGGGGGATCACCCTTGTATCAATTTCGTTAATGAAGACCAATTCGAGGCATAGGCCCCGCTTATAAGTCTCCCTCTTATACCCACATGTTTAAGGGTGAGCCACATGTTCGACAAATGAAACGTGCCGGTCAACAAATGTTGATTAAATTGAACTAAATTTAATTACTGGTCGTGTTTTTAAAAGTTAGAGACGAGTCGATGACCAGAGAAACTATTTTACTTATTAATGTATACAAAGTCGATCGAATAAAAGTGAATTGTCGAATATTATATTAATAATTTAAATATTTTTTATGTCCGCATGTTAGTGTCATTGAAAATTTCACATTTATTTTATATATTTTTAATTTTAATTTATTTTATTTATTAACACTCGACCCCCCCCCCAGTCTGACGGACAAGTTTAAACGCTGCATTTTAACTGCATTCCGAAGATCTTTGGCCCCGAATTGTGAAAAAAGCGTGTCCCCCCCTGAGAAAATTTATATTCACGCTTATTTTTTTTATTAAGAGCTATAAAAATATTTTCACGATACGTTTTATTTAACAATAACGTGTGATTTATGCGAAAAATTAACGCTACACGGATGAACTGGTTCAATATTTGAATATTAGCATTTCGACGCTGTATCGAATAGAGTTTAAATTTTCTCAGAAATACTGATATTTTAAAAGTAAATAACCGTTACCAGAGTCCACAAATCAAATCTCGCAATCGTTGCAATAAATTTGTAAAGTAATTCTTAAGCTATATATTTTTCGTTTATTTTATATTTATTTTTTATATATATATATTTTTTTGGACGCGCCTTTTCACTCATAAACCGATATATATTCCGGTGAGCGTTGATTTATTGCGGAATATTATATGCATTTTGTATTCCATAAAATTCCACTTGAGATCTAAATTTATTAGCGGATCGTAAAAGTTTCGAAACGTTTATTTATTCGTCGATATTTTGCGAATTTTGCGAACGTTTCTCGTATATTTCGATCGAATGAAAGACGCGAAAATCGTATGTATATGTGTGTCAATATGAAATTTTCTATTTTATGTCTATTCTACTATTAATTAATCTAATATAAAATATTTACTTCTGAACCGTATTGATTTATGAAACATATTTGCTCTTTTGAAGCTGGCAAATATATAAATATACTATATATCAGAGTTTATTAAATAAATATCATACGAAAACCAAATAAATAATTTATATTTTATAGATTTAAAATTATTTAGATTTATCTGTGACTAATATTAATTACATAGTATTTAAATTTTTAAAATATTTAATATGAACAAATAAACAAATATTTTGAAAGTAACCTTTAGACTAAAAAGTAATACAATCTCTAAAAGAGAAGAATGAAATATTAGACATTATTTTTCATCTGATAAACAAGGAAACAATATATAATATTTTTTATATTATAATTTATTACGTAAAAAATATTTAAATATCTCTGATGTTACAAATAACAGTTTGAATATTATGTTTATATTATATATTCGATATATCAGTTTCTCTATGAAATTAAATTAGATATGTTTGAAGTACATATATACCAGTAGTTGTTGTGTAAAAATTATATAGAATTTCTCTTATGAAACTGTTGAAAATATATTTTTAAGTATACATCAAAATATTATTAATATTGATATATATTTATATTGTATTACATTGATTTTATATATATATATATATATATATATATATATATATATATAAATATAAAAATTGAACTTCACCTAAGGATCGAGTATCGAACTCAAGTCCCTATAATACAATCGGATATATAACCGTATTTCCATTGAAAATTCATACACACACACACAGAATAAAGTATTTATATCGCTCAACAGAATTAAAGTAGAAAAAAAATGTGTATAGCATCCCCTAAACGACTTTGGCCACGTGGCGATTCCTGTTTCCGGCTTTTAACGCCACGCGGCGAACTCAACTGGGATATGACGTCATCGCTTTTCCGGTCACGTGACCCGTTCGATTTTCACATCGTCGTCTTTGTGGAAAATTCGTGCGGTCGCTTTTCCCCAATCTAACAACGCGGGGTGAGAAAATGCAAATTTACCGTTCGATCAGCGAAACGACGCCGTGACTAATAAACGAAAGCAGACGTATAAAAATGCTAATTTTTGTCAATGAACGGGTTAAAAAAAATTAATAAATAAAAATAAAACGATCGATATATATATATATATATATATATATATATATATATAATAGAGAAAAAAAATGACTTTCAAAAACGATTGTCCTTAACGGAATAGAAACGCGCATAATGATGCGGAACGTCAAATTCATAAATATTTATGTTATTATAATAAAAATAATAATAATACGTGTATATATATTTATACGAATATTATTCTAGCTTTTTCTGATTTTTTTTTAGACATCGTTTACTTAATTAATATAGAATTTTATAAGAGAATTATGCGCACATTTATGCTACCGATGGATCTATTAACTTTTTTTCTATGCGATTATAAAATATTTGCATTATTGTCAAATTGCTGTCGTTAGTCCATAACTAATTTTAATATTTACATAAAAGCGTATGTTTAATATTTTATTTTATTTTGTGATAAGTATTTTTATGTCACATCGATTTTATTATATGGAGAAAAATAGAATTTTATTAATATTATTATATATAATATAAATAAAATCATTAACATATTTTACAGATTGTTAGACATTATTTTGTAGATTACTAAAAAAAAATTTTTTTTCTAATGTATGGAAAATGTATAGATAGTTAATTGAGAAACAATTAAAATTTCCTTAAATTTTGTTTACATTACGGGTCCACGGATGTTGGATCATTAGAAGTACATACGTTTTTATTTTATAATTAATAAAAAAAAAAGCCTTGAAATAGCTTTGCCTTAAAAGGCCAACTGTCACAATTGAAGAAAATCCAAACAAAATTAAATTTTAAATGCTTAAATATTTTACATAAAATTATATGGCAATAAATTAAACTTCGGCATGGCAAGGATCTGCATTTTGAGTTGTAAAGATCATTTAAAATTAAACTATGATAATAAAGCAGTATTTAACGAAAAAAAAAATGCTACACCTCCACCTACCACCGGTGTTAATATTTTATATATATGATATAAACAATATCAATAATATGAACTGTAAAAAATTGATTTAACAATAAATTATTTCATTTGACATTATCAAAATATAGAAAATAACGCTTATTTTTAATTAAAACGATATTATTATTATTTCTCATATTAATATGAATAGAATATTCGAGAGTACTTTTGATATATTCAAAACTGTGCTCGTTCATGCACTCTTTTTAAATGAACTAGTCACGTAATTTACTTAACGGGGGTTGATTTTGGCGCGTGCACAAGAGTTTATTCCCACATTTTGGGGTAAAAATATCACATATTCACTGTACAACGAGCGCGTTACTTATTTTTTTTTAATCTCGACCAAAAAAAAAAAAATTAAAAAAAAATGACACGTGCCATCGTTAATGACAACACGAAAACCGCATATTTTTCCCGGCGCACGTCAGACATAATTTTCTTTTCGATTTCCGCTAAATAATAATATAGGATATTAGTAGAGTACATTGTTTAAATTATACCGTGAGAAACGTTTTTAATATATTAATAAAATTTATTTTATTATATTATATAGTTTGTACGAAGGTTACATATAAAATTGTTGAAATAAATAGGCATTACGAATCTCAAAAGAAGAACCTCAATTATAAAAGATCTATATTTTAAAAATAATATTGAAATTATATATATATATATATATATATATATATATATATATATATATATATATATATATTATAAAAACGATATAAAATTTATTTACATGGTAAATATTTTGAATTAAAATTGATAATTTTACAATGAAAACAAAATATTAAAATAATTTATATTCAATTGTTTTATACATTTTACAATAATATATAATTTAATATAAATAAAATTATACGATTATCAAAGTTAAAACTATAAATTTTACAATTTCTATCTCGTATTGTGATTATCCTATTTAAACTCTAGTCCAGCGGTCGACAACCTGTGACCTGCGAATCACTGAATGACTCGTTTTATTTTCGAAAATAAATCAATATACTCTAGAAATCCTTTTCTCTTATATTTTTGAAGAAGACTTTTAAGGCTTATGGTATATTTTGATAAAAAAAAATTATTTGCTCCAGTCGTTTCGCGTAAAGTCCACCATTTTCTTTTACATTGTTATTTTAGAACGATCCGCCATAAGTTTTGTCTTAATATAACATATACATATAAATATAAAACGCTTATTTAAGATGATATAAAAGAAAACCGTTTGCAAAGTCCAGGGTTGTATTTTTGGTATATTCTCTCCCTACACACCTAAAAATAAGGCGAGATTGCCTCGTGTGATCTCTGTAATGAGGACATGTGTTAACCAGTCGAAAAGTGGCTTACATATGGTCGATATCTGTCATGAAATGTATGCAAGATCATCTGCATTATTGCTTTGTATTTTGTGGTAATTATTATTAAATTCTATTACATGACGACAGCTAAAAAACCGATTGAACATATTTTTCGTGTATATAGAGAGTCGTCGACATGATCTTAATGTTCGCTTTGAGTTCAAAAAGATTTTCTGAAATATTAATATTATATATATATATATATATATATATATATATATATATATATATATATATGTGTGTGTGTGTATAAAGAATAAAAAAATATATATTTGAAAGAAGTTTAGTTTGCGTGTGTCTAAATTTCTTTTATCGAATTTACTATTGTCAAATTGGATTCGCTGCAAATTACATACGAAAACTGCGCATCCCTCTCTGTTCGGTTGCCTTGGCGAAATCATTGTATTTGGGGGTTGTAGCCTCGTTTTTCAACCCTCGGCTAGTGTCTCTAATGAAAATTCTCTACGATAACGATTCGTTAACTTTAAAAGGTTTCTGCACTGATTGCGACCGTTGTATGGAGGGTTGAAGCGAAGCACCCTTCGAAACCACCGAAGGGAAAACATTGATGTTGTAATAACTTATGGCTAAAAGACAAGTGCACCAAAGGACACTGAACTTGCGATAGTTCAAGATTAGATTTAAAATATATATATATATATATATATAAATAGTATTAAAAATGATTAAATTTTGCATCTCAAATTAACTAATCAGTACTCGACTTATGACGAAGTTTACTTCCGCAACTTTATAAGTCGAATTTCATACAAAAATAAATAATATAATATAATATACATATACATGAATAAATATAATGACTTATTTCTGATTTTTAATTATTATTATTTAAATTGGTTAAGTACATAAATAAGTATATAAACATAAATCTGGCTTATGGTTGATTAATCAATTGATTATATTAGAAATATATGTGACGAAAACTATAAAAAATTATACATTAAAAAAAAGAATGGTCGTAAGTCGAGAACTGATCGTATTCATAATAATCTAATATTAAAATAATCTAAATTTAAAAATCGTACTATGTGTGAGGTGAGTATTATACGTAATTTTAAACCGGCATATTTTTATTCTAAAATAACTCTGTAATTTAAGATTTTTCAGATTATATAGAAGAAAAAAAACGCAATGTTTTCTAAGAAATATATATAATAATAATATATTATAAAAATTTCACACAGAAAAAAGCGCATTTTTCATTCCCCTAAAATGTGTCCATATATTCATTACGATATCCATAATCCTATACGTTAATCTATTTTCAATAGAAACTCTACTTGATATAAAATATTTATATATTTTTTTATTACAAAAAAATAAAAAGATTTAACTAGCACTAATTATTTATATCAATCAATATTATAATTTGATTTAATAATAAATATTATAATACCAATGTAATAAAAATAATTTTATTTTTTATAAATAAATATGTATAATTAATAAATATATAAATAAAACTTTTTTTTTATATATTATTAATTATTTAATTAATAAAAAAAAATATTTTTTATTTTTAGACTGTATTAGATAGTGTCAAATTACTTGGTCACGCATGGGGATGAATGCGTAGTCATACAGTACTTTTAATACCGTTGCATCCCCTATATTGACGATGTTTTCCCTGAAAGAAATCAGTAACTATATATATATATATATATATATATATATATATATATATATATATATATATATATATATATATATATATATGATATATACTTTTATATTTCAAGATATACACCCTTATAAAGCTATAGAAAATCTAGGGATCACTCTTCGTTTGCGATAGAGTTAGATGAAGATTGAGCACAAAACGTGAGGGATTTTCCTAATCGAAAAGTTATTGCGACGTCTCTATAAATTTATATATTATATACGTATATATAAAATAATAAAATAATTAAATATATGTATTATATAAATGATGAATGAATACATAGTTCGATATATTTATATTATGTTTTCATTCATATGTCATTCAATGAGATAAGACTGATGTGACTGTTCTATAACACTTCACACTTGAAAACCGAGATTATTTCCATACATAAATCTTAATATTTATTAAATATATATACATATGTTGAATATTTGTCGGGGAACGTCGTAAATTAACGTCTCGATGGATTTTGAGCACTTCTTTCATATGTTTTTAATCGATAATGATTCTCTTTTCGTTCCATGTCTTATTTTTTTTTCAAGTGTTAGATATATGTTATATTATAATACTGAATAGTTTTAAAATCAGTATAAAGGTGTGAGAAAAAAATCTGTGATAAAATGAACCACTATATTTTTTTTTGTATTGCAAACTTTTGCGTTTATTTGACGACGACGCGTTGCCATGTGTGAAACAGTAAATCATTTTCTGTTTTTTTTTTTCAGAGTATTTTCAGGCTAGAAATACACTGGTTTGACATTTTCTATATTTTATATTCACATGTCAAAGTATAAGTGTATTACTATTTTCAAAAAAAAATGTCATATAAATAGTTTCATTGTAATTAATTTTTAAATCAAAAGAATAATTCATATCTAGATCTATCAAATAATATATAATATAAAAATATTTAAGTGTAATACCAGACTTAAATTTTGAATATATTCATGTCAAAGTTGAAGATAAACAATATTAGTAGACAAAAAATATTTCAAAGATAACCTTCGTCAATCTATTTGAACCGTAAGATATCACGCAATTCAAAAGCGTGAAAACTTTCTTTTTTTTAAGATCATACAATTATATATATATATATATATATATATATGTGTGTGTGTGTGTGTGTGTGTGTATTAAACGGATAAATCGTTCGATACGTGACTAAGTGGAAAACAAACCTTATTTTCCATCGCGATTCAGATTTTCCTCTAGATAATCCGCACTCAAGATGCGCGATATAAAAAGAAAATCTAGTTTGAAGATGTTCCCTTTTAGTATTTTTCTTAGTATATACAATACTTGAACACGTTCCGAAGCTTTCGTATTATTTTTATAGCGTATAGTAAGATTTTTTTTTGAGATGAATATGATTGAAAAATATAGTTGGAATTAAATAGAAAAACACTCGAAAGACGTATGATAGAAATAAAAATAAATAGGTATGTGATAGAGTGCAATATAAACATTGATATCAAGGTTAAATAAATAATGGGAATTATAAATATTATATCAAGTATATCACGTTACTAATTGACTTTTCAATATTTAAAAAATATATATAAATAAATCAGGAAAAAAGTAATAAATTTTAATGTTTTATCGAATGTTATAAATGTTGCTGAAAATATTTTTATTAAAAAAAAAATATTTTAAGTTTAAATAGTATGATAGTCACCCTTAGACAAAATAGGGAGTGTCTTACAATCTACACATACGCCCTTATTGCACTTAATTCACCCTCCACAATGTCCAATGTCATGGTGGTTGGCGCGATCAATAAGTCAAGTCTCTTGGGAATAAAGAAAAAAAATATATTTTCCCTTTAAAACGTATTTATATAAAGCTATACTTTATATATATAGAAAACAGAAATGAAAATCATCTAATATAAAAATTATAATTTTCCTTAAAATATGCAAATTTTTAAATTAAAAAAAATCATATTCGTTCATATTGATTATCAAAATTTTGTATAGTATAATATAAAGAAAAAAATGTGCATAATGATATACATATTAATTTAAATTATATGAAGTATATATATATATATATATA